>OU862903.1:17144741-17744741 GCA_917880725.1 Selenia dentaria
GCATATATATACAACATAGGTTCAAGAAAATAAGTAGGTGTATATGAACCTGTATATATATACAATATATTATATAGGTACCTGTGGGTAGGTAGGCATATATATACCTACATATACATACATACCTATAGGTATATGTATATTCTAATTTTTTACCGTTAGGTGTGGATAGATGGCAGCACATAACCGTTCCTTCAAATTTGACAGAGTTACCAGTCTAAACCCAGTATTCATTGTAGTCTTTGCGTCAGACAGCCAGCCAGCCAATGCTATGCCGCCATATTGACAAGCCCCTTTCCCGCCATGCCAAGCCATGCTATTTGACAGTCAATGCAGTGGGGATGTGTCAATATAAAAGCCCTAACAGACGCTCGTACTTGGTCCGGCGGACTATGTACTATGTACTACTGTCTCGCTACGGACCGAATCGAACAGTTGCTTCACGTACGCCTTCAAGTGCACAGGTTGTCATCATGTCGTTGGTCACAGTACAAACTGGTCAAGTGCGAGTCGGACTCGCGCACGAAGGTTTGAAGGTTTCCGTACCATTATCTATAAATCTCCCATACAAGAGACATGATCTTTTGCTGTTTTTACAGAAACCATCGTGCGCGAGTCCGACTCGCACTTAACGGGTTTTCAACCGACTTCCAATTTAAGTTTGTTTCCTCAGAACTTACGACTGGGTAAACTGATCTTGAAAATTAAATTTCAGTTTGAAAGCTGGTATTCGTACTTCTCGCGTGGTCCCATTTCAATTTAATCAAATTTGGTCCAACAGTTTTGAATTACACTCCAATAACTGAAAAGTGTTTCGCCTAATTTGATGATATCTTATCACCCTTGACGTGATTGACAATCGATCCCGTAATTAGCAAGGCCCGCTAAAAAGTGAAAAAAAAATGTTTACCAAAAATGGAAACTTGGTAAAAAATGTATGTCTCCGGAGCAGAACCACATATATAACTATAAATAATATAAATAAACATAACTATATTTAATTAATACATACTGCAATTAAATGTAGATTATAAGTATAGATTATTTGAAGCTAAATATAAATAATTGTATATTAGTAAATTATGGTACTAGTGTGTAACATTGGTGATTACCGTCGCGGCGCCATTGAGGACGGTAATCATCAATACACACGTGTATCATACGAGGTTTTTCAACACACTGTAATTTTTAACATTGAGTATAAAAACCACAAAGATAATTCCTTAAAGTACGACATGAACACATTTTCGTTTCATTCATTTACGTTAAGGGCTTCACATCTTATATTAGGGTGGTGAACAACATAAATCATTTTCTTCGTAACTAGTACTTGTAGAAATTTTAATTAATAAATAACTTTAATTTCATCAGTGAAAACGAATTGTGAAAAATGTTTAGCTATGGCGGGAAAAATTAATCAGTTTTCCTATGCGTGCGCATTGCGATCAGCCGCACACTAAGGGGATGAGGTTTTTTTTTTATTTTCCGCGCATTGGGTTTGCGTCTATTCTGCCACGTACACAATGGGGAATTTAAAGTTTTCTTTTATTATAGAGAAAACAAAAGTTTTATTTATTAATCACGTATGAGTTAAAATTATCTATTTAAATAAGAAGTTGCATGAAATGAGCGAGCAATAAGAACATTAATTTATTTGTTCTATTGAACACGATCTTTTTTTGAATAATAACTTTTTCAAGAACAAAGCATATAACTCACTTGTGAGTTATAGTAATGAAAAAGTCACAGATTGATTATCGCTGTCATTCTGGTTTTCACATGGTTTTCTTCTAATAAGTATTGCATAGTTTTTAAAACTATGAAACAACTAACCCTTATCTGTATTGTTATAATATGACTTCATAGTATAACATGGATTTGTTGATGGAGGATTAGTTTAAGCAGTCAAATAATACCTATACAATCCGTAATTTTAGAAAAATATTGATTAATTTTTTTATGAAATTGAATAACATTTAATTGTAGTATGTACCTATGTATTAAATATCAATGTTTAATATAGTATGTATTAAATGAAAATCTTTGTATAATTGAAGGACTTCAATTAATATATCGCGTTCGGTAACGATTTCCTCCATGATGTATATGAGCGTGTGAGATTTGTCAAGATAGAGGGCGTTGATCACTACTACATTAAATGGTTTCATAGACTAGTTAGCCACACATGGTAACAAACAGATGTGTCGTATTATATCCTATGAAAGAGATCGATGATTATAATATGAATTTAACTACCTGTCTAGCTACGTATTCTACTAAGGAATGAAGGAAAACACAGGAGTAACATTAATAGCATTATAATAGAACCATATATTTATTTATATGGTATTGTATTGTAACCTTATGTATACATAATGATGAAAGTTCATTTTACTCGTATGTCCGGCGGAGGGCATTGGTATGCCATACCACAGGTCTCACCTAGTTTGGGTATCAATGTATTCCTTTCTGTATAAAAAGTTTGTTATTATTATAAGTTTTAAGGATAGTTTGTGTTTAAGCGATGTTTGTTGTTGTTATATTCAATTCAATTCAATAAAAATTTTACCCAAGAAACACAGTATTCATTTTAATATTATATAACAGGATACAGATGTCCTAGTACTAGGAAAGTATTTAATAGGCACACTATTTCAGGAAACAAAGCAAATATAAATACATCTAAGAGATAACATACACAGACACAAAACATAGACAGACATACAGCAGTAACAAGAAATATAATACTTAACTTTCGGCAAGCAGGAGTTTTTGATGCAACAGTCACTTGTGAAATACCGATTACTTTGCCCGCGCCACAAAACTGCAAGGATTTTTGAGGTCCAAATTGTCGGCGCAACAATTGTTGCGAGTAAGTGTCACGCGCGTTTTCCTTTTGTTTGTTTTTTAAAGTCATCGCAATGTACAACCATAGAGTTTAATTCTTGAGCGTAATATAATTTCTTTCTATGGCAACACTACACATGGATATGGATATGTGAACTATAAAAAAAAAAAAATATTGTTTATATTTTCATCTGTGTTTGGCGGTGAAGTTATGTTTTGTGCTATAGTTTTTAGTGAATTAATAGGGTTAAACTCATGATTTTGATACAAATTATACATGAATATGATCGTGAATGTGTAAGGAATACTGTAAATATGTGATTTAAGTTATGACATCAAAATTTACACGAAAAAATTTTGTCACGTATCGACAACTCTCAGTAAGCTAATTCTCATTGTTATGATTGATTATAATTTGCTTTGTTTCGAATAGATTATACTTTTACATTGTAAAATATCAAAGAAATAATGTCGTCAAGTAATAACACCCACTCAGAATATGATAAATACACCATATCATGTCAGGATCAATAAAAAATCGAAGTGACGTGACAGTTAAATTCGCTAGTACTAAAAATTCAAAATTTATAAAAAAAAAATTAAATATTTCTGATTTATAATTATTCTTTGAAACCTAGTTTGGTTTGTAGAATTTCTAATAAGACAAGAAAATTTATATTTTATAAAAATAAATTTTTTTTGAAATCACCATGTCTAAGTCTAGGAAATGGGCCCCCAAGTTGAAAAAAAAAACATTATTGGCCGAAATTTCAAAGTAGCTCCTATTTTTTATGTTATTATTATTAACATATGCATATGTTACTAGGTTAAAATAATATTTCTGTTCTAGACATTCAAAATATTTATAAATATCAAATCAAAATCCTGTCTTGGTAAGCACTATTTATTGATAAAACTTAATTTTTGGTGTCAGATTGCAAGTTTTTTTATGATTATATTTTATCTACGAATTCAAATATTTGAATGTACTTAATTAGATATGTGTTTTTACTATTTAATTACCGCAAAAAACCTATAGGTATTGATGTAAAATATTTAAATTAAATTTTTTTTACACATCAACTCAGATTTTTCCGGTACGTCAAGTTTGTCCTCGTGTAACATAACATTTTACTAATACATTTGACATAAATGTTCATGTTTAGATTCCTTGGTTATTCAACTAACTCTCTGAGTCTCTAAACTCGCTATAGGTATGGCACAAGAGCCATTTATTACCAACTCGGCGCAAACTTTTGAAGCGGGCGCAGGTCGTAACACTCGGGAGCAATCACGAGGGCGCCACAGGGCTCCTTAGGCAAGTTAGTTGGTAAAGAAGGCTCGGCAATATGAGATATTGGCTTATATACGACGGTCACATGAAAAGTTCTTAGCCTAACATGGTTAAAGTCATTGGTTTTTTTATAACTACCCTCATTTTGTAGTTACATTATTTAGCAACAAGTATGCACAGTTTAGTTTATTCACAGTAATTCATTGTTCGTTTACACGTGATACCGTAAGTCAAGTCAGAGCTATTTTTGAAAATGGATAAAATTGAACATCGTGCAGTGATAAAATACCTGAATTTGAAAGGTTTAACTCCAAACGCTATACATGAAGACATGTCTGCTACTTTGGGTGAGTCCGTTCCTTCGTATGCGACTGTTAAAACTGGGTGGCAGAGTTTAAACGTGGTCGTGAGACCATTCAAGATAAGCCCCGTAGTGGCCGGCCTTCGACTGCTTCCACTGATCAAAACAAAGAAAAACTCTGTGATTTAATTTTATCTGAACGAAGAGTGACTGTCGAGGAGATAGCTGAGACTGTAGGCATATCATCTGAGCGAACACATCATATAATTTCTACTGAACTTGGATTCTCTAAGGTGTCTGCGCGGTGGGTACCGCGACTGCTTTCAGTGGAACAAAAACGCAACCGACTCACAACTTCTCGCGACTGTTTAGAGTTATATGAAGCTGACCCAATAGAATTTGTTGAAAGATTTATAACCATGGATGAAACCTGGGTTCACCACAATACACCCGAGACAAAAGAACAGTCGAAACAATGGAAAAGAGCAGGATCGCCCACCCCAAAGAAGGTAAAGGTGGTTTTATCGGCGGGCAAAGTCATGGCATCCGTTTTTTGGGATGCAAAGCGTATAATTCTCGTGGATGATTTAAAAAAGGGTGAAACAATAAACTCCGATTACTTGCAACCTGTTGCGTCGTTTGAGAGAAGAAATCAAAGAAAAACGTCCAGGTTTATTGAGAAGAAACGTCTTGTTTCATCAGGACAATGCGCGCGTTCACACCTCTGTGCAATCCATGGCAGAAATCCATCAATGTGGCTTCGAATTGTTACCTCATCCCCCATATTCACCAGATTTAGCACCGTCCGACTTTTATCTGTTCACAAAGCTGAAATTTTTTTTAGGTGATAAACATTGTTTTACAAAGGTCATACCCGCCGTGGACGCTTATTTTGAGGAGTTAGACGAAGATTTTTATAAAAGCCTTACCGGGTCGATGAAAAAAGTGTTTTGCCCTCGGAGGAGAGTATGTTGAAAAATAAAAATAAACTCAAAATCTATGTTAGGCTAAGAACTTTTCAAATGACCCTCGTAGCAATGTCTGCCGCCAAGAGACTGTGTACCACCACTATTACACCTCCCACCAAACCTCATAACCAGTCAGAAACAAGATACTAACCGCCACCGATACCAACCAAAATAGTCTATCAGAAATCAAGAGGATGCTACGTCACTTGCTACAAATTAAACGAGGTAGTATTTCAGTGTGGCATTTGCTAAAAATTATACCAATTACAGTTCCGTTAACATTTAGATATAATATTATTATACAGTAGTGATTCAGCTAATTTACACAGTTTACGAATTTTTATCAACATCTGACGTATAGAATTCTAACAAGCGCACGCGTGGCCGTCCTTCTTGGCGTTCCAAACACAACTAGTTGTAGTTTCTCCGGCCCAACCATCCACACGTCCAGATTTGGTACGGAGCAGACCATGCCGCTTTAATAATAATTATGTACGCTGGACTACTCTACTGATGATCAGATTTGGTACGGAATCGGACCAAAAACGTGGTCCGTTCGTACCAAATCCGAACGTGTGTAAGGGCTTTCAAGGTTTCTGAAATTGCAATGAGCTCCATGGTCGCAATCGATACAATACAGATACAGATTCTTATGTGAAGTGGAGGTATCATTAGTTCGCTCTCCGTCACATGTATGGGCGTAGATCTAATGAAACCTATAATTCTAAAAGCTTGATTTTGAATTTTTTCGTGTTTGTATAGGTGAACTTTAGCACAATTGTCACACATAACACAACCGCAGCCCTAATTTAATCTACTTCGAAGTAGAGATAGATAAAGAGTTCTTAAATGTTTGGGATGAACACCCCAGGAGGGACCAGCTAGTACTTTCAAAAGATTAAGAAATTTTGAAGTTTTATCACTAGTTTCATTAATGTGTTTTCTCCGCAATATAGATCTCTCTATCCACATTCCTAGGTACTTGACACAGCACAATCAGCAGTTCTAAATCTGCAACAGTCCGAAGTGATTTGAATCCATAGATGGGTTTCCTTATTCTCGACGCTAATGACACAATATGGTTGCTCCAGTTTAGATTTTTATCTATGGATACTCCGAGGTACTTAATAGTATTGACCCGTGAAAGAACAGTGCAGATACACTGTGTGGGGCTGGAAATATTACGGTTGCATGGAAAAGAGTAAATTTTTAGACTGGGAGATTAAGGACTGCCAGCTTGTGTTATACTGTAACACATATATTTTGTTTTGGCTGTGTTCAGTGATAAGAGACTGTCTTCTAACCACCTCGTTACTCTAGAGAGACACGTCTCAGCTAGCTCTATAACTTTTTGCCAGGTTTTGTAATGAACGAGTAACACCGTGTCATCAGCAAACATTAATAAGTCCAGGCCGGGTAGGGTAGTACCACAAAGCTCATTTATGTAGATGAGAAAGAGCATAGGTCCTAGTGTACTACCTTGCGTAACTCCATAGGTACACGAAGAACTATCGCTTTCATAGTCCCCTTACAGTCTGTGTTCTTCCGGAGAGATAATCTGAGAACCAATCCAATGCTATTCCTCTGATGCCAACATTTTCCATCCGTGAGTACGAATTCTATCTACTCTTTTTTCTGATTCTGGTAGAGATGGTACTACCATTTTATGAAATCGACGGAGACCTTCGAACATAAATAGCTTTCATACAGTTAAAACGTTAGTTTTTTCATATACTGCCGTAGTTGGATGTTGGAAAGGTAAGTAGAGTAAAATTAGAGTATTTGAGATCATCATAAATTAATAGATATATTTGACGAAGATAGACTCTTTATACAGTATTTATAGGCCAAGTAAAGTCTTATGTGAAGTGGAGGTATCATTAGTTCGCTCTCCGTCACATTTATGGACGTAGATCTAATAAAACCTATAATTCTCAAGGCCTGATCTTGAATTTTTTCGTGTTTGTATAGGTGAACTTTAGCACAATTGTCACACATAACACAGCCCTAATCTAATCTACTTCGAAGTAGAGATAGATACAGAGTTCTTAAATGTTTGGGATGAACACTCCAGGAGGGACCAGCTAGTACTTTCCAAAGGGAAATTTTGTAGTTTTATCACTAGTTTCATTAATGTGTTTTCTCCGCAATAGTGATCTGTCTAACCACATTCCTTGGGTCCACAGGTACTTGACACATTCAACTTTTTTGACAAATAGTTTTGAATTGATAAGGTTATATTGTTGATTTTATTATCTTTACTAAAATACAGATACATGATTTACTAGATGATAATTGAAGTCCTATCTTATCAAGAAACGCTGTCATAACATCTAAGGCTGTCTGTATACTATTTTCGCAGTTCTTAATATTCTGAAGTCTAATGTAAAATATGAAATCGTCAGCATACTGTGAGATGGTTATACTATCTCTTAGGTAAAAACATGCTACCTTCTTATTTCAAAGTCATGATATTTAAAGATACATTTTTTAATGTATATTGATTGATTGATTTGTATTATGTGTGTATGACGTTTAAAACTGCATTTCTAGTGCCTATTGAATTAATATCGTTGGACTTTGAATAATATGAAGTCTAGAATAAATGATCATAATAACCATTGATAACTGACTCCATATGAATTGCTATGCTACATTCCTATAAAAGAGTTGAATAATATTATTAGCAATGCTACTTTTAAGATTACTATACTTATACTAATGACTTGCTCGTTAAAATAAGTACTAAACATTTTAATAAATATGATTAAATCAAACTTAATCCATAGTATTATTTGTTTTTTGCATATGAATAATTAATTGTTCAATTGATGTTTCCTTGTTTTATGTACCTACACAATGGAAGAAAACATGTGTTATAGCTATCCATTATATAATAAATAAATTCCTTATTCACCATAATTTTAGGTACACTATCAACTTAGGCACTATAGGTAATAACTAGCTATATTATCAGAGGAAACTAAATATAGGTACGAGTGTTACATGCTATATTTGTAGCCGACTACAGTTTTTAAACTAGTCGGGTATTATGTTGTTATGTTGCATTATTAATTTATTAATATATAGCATATGGCATAGCTATATGGGCAATGCAGCTATATGAAATATATATATATATATATATATATATATATATATATATATAGTTATATATATAGTTGGCGTATTCATTCCATAAAAAGCATTCAGATGGCGATCATATCGCGTTGCTCTTTTTTACCAGCCGAGTGAGGTCTCTCCATTTCCGAATATACAGAGTAACGTCTTCCCACGTTAAACAGCCACATAAGAAGAAGAAGACGAAGTAATTATCTATTTAATTGTCAGTGCTGTCAACTTGGCGCGCTCAGCGCCAGATCTAGCGCTTTATTTGGTCCAAAGCGCCTTTTAGCGCCTAGCGCTAAATCTAGCGCGTTTTTGAAATCATATTACAATGGCTTATAACAGAACGCATCAGTTCAGAATCTACTTATTATAAACTAGGAACAGTGAAATGTTTTGTTTTGTAATTTGTAGTCTATGTGTAAGGGATTCTCTGACAAATAATTTGCTTTATCATTAGTTGCTCACTTAACTATGATAGTCTTCGCTTTGTTTCATTACATATCAGGAATATAAAATTTAATAAGTAATCGTCCAAGTCCAAGATCAACCATCTACTTCGATCAGAGATAGTGTAGAATAAGTTGAAGACCATGAATCGGATGAAGATTAAGAGTTATGCCTGATTAGTTCCTTAAACTTTACCTAATATGGTCCCCTACTTACCTATATAGTACTTTTATTAAATAATAACATTTTTAGTAAGCGTCTACTATTTTATTGCTTTAATTCTGCTATTACAGATTATTCAAATAATATTTCATTTATAAAAGTTCCTACTTATTTTTAATATTTTTTGATATGTATACAAACTTACTATTTTGCCTCATTTACATAATCAATTTACTATAAACTTGTTAAATCCCTTCGCTTCGGATTCTGATCTGAGCGGTTTTTTTCCATAGGTGGAATCTAGCGCTTTCTAGCGCGTTTTTGAAGTGCTGTTAGCACGTTTTTGCAAAAAGGAGTTGGCAGCACTGGTAATTGTATACAATTCTGATTCTCTCTACTATGGTCTATGTTTCAGAGATGGCAATTATAATTGGGTCAAATTTATTAATGATGTACATCAGATCAGTCTTTTTGCTTAATATGCTTTGACAGTTCCATTGCAGCCCTAGAGAAGGAGCCATCATGGAATGATTGTAATAGAGGAGTAGGAGAAACTTGGGCAGCGTTGGACGGTACAGATGTGTTAAGGAGCCTGGTGAGAGCCTGTATGAGCTCTAAAATACTATTCGTGGGTAAGGAGGTACCAACAGGATAAGCAACCCCATTGGTATTAGAAATAGATGGATTGCTGATGATTGCCTGATGGGCAGAATGGTCATAACCATGTCTATGAACTGGAGGGGGTTTTGGTTTGAGGAAAACTGTTTTTTTATAGGAAGATGATTGACTAGGAGATTTATTATGAGAAAATAAGGGGCCAGATGATATGTTTGCATAAGAGGTTTTAGTCACATCACTGTAACTTTTGCCTCTTGTGGGAGAGTGTAACTTGGAAGCCTCTGCATATGAAATGCTTTTTTCAGTCATTGTAACTTTAATATTCTTTTGCCTGTTATACTCAGGACAACACCTATTAGTTGAAAAGTGAAAACCTGAGCAGAACAGACACGAAAATGTGCCTTCTTCAGCATCACACGAGTCACCTGTGTGAGCATCACCACATTTGAAGCAACGAGGCTTAGACCGACAGTTTTTTTTAGTATGGCCAAAGCGGCAACACTGAAAACATTGAATTGTGGGGTAATAATATTTCTCAACAGAAAGGGAATTGTAGCATAAAAACACACGGGGTGGAAGGATCTGACCATCAAAAGATAGAACACATGACTGGCTCGGTTTATA
Source organism: Selenia dentaria (assembly GCA_917880725.1). Classification (NCBI taxonomy): domain Eukaryota; kingdom Metazoa; phylum Arthropoda; class Insecta; order Lepidoptera; family Geometridae; genus Selenia; species Selenia dentaria. Next base: position 17,155,132 of record OU862903.1, read on the forward strand.
CACTGGTGTACCATCAACAACAACTTTATAATTTAAGCGTCGTACCTTAATAATGGGACATGAATGTAAAGGAAGGCTAATGTTTTCTAACACTTCCTCTTCAGTCCATTCCACAGGAACACCCTTCACAATGCCCAAACGGGTTGTTCCAAAGGCTGGAATAAAGGTTTTATAGCCCTTGCTCTTTACCACTTCGCTGGCTATAAAATCATTGGCTGAGTGCGCATCAATGAAAGATAAAGAAACTCGGTTTCTCCCAATCCTCTGCAAACTACCATCTACAATATTTATAAAATTGTTTTGCCTTAAAAACCGTCCAAAATTAACTGGATGTAAATATGTATTCACTGAAGTGGACAATGAATCAGTCTTCTGCACATGCACAACAAATGGTCCCTTATCTGACAGGTTATATAGCTGCCTATTTGAAGGTACATAAGCAGGAGTATTTAGCGTTTGTAATGTCGTCACTGGAGGTGACGCAAAAGAATCAGTAATCTGAGTAATCTCACTATCATCTTTAACTGAAGATTTCTGTGTTTGTCCCAAGGGGATGATTGAATCCTGAGATGCTTCTTTAGACTTTTTTAAATGTTTTTTTGAGTGCTTTTTCCGCTTTATGGTCTGAGCTTCGGTTTGCATTTGTTGGACTACATTTGCTTAAGCCTGGTTCCTTTTTTAAGGTTCCACGCTATCTATGTTTCAGAGATGACAAAGCTGATGGGTATGGTGGTACTGCCATACTTGTCAGAAATTCTGTAAATACTCATCTTGTACATTTACCATTTTCTACTGAATCTGACAACTTTTCAATAGTTGCTGTCAGTTTTAAAAACATTACATTCATCTCATTATATATACCTAGGCCATCACACTATATTTTAAACAAAATGTATAATGGTTTGTCTGGAATCACTGGTCCCATATTTATAATGGGTGATTTCAATATACATCACCCAGTCTGGGGTTGCCAGGCTGTGGATGGACTGGCTAGTTGGATATTTAATATATTGGACAATAAAGGTCTGTGTTTGTTAAATAGTGGTTCTCCGACACGTCGTACAAAACCAACTGAACGTATTAGTGCTGTGGACTTGACTTTGGTGTCGGCTAGCCTAGCCCCTTCTATGTCATGGAAAACTCTGTCCTCTTGCTTTGGTAGTGATCATTTCCCTATTGTATTTGATCTACCATTCTCTAAGATAGAGCCAATACTATATAAGCCTTTAATGCAGTATAAGATAAGCAATGACCCTCTGTCTGATCAATGGTCTAAGTTTTCATCTTTTTTAGAAGGAGTAGCATCTGAACTTCCACCCATTCTCCCACATTTTTTAAATGAATGTCTGATGTCATTAGTAAAGTGTATTCACTCTGCAGCAAAACATTCATTTCCTCTCAAGCAACAAAACATGAAACATAGGTCTCCTCCATGGTGGGATCAAGAGTGTATCTCTGCTGTTGAGGATAGAAAGAATGCTGAACAGTTGTATTGCATGAGCATGACAAATGACAATTATGATAATTTAATTAAGGTTATGTCTGACACTAAATATATACTTCACTCTAAAAAGTCAGCAGGTTGGAAAAATTTCTGCTCTTCCATTTCTCCTAATATCCATTCTTCATATGTATGGAAATCCATTCGTTTATTCCGTGGTTCATACAGGGATCCTTCTCCACCTTATCCAAGTAGTGTAAGTTGGGTCGATCAGTTTATGGATAAATTGGCTCCTCCATTTGTCCCTAATTTTATTGATACTTTATCTACTAGTCCTGTTATTGAAGATTTTGCACCATTTTCTATGCAGGAATTACGTATTGTACTATCCTCACTTAAAGACTCTTCCCCTGGTCCAGATGGGATCCCATATTCATTTTTAGTTAATGCTGGTGACAGTATTTTACTGTATTATCTCAAAATGGTGAATTTGATGATAGATTTAGGTTCTGTCCCACCACAAATGAAAGCGCAAATTATTATTCCAGTTCTAAAACCAGGCAAAGATCCAGAAGATTCTGCTAGTTACCGTCCAATAGCCATGTCTTCTTGCATTACCAAGATTGTGGAACATCTAATAAAAAATCGCCTTGAATGGTTCATAGAAAATAGAAATCTTCTGCCTAACTGTCAGTACGGTTTTCGAAAAGGTAGAGGTTTTTTAGATAGCTTATCTATTTTTGTTACTGATGTAAGGCTGTCTTTTTCCAGAAATGAGTCAATTGTTGCTACTTTTCTGGATATATGCTCAGCCTATGATAATGTTAACCTCTCTATTCTTAAAAATAGGATGATTAGTCTGTCCATTCCTACAAAGATTATTAATGTTATTATTAATTTGTTTGTAGATCGTTCAGCTCAATTAAGAGTTGATGGTGAAATAAAGGCCATAAGAACTTTGAATAAGGGTTTGCCTCAAGGCTCTGTTTTAAGCCCTCTCCTTTTTAATATATACACCTTTGATTTAAATAATTTTGTTTCTCCTTACTGTCGTATATTGCAATATGCCGACGATTTAGTTTTATATGTAGCAGATCGTAATATTGTAAATTCTGCTGAAAAAATCTCTCAAGCTCTGGTTTCATTGAGTATGTGGTTATTTAATAATGGCCTTGATGTAGCTCCTTTAAAAAGTTCAGTTGTTATCTTTACTAGGAAACGTTTGAAACCAAGACTTGACATATTTTTTGACAAGATAAGGATACCTGTTGAAAATGAGAAAAAATTTTTGGGCCTTATTCTAGATAGTAAACTAAATTTCTCATCTCATTTAAAATATATATCAGAAAAAAGTGAGAAAAGACTTAATATATTAAGATGTCTAGCTGGAGTTTGGTGGGGTGCTCACCCATTCTATTTAAAACTCTTATATAACGCTATTGTCCGTAGTGTTATCGACTATGCGTCATTCCTGTATGAACCATGTAATAAAAAAGCACTTAGCGCCCTGGACTTGATTCAAGCTAGAGCCCTTCGTATAATATTAGGGGCGATGAAGTCAACTCCTAAAAATGCTATGCAAGTAGAATGCGTTGAACCGCCTTTGGATCTAAGGCGGCAGTACCTATCAGATATGTTTTTGTTCCGCATTTTTCAGTTTTCTTCACATGCCCTTTTTCCTAAATTACAGCTTTTAAATAATTTCATGTTGATGCCTTATTGGTCGCATAATAAAACTCCTTGTTTAGTTGTTAGTTATGTTACAATTATCTCAACGCATAGAAGTCCCAAAATCCCCTTATTTGAATTTGATTATCAATCTATTCTTTTTGAACCCACTTTGCATCTTAATTTAGACATAGTGAAAGGGGATCCATTTGCTAATAAACATTTTCTTAGGATTAAGGATAACCTTTGGCGTGACTGGCATTGCATATTCACTGATGCTTCTAAACTAGACCAGAATGGTTGTGTTGGTGTTGGGTTATATCATCAAAACTATGACATTGTTCAAAAGATAAAGTGTCCACCTGAAACTTCAGTCTTTATGGGTGAATGCAGGGGTATTATGGAAGCTATTAACTATATTATTTTGTTTAAATTAAATAAAACTGTTGTTTTTACAGATTCTCTAAGTGCTCTTCAAGCATTCCAGAGTAATCCCTTCAAAATTGGTTCCAGGAACTGGATTGTATTTCAATGTAAAATGCTTTTATTAAAATGTACTGTGTTAGGTTATATTATTCATTTTGCTTGGGTACCTAGTCATAGTAATATCACTGGTAATGAAAAGGCTGATAGGGTTGCAAAAGAATCAGTAATTTGTGGTGATAAGGTGCCTTTTAAAAATTATCCACAAGATCTTTTACGTTTACCTGCTCGCGACTTGAAACGTAGATGGCTGAAGAGATGGTCAATCAGTAGTAAATATAAAGGCTCTAATTTTTCAAAATATCAACCAGATATTGAAGCTAAACCCTGGTTTTCTAAATTTAAGTGCAATAGGAAAATTTGTTCTATTATATCTAGGTTGAGATTTGGTCATTGTTGTTCTGCTGTTCATCTTAAGAAGCTTAGAATTAAGAATTCATCCATCTGTGAGTGTGGTTTAGATGATGAAAGCCTTAACCATATTTTCTTTTCTTGTCCTCGGTTTAATCATGATGTTATATATACTACACTTATTCATTATAAATTTCCATTACCTGTTCATATAGACAATATCCTGTGTAATATAAATCCTGTCACTATCAATGTATTGTCATCCTTCATCTCTCAAAATGATATTAAACTTTAGTTGGTATTTTCTGTTGTCGCTAGGATTTTCTTTTACTAGTTTTATTCATTTTGTCATTAGTCCATTGTACCTAGATCTCATTTTAGATATGTAGTTAATAAGATACTTTCTTTTGTTCCAGATTATTAATTCTAAATTTTGCCGTTTATTTTTATACTTATATCTCATCTGACGTGTCGTTGGCAAAAGTGTTCTCAAACAGTTTGCCATTAAATAAATAAATAAATAAATAATACTATGGTCTATGTCAGTCTATGTCTGTATTGTCTGTCGTTATTTCATACAATTTATTATAGTTATTAGTTATTTTGTACATATATTTCATAATAATTCTTACATGAGCCTATAATAATTTCCACAATTTCTCTTGGCACCCCTACAAAAGCTATATAAGGAACAGTTGAAGTTGAATGTAAGTGTGTGAAAATTAAGCTTTACCATAACAGTGGATAAGTTTCTGTGAATTTGTTGTATTAAACCAATTCTTTCCCCAAAAACGGTCTGTTGGGCTATTATGTATCTCAGTTGCTAACAAATGCTGATTGAAATCGAGAAAAATGGCGCTCTATGTCACTTGTGTCAGCTTCAGTCATCAACTTACTAACATTTTTGGTTACTGGAATGCTCAAAAGTGACATAGAGCCGCCATTTTTCAAGATTTTAATCAAAATTTGTTAGCAACTGTGGTAATAATAAACTCCTTGAAGAATAGACAGATACGTCAGGGTTGAGTATTGTCATAAACTATAGATTACTACGTTTATTATCATGTAGAATTTTGTGAAATATAGCCTAAGTTTACGGGTGTATTCTTTTACTACAATTTATTTCACAAAATGGATAAATATTTACGTCCTGAACGTTTCGACGGAGACCCGTCCTCGAACCAATATCTGTCCCCTCAGTGGACTCACTGGAAAACCACGTTCGAAAATTTTCTTTCGGCGATATCAAACAATGGAAAACCTATCGCAAAAGACTTGAAGCTTCAACCCTGACGTATCTGTCTAGGTTGTTTGTAGCTGCAGAAGAACATGATATTAATTGCGGTGAATCTCCAGTTTCGGTGTCTTCGCTAGTTTCAGTTTGGGTACTAAAAGCACTCTGCTGTTGCGAAGAACTTTTACATACTTTAGCGAAGTGTCCTCTCTTCCCACAATTGAGGCATGTTGTACCAGCTGCTGGACAATTACGTCGTATATGTCTTTTGTTGCCACAGAAATAACATAATTCTTCCTTGTTTGCTTTTTTATTATTAATAGGAATCGCATTCACAAAAGAGCTAGTACTGGGTTGCTGGTAATTATCGTTGTGTATACGGGCCATCTCAAGTGCACGGGCCTGCTTGTATGCGTTGTCTAATGTGAGTGTACTATTTTCCAGTAGTCTTTGACGTACCAGTGACGACGAAATTCCGGCAATAAATGCGTCTCTGATAAACTCATTTTCATTTTGTTCAGCAGTTACTTGTTTAAAAGAACATTCTTTTGCAAGCAGCTTCAATGCTTGTAAATACTGATCTATTGACTCACCTGCTTGTTGTAATCGTTTCGCTAGTTTATGTCTGGAATAAATTTCGTTTGGTGGCTTCAAAAACAATCTATCGAGTTTATTTATAGCATTATCATAATCGCTACTTTCTTGAACATGAACAAATACTGTTGGAGATAAATAATTGGTCAAAAGTTGAAAATGAGTCAAGTGAAGATCACAGAAACTCTCGGGAAGAACGTGAACAACCGCAAAATACAATAGTGGATTACCTACGACGTTCAGAAAGAGTATGCCGTGAGCCAGCTTATCTAGCTGACTATGTAACGCAATAGATGACAATATACAATTCGTCGTTGAAACAGATGCATCAGACTTTGCTATTGCGGGAACTCTGTCACAAGAAGGCAGACCCGTAGCTTTTTTTTCGAGAAGCCTTCATAGTTGTGAACGTAACCATCCGGCTATAGAGAAAGAAGCCGCAGCTATAGTTGAATGTCTTCGAAAATGGAGACAATTTCTTATTGGACGACCCTTCAAACTGATTACAGACCAAAAATCAATCGCTTTCATGTTCAATCAGCAGCATACATCAAGAATTAAAAATGACAAAATACAACGGTGGCGACTGGAGCTTTCTGTGTACAATTTTGACATCGTATATCGCCCCGGAAAGGAAAATATAGCAGCTGATGCTCTATCCAGAGCTAAGGCAGAATTCGTTGCTTCTGCACAGACGACATCAGAAACAACTTTAAAAGAACTGCATACAACTTTGTGTCACCCTGGAGTAACCAGAATGCTCCATTGGGTCAGAAGCAAAAATTTAGCTTACTCTACTGATGAAGTTAAACGAACAATCTCAAATTGTCCAGTGTGTGCAGAAGTAAAGCCCCGATTTAAACAGAACATCGGAAAACTTATAAAAGCAATAGCCCCTTTTGAAAGAATATCAATAGATTTCAAAGGCCCTCTTCCAACAGATGGCACAGAGAAAAACAGATATATCCTGACAATTGTGGATGAGTACTCTCGATTTCCCTTCGCATATCCTTGTCCAGATTTAAGTACAAAGACGGTGATAAATAAACTGACAGACTTATTTTCTATTTTTGGAATGCCAACTTACGTTCACTCTGATCGTGGTACTTCGTTCCTATCAAAGGAGATGAAAGATTTTCTTCACCAAAAAGGCATTGCAACAAGCTATACTACACCATATAACCCACAAGGAAATGGACAAACAGAGAGATATAATGGGATAATTTGGCGAACAATACAGTTGGCTCTAAAAAGCCGAAATCTGCCAGTTACACAATGGAAATCCGTTTTAACTCAAGCTCTACATTCTATAAGATCACTGCTTTGTACAGCTACCAATAGTACGCCTCACGAGCGGATGTTTTCCCATGCGAGGAGGTCCTCGACGGGACAATCGATGCCTTCATGGCTAAATGTACCAGGAAAAGTATTAATGCGTAACCACAATCGAACAAGCAAATACGATCCGTTGATCGAAGAAGTCGAGACACTAGAGAGTAATCCCCAGCATTCTCCCCAGTGCGGTTGAGCAGTGGCAGAGAAGTAGTTGTCTCCAACAGGCACTTAGCTCCTGCTGGAGAATATTCTCCAGAGTATTTTATCGATGCGGATTCGAATGACGATGATGAGTTTTTCGATGCAACCTATGAAAATGAGTCAAGTGAAGATCACAGAAACTCTCGGGAAGAACGTGAACAACCGCAAAATACAATAGTGGATTACCTACGACGTTCAGAAAGAGTACGCCGTGAGCCAGCTTATCTAGCTGACTATGTAACGCAATAAATGAGCCCAGGAGAATGTGGTAATAATAAACTCCTTGAAGAATAGACAGATACGTCAGGGTTGAGTATTGTCATAAACTATAGATTACTACGTTTATTATCATGTAGAATTTTGTGAAATATAGCCTAAGTTTACGGGTGTATTCTTTTACTACAACAACTGAGATACATAATAGCCCTGCTGAAAAAACTTACCCAAAGGATCAGTCGCCCAAGCCCTTTACGGCCATATATAGCTTATAATATACAACTTCGACTTGACTGACTTCAGTAAACTCATTCTGCAAAGTTCTTCAATATGCAATGATTTGGCTCCTTATGTTCAGTTGCACAGCACACAGGAAACAATGCCGGTTAAACTCTGCTTTATCATATCTTATGCTTGGTTGTTTGAACATGGCCCTTCCATGAAATCCTTCGAGCCCTTTTTTGATGTTTTCCAATTTTTATTAAACAATCCCTCTTTGAATGTCATATCCTCGGTCTCAACATTGTCCTTTCCTCGACTCCGGGTCACACTGACATGCCCAGCAATGAAAATGGAATCTTGTGCTAAAATGGCTTCTCTTATTATCATGTCTCTTGAACACTACAACATAATATACACTCATGACCTTTGCCTACTCCCAAAGTCCCAACTCCTTCATCATTGTTTGAAGTATTGGGAGTCATCCCAAAAACACAACGACAAATATTATGCTGATATTCAACCTGATATCCCTAAGACTCCAGGGTTTTTTAAATTAACTCATATAATAAATCATGTAAATATATTATGACATTTTGGTATAAATGTAGATATGGATTTGGAGAAGATAATAAGCTACTCAAAGTACTAATCCTGCGTAGGCACCAGCTAGATTTAAAAACTTATTATTAAACACTACTACCATCACTTTATGTTTGTTTATATTTTTATGTTATAATCTAAAATGATTTGGTACTAAATTGTGTTGTGTTCCCCTCCTTTTTTGTACAATCATAGTGAGATTAAGAAGTCTCGTAGACTCTCCCTATGATTCACCGATTATATGCTTAGTGTCAACAATCTCCATGAAACTACCATGGAACTGTCACGGGCAGAAATGCAATAAGCAGAAGTGCCAAATCCAAAGTCAAGTGAAGTTGTTGTATTATTTGTATACCTTGCTTTGTACTTTTATATATATCATGTATGCCGCCAAATGTAAGTATGTTTTATGTTGTCCTATTTTCAGATTCAGTTTACCTGGATGCCAACTTCAAGACAACGAGGATTATCATTAAAGTCTCCGATCATTCTCTGCAGTTTGTTGTCTGCTCTACGTATGCGATGCTGACAGATTTGTGTTAACCCACACAAGCCACTCACAAAAGAAGTTGAAGGTGGGAAACTTTGTACGGTAGGTAATGGTTTACTTTTTACTTCACATGTCAAACAACCTACACACAATAGAAATTTCATTGTTATATTGACAATCCACAGGTGAGAGGTTAAACATATCTCAATTTGAAATGAATAAAAAAATTCGTAACTATCAGTAGACTGTAAACTTGCAATCTTTATGCCATTTTGTGACAAGCAAAACTTTAACAAAATAAACGCATAAATAAAATTATGCATTTTAATTTTGAAATGATCCATTCTTTTAACATTACAGTCCAATGCACTAAGAAATTCTTTGTATGTAGGTACACCCTGGCAATAATTCTCTGTCACTGAAACTTTCCTGTGTAATAAACTAATGTTTATATATTTCACATCACAAATTATCCAAGTTATTAGGGTTTCGTACCCAAAGGGTAAAAATGGCACTCCATTACTAAGACTTCACTGTCCGTCCACTTCACCAAGCTGTATCTAATGAACCGTGATAGTGAGATAATTGCAATTTTACAGATGATGTATTTCTGCTAATTTCTAACAACAAACACTAATAACCGGGCGAGTGCGAGTCGGACAAGCATTCTAAGGTTTCTCGGCAAATAAATAATTTCTGACGTATATCGGAGATTTATAGATAATGTTACGGAACCCTTCATGCGTCGAGTCCAATTGTCTGTTTTTTTTGTAAATTTTGAAGTTACCTATTTATTGTAGTTACCCAAACATGAAAATAATTTCTAGCTAAAAATGAGGAATTTGAGACTGAGTAATAAAACTGATTTTTTGTGATATATATCAACATACAAAAATGGATAATTTTTTTTATTATTATTAGGTAATTTTTTGCAGTTTGTTACTGTGTTTCTACTTCCCAAATGAAGATGGCGTTGGAATAGAGTTACAACATACTCCCTAATAGTAAGTTTTATCCTTAAACGGCAACAATGAATAGGTGCATCTCTCCGGCGGTGATTGACAGTTCTAGATTATGATCCGTTCAGCCTTTTAGGCATGATAAGGTAATAACAGACAGACACAGAGGTTTTTTTTCTGAAATAAAAGTAGCCTAAGTTACTCTGTATAACATTAGCTATCTGCCAGTGAATGTCTCATTAAAATCGGTCCAGCCATTTCAGTAACAACAAACACGTACAAAATTAAAAAAATAAACTGATTTTTACATGTAATATAAGTACCATATACACTTTCATGTGCATTTAGTAAAAAGCTGTTAATTTGTAATTGCAAACAGTCACTACAATTTTATTTATCTGTACAGAGAAATAGAACAAGACTTATTTGATTCGATTAAATTATTCTTGACTTATTATTTTTAATGTTTCTTGTTTTCCTATAAGTTAGTTACTTATGGAAATGAATGAAGCCATTAACTGATTAAAATTTAAAGATTATATCTTTTGACTTTATTATTCCTTCATGATTTATAAGAAGATTACGTGATTTTGAGGTAATTTTTCTGATTTTATACAAGTACCTAGCTAAATAAATAAAATACATATGCAAACAGTATATAAATGTCAATAAAATAATAATACTGCTGTCATACAAAATGGATATATATCACGTTTTTGATATATAACTATCAGATATATATCATAACATCATTTTTTATTTTTAAACGAACTATCTGAACACAAATTTTCACACTAATAATTTCAAAACGAAGGACTTTCATACAAATAATTACACCCATTTTTCCACCTTGGGTGGAATTTCGAAAAACCCTTTCTTAGTAGTAGTTCTTTCACCCGCCAAGACAAAAACACGCTCCAAAGGGATTTCAACCTATCGACCTGTCGCCATTTTGTTTTTTATTTTCGTAATCACGGCGCACGGTGTAAGTGGTATGCATGGATAGAGGACACATAGACAAAGAAAAAATATCGAGTAACATGGTACCCTAAAATGTCACGTTACCGAGATATTTGGAGGTAAAGATCGATATATGATTAAAAACAATCATTAAAAATAAAGTTGTGTCCATATGCATCAGATTGAATGCAAATAATCGTTCCCTGGTGTATTATTATTTTTTCTCTTTACTTGAAGAGAGTATATACATTACATACTAGTAGGAGGAAGAGAAAACAACTACTATAATTAATTATTTATCTACTAAATAATTTCATTGTACTGCCTAACTACTGGTTAAAAATAAAACAAAGCAAGTGATTGATGTTAACCTTTATTGATTACTGTTAGTACAATAATAAACTTACGTGAATATAATAATACTGCTACGATCATGTGTCGATATCTATAACAAACATTTATTGTTATTTACGACCCGCGTTACTTTCGAGAATGTTTTAATAGCTACTTTGCAAACAAACAATGACCTTGCGGACAGTTAAATAGTAATAAAACCTTAATAAAGACAGATTGATCCTTGACAATAAATTCTAGTAGAAAAATATGTTTACATCAAAATGAATGATAGAGACCGCAATTATTTCTTGGCTAATGTCGGAAAATTCTAAACCTCGACTGAGCATAAATACTGAAGAATCCGCTAACCGTAGTTGGAGGACCAACTGTAAGAGTGAATTTGCGATCCAAGCTATTATATAGCCCTTACAGAATTCCTCGGAAGAATCTCCTGAGTTCAGTGCGTGAGACAGGTGTTCGGTTGGGTTGGAGATCGTTCTCCGCAGTAGCGTTGAGACCACACTTCCATCACCCCTCCCCTCGCAACTCGGAGGTTTTCCGCGAATCCGTTGTTCGACAGTGTACAATTGCATAGTGTTCGTAGGTCCGCTCTGGCGTGATCTCCCACCTGCCTCACCCCCGCTCACCATCGGACTTCGCTCCCAAAACTGTAGTGCTGCAGCATTCAGTACGTCCGACGCTTCAGCTTAAAGGAGAGATACTGGCTAGGGGTTTGTTGCAAACCCTAGTTCCAGTATCGACTAGACTGCAAAAGTTGATAAAAATTCACCTTACTGAGTTATCCGATAGTTGCAAGAGCACTTCGGATACACTCAAAGGGAATATTATACGTAACTATTTTTACTATTTAACGAATATTCAGCAGAACTCTGCCTACATATGGCCGAGAAAGACCGTCCACCGCCTCGTATAAGGCTTGAACCATATGCCCATCTCATAAAAGACAGCTTTCTAGTCCCAGAAGGCTATGTCATCTGGAAAGACCAAGACCACACCAATGATTAGCTCTACCTGATACGGGAAAGGTACTTAAGGAGCTTCCTGTATCCAGCTGTAGAAGCTAAACCTCACGAGGTCGGAACAGGACTCGCCCCGCCAGCGGCTAGGTCCTCTGGAAGAGGCGAACCGAACCCGAACCGCCGCCATCAACATCTGTTATCAGTCCCGACAAGAAAAAGAAGGGTAAACATAGTAGTAAAAGCCAATCGAAGGCGGCCGACCTAGGGCTCGGTGCGGCCGCGCCTGAGTGCACGGTCGTAGCCGAAACCGAACTGAGGCATCCGGGCAGTGGCGCCTCTAAGTCCAAGAGGTGCGACTCCTCAGACGAGGATCAGGGGGGTGATGACAAGACAACCGTCACCCCACCTGAACAATCTATTCAGATGACAGTGACTGATCTACGGTTTCGGTCACGTACATCAGAAAGTCCGCCTATATAAGGCAAGCATCACCAACTCCATCAATAGAGTCAGAGCGCTCATATGCAGATGCACTGGCCTCTCCAGCAACTTCAAGGCCATGCTCCCCCACGGTGAGACAGGCCTCGCCCGATGCAACAACACCAGCACCTGCTTCATCACTTAAGGGGTACCCACCGATAGTGGTAAACGTTACCGAACTGGGTCATCATATTTGACCAGCTGAAACGTCAGCTAGGACATCCGTTGAACGTGAAGCCCGTAGACGAGTTCAGGGCCGTCCAGAGAGCCCTGACTGAAGCAGCAACAAATATATATAAGTATATAGGGTGTTTGGTAGAGGGACCGACAAACCAAATGAGCGTGTTCGGGGGACCACTTGGAGAATACAAATTGGCCAAAAAAATCCCCGACCCCCCAATATGTTTAACTTTTTTTTGTGTATTTCCTTTTTTCTCCGAAATTGTACCTATTTACCACCATAAAATTTGTAAAATTTGTAAAAACTAAAAACATCCGGTCTAAAACATACTATACAAATGTTATGCTGGTAAATAGGTACAATATTGAAGAAAAGGAGAAAATTCACAAAAAAAAGTAAAAAAAAATTGGGGTGTCGGGGATTTTTTTATGGCCAACTTGTATTCTCCAAGTGGGCCCCCGAACACGCTCATTTGGTTTGTCAGTCCCTTTATCAAACACCCTGTATATATATATATATATAAAGGAACCCCTATTTCTCCTGGTCATGCTATAACTTGATTACGGATGAAACAATATCTCTAATTCTCTTTCATTGTGTTATTTATTGTCAGGAGAAGGGTTCTCATGAAAGAAAAATCAAGAAAAGATGGGATGTTTTGACGAGGCCGAAGGCCGAGTCTCCTATGCGAGCAAAGTCGCGGGCAGTTGCTAGTTTTTAATAAAATTTAAGTTCTTTATGTCAAGCCTAACCATAGCAAAATCACGCTCTATAAAGTATGAAACAAGAGAATATTCGTATCTAAAATGTTATGTACTAAACTAACCTTCATTAGGTATCGTATATTAACGAAACAACTTTAACATAAAGTGCTTTAATGTGTTTAATACAAATTCATAGTGATTTTCAGGGCATAGCCGTCGTATGCCGCTTTGCCATAAATCTTATGATCGCCTACAACGTAAGAATAGTTTAGTAGGAAACTATTCTACGGTAGATTCTTACGATGGACCCCATTATCAAGACTCCGCTGTCCGTCCGTCTGTCTGTCTGACCGTCTCGTTACCAGGATGTATCTCATGAACCGTGGTAGTTAGATATTTAACATTTTCACAGATGGTGTATTTCTATTGCCGCTATAACAACAAATAAACCAGCCATGTGCGAATCGGACTAGCGCAAGTAGGTTTCCACATGGCAAAACAATTATGTCTGTTGTATGGGAGATTTATAGATAATGGTACGGAACCCTTCGTGCGCGAGTCCGATTCGCACTTGGCCTGTCATTGAATTTCTACAGATATCTTACGTTATATGCACACACCATGCATAAAACTATTTTTTTTTGTTTCAGGTACTCGTACGTATGATGGCTGATTGTGTGTCTGCGCCGAAAAATAAAATGGAAAAACATAACATGAACTACATTGGTACAAAACCATTTACATGCAATATGTGTCATTTTAAATGTTCTACTGCCAGACGCTTGAAAACACATTATATTAAAACACATACTGGAGAGAAACCTTATAAATGTAATATGTGTGATTATAAATGTGCACACGCAGGTAACTTACGACGTCATATTAAAACACATACTGGAGAGAAACCTTATAAATGTAATATGTGTGATTATGATTGTGCAGACGCAGGTAGTTTAAGAAGACATATTAGAACACATACTGGAGAGAAACCTTATAAATGTTATATATGTAATTATGAATGTGCACAAGTAGGTAGCTTAAGAATTCATACAAGAACGCATACTGGAGAGAAACCTTATAAATGTAATATGTGTGATTATAATTGTGCAGACGCAGGTAGTTTAAGAAGTCATATTAAAACACATACTGGAGAGAAACCTTATAAGTGTAACATGTGTGATTATAAATGTGCACAGGCAGGTGACTTACGACGTCATATTAAAACACATACTGGAGAGAAACCTTATAAGTGTAATTTGTGTGATTATGAATGTGCACAAGCAGGTCACTTAAGAATTCATACAAAAACACATACTGGAGAGAAACCTTATAAGTGTAACATGTGTGATTATAAATGTGCACAGGCAGGTAACTTAAGAAGTCATATTAAAACACATACTGGAGAGAAACCTTTTAAATGTAATATGTGTAATTATGAATGTGCACAAGTAGGTAGCTTAAGAATTCATACAAAAACACATACTGGAGATAAACCTTATAAATGTAACTTGTGTGATTATACATGTGCACAAACAGATAATTTACGAAGACATATTAGAACACATACTGGAGAGAAACCTTATAAATGTAATATGTGTGATTATAAATGTGTACAAGCCGGTCACTTACGAAGACATATTAGAACACATACTGGAGAGAAACCTTATAAATGTAATATGTGTGATTATAAATGTAAACAAGCAAGTAGCTTAAGAAGTCATATTAAAACACATACTGGGGAAAAACCTTTTATATGTAATATGTGTGATTATGAATGTGCACTAAGAGGTACCTTACGAAAACATATTAGAACACATACTGGAGAGAAACCTTATAAATGTAACATGTGCGATTATAAATCTGCAGAAGCAAGTAATTTACGACGTCATATTAAAACACATACTGGAGAGAAACCTTATAAGTGTAATTTGTGTGATTATGAATGTGCACAATCAGGTCACTTAAGAATTCATACAAAAACACATACTGGAGAGAAACCTTATAAGTTTAACATGTGTGATTATGAATGTGCACAAGCAGGTCACTTAAGAATTCATACAAAAACACATACTGGAGAGAAACCTTATAAGTGTAACATGTGTGATTATAAATGTGCACAGGCAGGTAACTTACGACGTCATATTAAAACACATACTGGAGAGAAACCTTATAAATGTAATATGTGTGATTATGAATGTGCACATGCAGGTAGCTTACGAAGTCATATTAGAAGACATACTGGAGAGAAACCTTATAAATGTAATATGTGTGATTATAAATGTGCACACGCAGGTAACTTACGACGTCATATTAAAACACATACTGGAGAGAAACCTTATAAATGTAATATGTGTGATTATGATTGTGCAGACGCAGGTAGTTTAAAAAGACATATTAGAACACATACTGGAGAGAAACCTTATAAATGTTATATATGTAATTATGAATGTGCACAAGTAGGTAGCTTAAGAATTCATACAAGAACGCATACTGGAGAGAAACCTTATAAATGTAATATGTGTGATTATAATTGTGCAGACGCAGGTAGTTTAAAAAGTCATATTAAAACACATACTGAAGAAAAACCTTATAAATGTAATATGTGCGATTATAAATGTGCACAGGCAGGTAGCTTACGAAGACATATTAGAACGCACACTGGCGAGTAACCCTATAAATAATGTAAATATATTAGATCCTTACCATTCACATACAATTTTCTTATGAGAGCCACAGGGATCTGACCTAATTGGCAAAACAACGCCGAATCTGTATGCTCTAAAGTACGCAGCTATTCCTACGCCCTAATTATGCTAACATAGGTGGTAACTCGACTTCTCACAACCGTTGACCAGCCCTCGCCCTTCGACACAGTTGGTGATGGAAGCGTGCGTGGTTCCGACCTTTCGGGAGATCCCTTCGTTGGCAGACGAGCGCCTACTCGCCTCGGGGTCGTCTTTGCAGATGTTTGAGTATCCGTTTTCCCCTTGGTTGCCCTAATCAAGACCGGTGTGGCCTTATGACTATTATTCGCTACAGCTTCAATTCTCGGTGCCACTCTCGGTGGCGCTCTCAGTGCCGGTTTCGGTGTCGCCTTTGCTGCGTTTTTGCGGTCTGCAGCAAGTGGAGGCCGCATGCGCTTTTCAGGCAAAAGACGCTCATCTAGTGCCTCAAAACGAACGCTTATATCATGCTTCCTACCTGCAACATAATAGCTCGTGATAGCTCATCCACTGACTCTCCCTGTATAGGCACAGACTCATGCACTTCCATCCTGCCCGGCGAAGATTGCCGCGGTGGAGGGGGCGGAGCTACTCGTAGTTGGGCCTGCACTACCTCTTTCCGAATTTCCGCCATCTCTTTGCGGAGCTCACTTACCTCGCACTGCAGGCGGGCGTTGTCTTCCTTCAGCTTGGCCGTCACCTCAGTGGAGGTACGGCTCTCTAACACCATCACTGCCGCCTTGATTGAGAGCGCGCCTCTAAAAGGTGCCTTTTAGGTTGCCTGACTTAGCTGCCACATCATTAATGATTGCAACATCGTCAAACACTTGTTTAGACAACGCCTCAGCCGTTCGGGCCTCAGTGGCGTCCGTCCGTCAGCTACTACTCTGCCTTTGAGCGCTGGGAAAGTCAAAACAAGAAAGGATGTAGTTAGGTTGGGTGCTCCACGTTCGGCAGCAGTCGTAATAACACTGCTTCCAGGAGCTGAAGAGAAAGGCCTCACCTACTCGAAAGTGCTAGCGGAAGCGCGTCGGAGAGTAGACCTCACAACCTGTGGCATAACTGGCGTGCGGTATCGGCAGGCAGCAACTGGTGCTCGCATGCTGGAAGTGCCAGGTGCCACCAGCGGAGATAAGCCGGATACCCTCGCCCAAAAGCTGAGGGAGACACTAGATGCGGACCTCGTCAAAGGGTCAAGGCCCACGAAATTCAGCGCATTTCGTGGGCCGATACGCGTGTCGGGTCTTGATCACTCAGTCTCCGAAGACGAGGTGGCCACAGCCATTGCAGAGCGTGGCGGTTGTCTCAAGGAATCTGTTAATGTAGGTGAAATCCGAAGAGACTCCCGAGGTGTCGGAGCAGTATGGGTGCGCCTGCTCGTCGGGTGGGTGGCGGCACAGGTGAAGATTCTGCAGCCCAGACCTTTGCAGTGCTTTAGATGCCTGCAGAGGGGGCATGTGCGATCACAGTATTCTGCAGAGGTAGACCGCAGCGATGAATGCTATCGCTGTGGTCGGCTTGGCCACAAGGCGGCCCACTGCTCCGAAAAACCCTGGTGTTCGCTGTGCGCAGCGGCGAACAGGCCGGCGGAGCACAGGTTGGGGAGCAAAATGTGCTCTCCACCTAAGCCAAGGAAGGGGGCATTATTGGCTCACACTAACGCCCCAACAGCCAACAGCTGTCCCCAGTCACAAGCGGGGGAGGAGGAGGCGATGATCTGTAATTAGTAATAATTATGGAGCATCGCTTCCTCCAAACGAATATCAATCACTCCACTCGCTCGCAGGATCTGCTCCTGCAGAGAATGGCGGAGTGGTCTATTGAAATAGCAGTGGTCGCTGAGCCCTACTTTGTCCCTCCTCAGGATAACTGGGTAGGGGACCTTGAGGAGTCGGTGACCATCATATCTTCGGCGGAGGCTGGAGTTTTGCCGCTCGTAGCAAAGGGCAAAGGGTTTGCTCCAGTCAAATGGAGAGAGTTGGTTCTGGTCGGAGTATACTTTTCTCAGAACAGAAGCCTGGGGCCACATCATCCAGTGCAAACAGATAGGGAGGAAGATGATGTCCCAGAAGTAACACAGGGCGAGCTAGGTGCTGTCGTGTTGAGGTTGAGAGATAAAAACATGGCCCCGGGGCCGGATGGTGTTCCTGGACGTGCGTGGGCCATGGCTCTCTTGTCTCTCGGGGACCGATTCCGTCGTCTTCTGGACGCTTGTTTGAAGGTAAGCCGGTTCCCGAGTAGATGGAAAACAGACAGGCTTGTCCTCCTAAAGAAGCATGGGTGACCTGCTGAATCGCCTTCTGCTTATCGTCCCATAGTGATGCTGGATGAGGCGGACAAGCTCTTTGAGAGGGTCATAGCTGGCCGCCTCAACCGGCATCTCCAGGAGGTGGGTCCGAACCTGTCGGATAATCAGTTCGGCTTCCGAGTACGCCGGTCGACCATCGACGCCATTCAGCGAGTCAAGGCCTATTCGAACGAGGCAGTGGCCCACGGAAGGTGATGTTGGCGGTGTCACTTGACATTGCCAATGCCTTCAACACTCTACCGTGGGCGTTTATAGGGGAGGCATTGAAATTCCACGAGGTGCTCCCCTATTTAAGCCGAATTGTTGGGGCATACTTGTCTAACAGGTTCGTGTCGTATACGGGGCGTGAGGGAAGAATCCTGCACAGGCCAATGGCGTGCGGTGTTCCGCAGGGTTCGGTCCTTCGGCCGCTCTTGTGGAACATCGGGTACGTGCTCGGTCCATCCATCGGTGCCAGCGTAATTTGCTACGCAGATGACACGCTTGTGACTGCCCGGGGCGAGACCTACCTTGAGGCAGCCCATCTTGCCACGGTGACGGTGGCTGAGGTGGTGAGCAGGATAGAGAGGTTGGGATTCCGAGTGGAGCTCAGCAAGTCGGAAGCCATCTGCTTTCATGGCCCCCGAAGGTCTCCACCGAGGGGTTCCTTTATCTCTATCGGAGACGTAAGGATCGAGGTAAAGCCCCAGATTAAGTATCTCGGACTTTACCTCGATAGTCGATGGAAATTTCACCAACACTTCGTAAAGATGGGTCCCCGATTAATGGAAGCTGCAGCGGCGCTGAGGCGCCTAATCTCGGTGGCCCCAAATCAGGTAGCCGCCACCTGTTTATGGGGGTGGTAAGATCGATGGCCCTCTACGGCGCGCCCGTGTGGTCGGGGGCCCTGACTAAAAGCACCAAAGCCCTCCTGAGGAAACCTCAGAGAGCAATGGCAGTCGGGGTCATACGAGGGTACCGGACCGTCTCCTTCGAAGCTTGCATTTTAGCGGGATTCCCTCCCTGGGATCTAGAGGCGGAGATAAATGCGGCCATTTTTGAGTGGCGCAGAGATCTCAGCCTTCGAGGCGAGTACCCGATATTGAGAGAGGTCGAAGACTGTAAGTCCACGCTCGGCATGTCTTGATTACGAGGTGGAAGGAACGGCTGGCTCACCCCACGGCTGGTAGTAGGACTGTGGAGGCTGTACATCCGGTTCTCGAGGACTGGATAGACAGAGCGCACGGGTCGTTTACTTTCCGGCTGGTATAGGTGCTTTCTGGGCATTGGTGCTTTGGAAAGTACCTTTGCTGCATAGCCAGGAGGGAACTGACGCCCGAGTGCCACCACTGCGACTGTGTCGAGGACACTGCGCAACATACACTGGAGGTATGCCCAGCATGGGCAGGTGAGCGACAGGTCCTCGTCAATGCAGTGGAAAACGACCTCTCTCTCCCAGCATTGATATCATCAATGCTGAGATCTGAGAGGTCGTGGGAGGAGGCACTCTCCTTCTGCGAGGAGGTGATGGGGCAGAAGGAGGTGGCGGAAAGGGAGCGGGAATTGCTATCCGCAGAAAGAGAACAGGGCGTCGGAGGTTAATCTTTCACGCCCTTCTCCGACCTCCATGATTGGGGACTGGGGCGGCGTACGCGGGGGCGTCCGTCGCCAAACATCAGTGTCCCGGAGGCGGCGCGCGCGGTGTTTCCGTGCGCCCCTCAAGAAGACGAGGCTAGAGCTTAGTCCACTCTAACCCCATCGGGTTGTAATCCTCTGTGCTGGGGGATCAGCGCTGCCGGGACTGCAGACGTTTGCCAAAACGTACCTGTAGTCTCGACATAAAGGCGCTTGGAGGAACACCCCGGGTTTTTAGTGGGTATACAGACTCCCACATAACCACCGTGCTCCCCCCGGGGGCGGTGGTATCTATAAAAGATTTTCCCGGAAAAAAAGGTAACTCGACCAGCAGTGCTCACTTCGTATCATGTGTGTGTAACGTCTGCTTAACGCTACAATATCATTTTCGGGGTTACTATTTTGAAAGGAATTGACAATGATTTGAAACACATTGTTATATATATATTTTTTTTAATAAGCCCATTGGTTTTTTAAGCTATTCAGTTTTATCCAAACAAACATATTTTTTTCTCTATAATATTAGTGTAGATAATATACAAATAAGTGCTGATTCCTTAGGCTTTCGAGATTCTTATACATTGAAATTAAATCAATCGAATCAATTCCAATGTTTTATTTGCAAGAATGCATACATCATAACGATAAAATTGTATAATATATATAATATAATATAATAGTATATTTATTTCTTATCTTACATTTATACAGATAAATTTAAACAATATGTTTCCGCCATTATATTAAATTTATTATAAATATACCTATTTCTCCGGAAGGTAATAAGGCATGTTGGCATCCCATCCTTCCACTCATGTTCTTTGTCTCCTTCGCACACGCTTACTAGATCAATCGCCGTCGCATGCGCCGACTTCAGGAGATAACGCCACGACGGCAGGCTGACAGTTGCTAAATCAGCGCCCAACGAACCGCTCGCATTTTCTTAACGTAACTTTGCGTAGCTGTGCACTCACCGCGTTCAGTTTAAACCGATGCAAACGGTTATTTCCGCTTAATCTCACCGATGCCAAGAACACAGCCGCAATAGGCTCGTGAACTTGAACTACCACGATTGCACGCGGCGCGGCCATTTTATAGCCGTCGCTGCATCACCGCTGCACGTTGAAGGCAGGCTCACACTAGCTGCTTGGGACCCAAGGGAAGAGAAAACCTCACCAACAAAGGTAGGCGTGTGCTTAATACCTATCTTTCTGTGTCCTTCCATCAGCTGCCAACTTGCCTTATAGTGCCATCAATAACTCATACGCTCACGCACCGCGAACTAGCCCTAAGAAACAAATACAGTCCACACCCGCTTAGGGTCTCATGATCTCTATTTTTGACCCCACGCACCAGAGTTTTAGAGCTCTGGCCCATTGAGTTACTCCGCTCAATTTACCGCTCATATTCCGCTTGGAGGCGTTCATCATCATTTGGCGCCACCACAATAACTAACTTATATTATATTTATAAATATATATGTTTTAATGAGTATCTACTTATAGCGAGTGTGTAGCTACTGTTCCTCTTTTTTTATTCTTGTATGTTTGTGATAGGGTGTATAGGGCTTGTGTATGTGCGTGACGTATCATCGTGTACATCAGCCTCGGACGAGTTGCGTTCACGGCGATGTCCTCGTGTGTGTGTGTGTGTGTTACTGGGTGTGCGGTGTGCATGTGCATGAATGGGTGTGAGAGGGTGTAGTTCATGTAATTTATTGGAATTATACATTACTTGGGTCATATTACTTCTGTTGCTCAAAATTAAAATCTGTAAAGGAGATAGTTAGTTACCTAACAACTTGTATTAATTTCTCTGTCTCTTCACAAGTTAACGTCATTAACCATGTTGTGAATTTAACTTTAACTTCATGGTTCGATAATGTATATATGTTTAGGAATTTATTGAATTTATTATAAAGAAAAGAACCTAGAAAAAATAAAATCTTTTGATAAAGGCTGTGTTCAGTCATTGAGGCAGTGAATAAACTGTATGATTTCGTCTTCGATCTATTTGCGTCTGGGGATCATATATTAATAAAGCGTGCTGCTTTAGAATAATGCTTACAATAAATAATTGTCGAACTGTAAGAACATCACAAGATTTATACAAAAGTTTGGTATCAAATAGGATTGGTTTACCGGTACTAATTTTTAATGCAGCCCGTTGAGATATCTCAATTGGTCTCAAGGTTGTTTTAGGTTCACCTCCACAAGATGAAATGCAATATGTAATTATAGATTGACAAAGAGCTAAGCAAATTTGTTTGACAAGTTCTGGTTTCGCAATTGATTTAAGTTCTTTTAAAACATAAAAAATTTTACGTACCTACACGTTTACTTAAGTTTATGATATGTTCTTTGAAATTTAGATTTTTATGATGTTGATATAATGATACCTAAATATTTTATGGAAAAGGTTGATTCTAAGGTCTTACAATTACACGTTAATAAATTTGAAGAGAGACATTTTTTTGTATGAGCTAATAAATTATTTAAGTTATTTTAACGAGGAACATTTGTTATAGAGAATGTGATATATTTAGTTTTTTCCGTATTTAAAGATAAGATGTTATCATACAACCATGTAGTAACTTTATTGTATCCAATTTGAGCAGCATCGTAGACCTCGCACCATGTATTAGCAGTGAACATTAAGACTGTGTCATCCGCATATGAGATAGTTTTGCCGTTATCAAGGTTAAGGGAACATAGTTGATTTAGGTATATTAAAAACATATTAGGACCTAGAATGCTGCCCTGTGGAACACCATGCGTGACTAGTAGTCCATCACTAATGTGAGGGCCAACTTTAACGGTCTGACATCTATTAGTTAAGTAGTCCCTAAAAAGAGTAAGCTGATTACCCCTAATTCCATTTTTTTCAAGTTTGGATATGAGAATGGGCACAGAGACTGTATCAAACGCTTTTGCCAAATCTAGGAAGATGGCTATGCATTTTTCCTTTTGTCTAGTCCATCTGATATAAAACTAGCTAATTTATGCACCGCGTCATCGGTTGATATACCACGGCGAAAACCAAACTGATTATTGTTTAGAATATTGTTTTGTTCTAAATAATTCATTAGTCTATTGTTCATTAAACGTCCGAGTATTTTGGAAATCGAAGTTAGGATAGATATGGACCTATAGTTGTTGATACAGTCTCTGTCTCCTTTCTTATGTATAGGTATGATAAGTGACATTTTAAGTCTCTAGGGAAAATACCCAATTCAAAGCTGAGATCGAATATGTAAGTAAGAGGAGGAAAAAGTAGTTCTCTATTTTCTTTTAAAAACCTATTGGATATTCCATCCCATCCAACTGAGCATTCATTTTTTAGCCCTAATAGAAAGAAAGAAAACGCATTTATTTAAGACACACACATCACATTACAGATATATGAAATAAAAAAAATAAAATACTTACACATACATTATAAACAAGAAAACACGTATGGAAAACAGCGTGGTGCTGTGCGTGTCATGAATATGGGTCCCGACTCAGCATACGACTAAGGACAATCCCTAGTCACTGATTTTCAGTCGCAACCCATAGTCATGATCTCACGAACCTCAGCAAGGCAGTAACGATACTCAACGTCCGAGAAGAATCGCGACATTCGGCGACAACGGACAATTTGTTCCTACGAGTATATTATTATGTACCTTGGTACGTTGTTATACAAAAATTTATTTTAAAAACAAAACATGTAATTAACATCGACAGGAGTGCGTTGGCGACACAAACTATATATATACGAGTATATACCACCGCACCGCGGTCGGAGTTCGGACTCGATACCTCTATTGAGTATATGGTCGCGTAAAGTCAATAATTAACTATATCTGTGGTGTCACACTGGCAAACAAACAATAACAAAATTTATCTATGATAATGATAACAACGTCTCAGCATCTGTTATAACGTCTGAACTAGGGCATGGATCCCGGAATTCCGAGATTTCGTAACTCCGGAATTTCGGATGATTTTTTACAATATTACAATTCTGGTACTGAAGTAAATATCGCAATCCGATACTCATTTGAATTCAAATCGCCGCAATCGACGCTTGCGTTTCGTTCGTTCGCCATTTCGTCAACCAGTCAGAGTCAGTCAGTAATATAAGTCTTTCCACTTCCTCTGTGTCTGTTTCTAGAAGGACAAAAGATTGCATCTCTGATTCTGGTATATTAGGTGTGGCCGCAGTTAGATTACCTGTATTCGTATTTACCTTCAGCTAAATTTTTACCAATATTTACAAAAAAATTGTTAACTTCATTAAATGATGAATTTGGAGAGTTACGGATACTTAGTAGCTCTTTAGGGTACTCGTGAATAATTTTAGTGCCTGATATTTCCCGTACTGCCGACCATATTTGTATGCTGTTGTTACCAGCCTTTTCTAGTTAATCTTTTTCATAAGATGTTTTAATTTTCTTTATGAGAGAGTTACAAAAATTTCTATAACGAGAGTAGGTTAGTTTTAAAATTTTATTATTTGGCGAGTTTCTGGTTTTTTTGTGCAACTTATCCCTATTTCGAATACATCTAAGTAAGCCTGTAGTCATCCATGGTTTTATAATCTTTTTACGCCTAGAGTAAGTACAATTCGTTGTGTATTCTTTTTTATTGCAGTTTGTAACTGTTTAATCAAATAGGATAATGCAAAATTAGGATCTTTTGAGTTGTATATAGGTAATAAATCAATATTTATCATATCTTGCTTTAACCTAACGCCGTCTATTTTAGAATAAGTAGTTTTTGCATAGTTTCTATTTATATATTTTCATCACATTGCGTTCTAAACATATGAGTAATAAGGTAGGTCGGTGATCAGTGATTTTTGTAAGTGGTACAAGAGTGAGTACTGGAAATTCAGTTCTTATAATAACGTGGTCTAAGCAAGTACTGCTTTCTTCACGTGTCACAAAAGAGTGTGCTGGAAAGAGCCCGTGATATGCTAACAAATCCAAGTACAGATCGCAATCTTCACTACTTTTCTCTGGGTTTATCGAAATATTAGCATCACCAGTAATAATAATATTTTTTATTGAAGATAATTTACTAAGTAGATTATTCAGTGATTTCAGAAATGTGTTAATCTTTTTGAAAGAAGGAGAGCGATATATTGCTAATACAGCGGCATTTGCGTCCAATTTAATTACTAAACAGTTTCCCTCCCCAAATTATGGTTCCTCGTAGGAAAAACTAAGCTCTCGTTTTACATAGACCACGACGCCATAATTTTTATTGATGTTTATTTTTGAGTCAACTGAATCCATCTAACATGGGTATTACAGACAAGCATTTAAGCCAGCATTCTGTCAAGACAAGAATATCGCAATCAAATTTAAGTCTTGGTAATAGAATTTCAAATTTGTTGATGTTACATCCGAGACTGCGCCGATGTTTAGCGCCAAAATAGAAAGAGTTTTATTAGAAAAAGGAAGAAATTGAATACATTTTTCTAGATCACATTCATATGCTGTAGACACTTCTGTGTCTAGTTCATCTGTTAAGTGAGATGTGTTACCCATAAAGAGAGTAGAGGTAGGTTGATCGTGCTAATCTTTTATTCGTATCTGTTTTGTGAACATTATAAAATATAGAAGAAATATGATTGTTTGTAAGTAGCTAAGATAGCGTAGTGTAATACAAAAAAAATGTGAGTATTTGAGCAGTGAGTGTAAAATATGTGTATAATTGTTTTTAAAGATTTTTCTGTTTTTGTATAGATTGTATACTATACAATGTATTCTTGCAATGAATAATGTAATATTACATATTATGTCACATTCAATTATTATTACGATGTCGCTTGAGTATTCAGCCTGCAAGCAGGCCTGCAGATATTAACATATCATAATTAAATTCAATTAACTACATAGTCATTTTATTATTTCAAATGTTATTGATAATTATTATACTTTAATTAATTACAATTCTAAAAATCTATAAAACAATTAACAAGCAGCCAGTCAGTTAATTTCTACTTAAATAAATTTCCCTCTAATAATGTCATGTTCTTTGGTACGGCGTTATAATTTATGACCAGCATGTTATGTTCTTATAAATACCTTTTCTACAAGACGGTTGATATTATAGCAAGTTTGCGAACCTTTGTCGTTTTTGTCTCGTAATTATTTCGTTGCGTTTGGGAATGTGTTCGGGTGTGTGTCTTTGAGAATAGAAAAATATCTTTTCATTCCATCTGTTCGACAATGTCCAAAAAACATATCACGCAATCTCGACGTAAAGCTAAGCTTTGCATCCCAAGGCAGGTACTTTTGTATGAAACTCACAAGGGATTAAAGCGATTTATGTTAGGAACGTTATTAAACTCGTACGGGGTAGATACGGGCATTGTTAAGAGTTTTAACGTTTATTCGACCACAGCACACAGAAAAACAAAAGAAAAAACGCACGATTGTAATGAATTTGAAAAAAGAGACGGTGTTTGGTGTTATTATAACAACTTCAATAAAATGTTCCTCTGTCCCTCCATAACTGGACAGATGTGTCCAATATTATTAACTCACTAGTGAGATATATTTTATTAAATTTTATTAGTTGAGGTGATTTGTTCTTACAAAAGTTTTTGTTCAAAAAAAGATCGTGCTCAATAGAACAAATAAATTAATGTTCCTATTGCTTGCTCATTTCATGCAACTTCTTATTTAAATAGATAATTTTAACTCGTACGTGTTTAATAAATAAAACTTTCACTCAAATATAACTTTTGTTTTCTCTGTAATAAAAGAAAACTTTAAATTCCCCACTTTGTACGTGGCAGAATAGGCGCAAACACTATGCGCGGAAAATAAAAAAAACCTCATCCCTTTAGTCTGTGGCTGATCGCAATGCGCGCGCATAGGAAAACTGATTAATTTCTCCCGCCATAGCGAAACATTTTTAGCAACTCGTTTTCACTGATGAAATTATAGTTATTTATTAATTAAACTACTAGCTAAAAATATTTATTAGTAAAAAAAAGAGCCTTCCTCTCAGAGAGAGGAGTTGGGCCATAATCCACCACGCGGGTCCAGTGTAATTGGTGGATAGGTTAGTGGCCAACCCATGTCGAAGTTTTCAGGCCGGCGAAGGCCCTCAAATACAAATACAAATAATTTATTTTTAGCTCTTTTTCTACACGTCATCACGTTAACATAAATGGTTAACAACATAAATTAATAGTAACATAATAATAATAAAGTAAATGAATTAAATTATAATGTCTAATTTTAAGTATTCATCTAAGTCATAAAACAGTCTATCCTGTAACCAGGTTCTTAATCTATTTTTTAGTCACGGTGGAAGGTGCACCTCGAACAGCTACAGGTATGCGGTTGTATACAGCTGGGCCTAGCACGTAGAGTGATCTGTTGGACTTGGCGAGGCGGTGCGCCGGCGTCACCCATTGATTTTTAAACTTTTTGCTGCGCATATTCCACTTACTGTTTTCACCCTTTTGTCGAAAAAGGTAAATAAGGCTACTTGATAGATGAGTTCGCAGGGTAATGGTAGTATCTTACTCTCCCGGAAAATCTCTACGCATGAGGTGCCATCCTGGACTCGCTTCTGCATTGCAAAAGCTCTGTTTCTATCGGCAGCACAGCCCCACAGCTCCAATCCGTACGTAATGACGCTGTGGACGGTCGCGAAGTAACGGGAGCGCACGACATCGCGGGTGGCGGTGCTCGCAAGCCGCCGGAGCGGAAAGCACGAGTTCGTGAGTTTCCCGCATAACTCCTCTATGTGCGTCTCCCACGTTAACGCGCTGTTAATTTGAAAACCTTACAGTACTTGTTGGAGCGCGGTCTTGCCGACTGCTACCTGTGTATATGTCTTTGTCATGTGACCGTTCAGGTTGAGCTAACCCGTTCGACCTAAACCACCCCTCCAGCTTGTTTGCCACCGAGTTCAGCTTAGACTCCAGCCGGGCGTGCGTCGGCGCTGTGATCACCACGGTGACGTCGTCGGCGTACATATGGATCTCAGCTTCGTCGGGTAGGCCGTTCAGGAGAAGACTGAACAGTGAATTTGATAAACAGGAGCCCTGTTGACACCCATGACATTTTCCATTTCGGAAGACATAACGCGGCCTTTGTCACCGACCACGCGGACCTGTATCTGTTTGGACATAAACGAGGTCAGCAAATCCAACACTGGACCTCGGATTCCATAAAAGCACAGCTTGGCAGCGATGAGGCTATGATAGGCGGTATCGAAGGCGCGTGACAAGTCGCAGCAAAGCAGCGCGACTTGCTGCTTTACCTCGCGCTCGTCCAACACTCGCCGCACCACCTCCCGCACCAGGTCTGTAGTTATATGGTACGCATACTGTCTTTGTGACAGTAATTTGCGGTCAACAATAAAGTTAAGGAGCCTTCTGTTGAGGCCAACCTAGAACACTTTGCTAACCGCTGGGACAAGGGATATTGGACGATAAGACTTGGGATCCGCCTTTTTCCCTTTCCCCTTGTACAATAGCCAGATCTTCACTTTTTTAAGTGCCGCGGGATATAGGCCTTTCCGAACGCATGAACTGAACAGATGGCCCATGACAGACGCTACAGTCTCTATTGCGGGTTTTAAAATACTGGGCGATAGCCCGTACAGACCTACTATTTTTTTAGGAGCGATACGCTTGGTTACTATCGTTACTATTTCCGTGAAGGAAAACGGTTCCAACCTGATCGACACGTCGCTCGCGTTCCTCTCGTTTTCGAGCGGGGTGAGTCTGCCGGGGGCGCTCCGCACCTACTTGCTGCTGTTACGAACTCTAAATTGAGCGCGTCAACTAACTCTTTTCTTCGTCCCGTATATTTGACGTTTCGCGTCTCGCACTACGTCTGTATAGTCAACTCGCTCTCGGATGCCACGGCCTAGCTCGGTGTTGATGACTTGCCACATGCGTTTCGGATTCACTTGGATTATATTTGAGTAGTAACCTACGTGTTTCTCTTTCAGTAAGGAATGGTACCTTACCCAAAGTTCGTCACACTTAATACGCAAGCCGTCATGTGTCGGGAAGGTTTTCTTTAATTTTACCATCTCGTGCAGCAAGTGTCCGAAATTATGTATTTCGTTGTCTACCCAGTGTCCTCGTTGTATGTGCGTTGGATGTGTGTATGTGCGAGCTGTTTCTTAAAAGGAAAACAGGCATTATACTTGTCAGACAATATCATTACTATGCTCTTGGCCAGTGCGTCACAAGAACCGCAAGACTTACAAATAATCGCGTCCCAGTCGACCGAACTGAGGGCGCAGTGCGGCGGCGGCGCTTTTAGCGAATATGAGGCGTTGGGCAGTGTGGTCGCTAAGCGGCCGACTGTCGACGCACATGTGTCCCGCGCGCCCGCCGCTTTTTCGTAACCACTCGCTGACCTGTGTGCTAGTCGGCCAGTTCTCAGCGGACATGGAAAATTGGAAGTTGCTGTTAGGTACCGTAATGGAGAAAGACGCGCAGAACGAGTGGGTCAGCCTCAATTTTTCGACGTGATAGTAGTCGCATGGTTTTTTCCGCCTCATGTAGGTATGATTTTATCGTTTCAGCCGTTATCTCCGGCGCGAAGAAACACGCTTGTATTTTACGCGCTCGTTAGACTGTCTTGAGTTCGTCGTCGCTCGCTCCGCTTCCCTTGATCACCGTCCGTTGCCGCTGGCGCCCTCTACGCCGCTTCTCTACTTCTTCCCATCCCTCTGTCGACACAGGTACCGGTCGCGGCCGTCATCGTTGTAATACTGTTCAAATTGTCAAAGTCAAGTATAGTCGAGGCCCGGGCGAGCGGATCGGTGCTGGTGGTGGTGGTTCCGGACACTGTCGGTGTTTGTGAGAATCGCGATGATTTCCGCGCTCGGGCACGGTGCCAGCGTTTAGGCGCTGCCGGCAGAACAGCCGAGCATGTTACTGGTCCGAAGTTACCTTCGGCCGCTACTTCACGTGGCAGGCATGCCAGGTGGTTAATATTGGCTTAGCCATGCGTGCTGAATGGTCTGTGATGGCTGAAAGTTTCAACCCTTCAAACCTTAGTGTTTCAAATTGAAACACTAAGGTCTTCGTGTCGGGATAACACCCCGATGAGCTTTTCTAGCGTATTTATCTAGGTGTGTCTTGTGGCTGGCGATTGTAGACATGGCCTCGCACAATTTTATTTCGTACCTCTCAATGGTGAGAATAGATCGGCTCAGTTTGGCGTCATAACATCCTATCTCTTCACTGAACTGCGCCCTCATTGACGTCAACTCGTTGCGCATCTTGCACATCTCCTTCAAGAGCGCTGCACTGCTAGTATCGTTGTCATCATTTCCTACTGTGTGAGGCATCGGACCTGCTTTCTGCCCGATGGATACGTACGGTTCTCGGGTTTTTTTCGAAGCACCTACCGGTGTTAGACTGTTGTCTCCTCCTGTTTGGTTGCGCAACGGCACTCGGGGCAGATCCAGCTATTTCGAGTTTCAAGTGTGTGGCACTTTTCACCTATACACACACAGCGTGTGATATTTCTTACAGCAGTAATTTGAGCTACAGTGTACATAGTCCTCGGCATCAATTATAATACTGCAGCTTGCCGAGCAGTCCATCGCTAAACAGCAAGAAAAAGCAACAAGCGCATAAACAGGCAAGCAGCGTGTGAGTTTATAGGTATAGCTACGTACTCACTGATAACGGCGCGGCTGGCGCTCGGTGGGCGAACATTTGTACAACAATAATGCATTGTTTCAAACTGGGTGACGTCTGTTAAATCAATTCAATGTAAGCATTCCTCAGTGCACAGAAACCTATACAGTGTGTTATCAGGGGCAGGTGCGGCGCGGTGCGACCGGGTCGACGACCTCGCATCGGTATCTCACGCGCCGAACAATGGCAAGTGGACCGAATTGTACGTTGGGAACGGGCCGTTAGCAAAACATTAAAAATAATTTTGCTTATATCTCAGCAATCCTTCGTTGTCCATCCTACAAATTACGGCACTGCAAACAGCCGGATTTTTCCTTCACCCCAATCCCAGTTTCACTGCTTCTTCGATACTTTTTAGTCTATAACAATTAGATTTGTTAAATTGATTATTTGAATTGATTTGTAAAACATAGATTCATAATTTGTAATTGTTTACAGTAAATTATTCCAATTAAAATTAATAATTTAATTATTCTCAAAATGATTTAAGTTTATTACGATGTACAATTAATTATAAATCGCATGCCATCACTTTGTATTGCAATCTTAAGGTAGCATTCGGATCAAGACGACCGCGACGAGGGACCACGACCCGAGACCGCGACCGGCAACCTGTCGCAGGTCGCAGGGCGACAGCTACCTACAAATCTACGCGACACGAGTCGTGCGACCCATACGAAACTCAGTATGCTTGCAGTTACTAAACTAAACGGTTGTATTCCATCACGACGCGCTTTAACTATGAACAGAAAATGATTTCTTCGACAGTTATTAGAAGACGAAGAAGAAGAAGACGATGATATCCTTCTTTTATTATGTGCTCTAATTCCGAAAAAAGGGATGAAAATCGATACATTGTTTACGTCGCGAGAAGAAGAGGGCTCCTTTCAGACACTGATAAAACGACATTTAAATTATAAAGAAGATAAGTTCAGAAAGTATTGTAGGCTAAATCAAATTCAGTTTAATTTTGTACTCAGTTTAATTAATCAAGATATTCAACCAAGAAGAAATGGCTCATCAATCATCACTAAATAATTTGAATCTGTTATTGGCTGTAAGTTTTATACACTAGTTTAATTAATGTATTATTATGAGCTGTAGATTCTGTTATATATAAATAAATAAAATAAAATAAATCACAAGCGCTCAGAAACTTTTCCTTACATTGAGGTAAAAAAATAATTGTTATCATATTCTGTAGATTCTTCTAATTGGAGATGATTATTTGCATCGTGAGCAACCTGATTCAGTAATGGGATGCTTACATCAGTTGGTTGGGCAGGTGGAGACGCAATACTGCTGTTAGGGGAATATGGGCTCAGGTTTGATGCTGAACTATGTGTAATATTCGAAATTGAATAGCTTTCATTTGAATGTGGGCTGTAGGAAGCGCTGCCGAGACTTGAACTTTTATTAATACTTCTCAATTCATATTCTGCCAGTAAATTAAAAACTTTCGTTTTAGCCTCCACTCTTGAACCCAGTGGTAATTTTTTTTAAATGGTCCTGATATGTGAGCCAAATGAATTGATTCCGTCGTTATCAGTTTTCTCTTTCTCTTCTGCCATGATCTTCATTTGTTCTTGTCTTTGTTTATCTCTTTCTTTCCAATGCTGCAGTAAAGATGTAATATGTAAATTATTATCCAGTTGACATGTTTTCTTTTTTTTCTCCCACTTGTCTCAGCTGTACCTTTACCTGGTCCGCTTGCCTCTTCATTGCTCGTTTCTCCATTTGCATTACGTTTTGTTCCACTTGTACCAGCTGCACTTATTCCTGCTCTTTTTACCTCTTCATTGCTTCTTTCTTCACCACTTATCTCTTCACTACGTCTTCTTTGTTCACTTATCCCTGATGTACTTGTTTCTTCACCACTTTCTCCACCTTCAGTATTTTCAGCTTCAACTGTTGCTACTCGCTCTTTCTGTGGGATTATTTTCTAAAAAACGAAGTCTCGCATACAGCATCCATTTCGTTGTTTTTAAAGAGCCTGAAGAACCCGTGGGCAATTTGTTCTTACGTTTGCATCTATTATAGGAATCTCTTATATATTTCCACCTCTTCTTGCAATCATTACCTGTAATGAACATAATGTTGTTTCAGATTTATAGCTACTGGAGAAACATATGAATCTCTAGAGTTCACGTATCGTATATCGGCAAGTTATATTAGCAGAATAGTGAAAGAAGTGCTTGCAAGCCTGCGAAAGAACTTGGTCCCACTTTGCATGCCAGTACCTACAGAAAATCATCTAAAGCAAGTGACGAGTGATTTTTGAAATCGATGGAATTTTCCCAATACTTTTGGAGCCATTGATGGAAAACACGTGCGTATTAAAGCTCCAAATAACAGTGGTTCGCTGTTTTTTAACTACAAGGAGTATTATTTGATCGTACTTCTGGCGATTGTAGATGCCAATTACAAATTCATTGCTGTTGACGTGGGTTCTTATGGTAAAGAAGGAGACAGTGGTATTTTTCAAAAGTCATGCATAGGGAAAAAAATTGCTCGTAATAAGTTTAATGCTCCGAAGCCCGCAAATTTACCAGGAACAGATATTATGCTTCCACACTTTCTGGTCGGTGATGAAGCGTTTGCCCTTGATACATATATGCTGAAGCCATATTGTAGAAATGATGCGAGAGCGAATCGTGATAAAGCTATCTTCAATTATAGACTTTGCCGTGCCAGAAGAGTGACAGAAAACTCGTTTGCATTGTTATCACAAGTATTTAGAATTTTCTACACACCAATATCAATCAGACCAGCGGTTGTTGATGACTTGATTTTGACCGCGTGCTGTTTACATAATCTTTTGCGGGATGCTTATTTAGAAAAAAAAACGGCATTCCTTATTACAAATATGATCCAAAAATCCCCCCACCTACGGAAAACATGATACCATTCTCAAGAGTTATGGTGGTTTTGCAAGTCTGGCGGCATTTGATATACGAAATTCATTGAAATCATTTTTTTTAAGTCCAGTTGGCCAAGTATCATGGCAGGAAAATCGTATAAATATAATAGAATAGCGTCCCATGGAAGTAATCCCAGAACACCTATAACCTCAAAAAATAGAGAAAAGTAAAATAGTACCTATTTGTAAACAATAAAAATAAGTACCTTTTCTAATAAAAATATGTATCATTTGAACTTACTTGTTTTATTCAACGCTTTTCCAATTTCTTCCCAAATATTGTCCCTCACAGTATTATCATCATCATCTCATTATATAAAGATGGATTACCACTGACTGACTGACTGACTGACTGACATAAATGGTACGGTATGAAGGAGCAATGGGGGGTATAGAAGATGTAGGGGAAAAGTGCAGGGGGGGTTCTGAAACCAAAGGGAAAAGTCCGGGATGAGCTGAATGTGGAAGTGTGATGGAACAGGTCAACGGCTCTCGGAAACTA
This sequence comes from Selenia dentaria, assembly GCA_917880725.1. NCBI lineage: Eukaryota > Metazoa > Arthropoda > Insecta > Lepidoptera > Geometridae > Selenia > Selenia dentaria. The sequence goes on from OU862903.1 coordinate 17,189,317, forward strand.
TAAAAGATGGGGGGTAGGTGTCAAAACTAAAAATGAATAAAAACCTGGGCAACTGCCAAAAATTAAAAAAAAAACATGCCTCCTAAACAAAAGACGATCGCTCCCATACAAAATGTAAATGCTTATAATTCCTAAACCGTTTGAGATAAGTATAAAGTGTTTGACCAAATGTCATAGGGAATCGGAGGGGTAATTTGGTAAAAGTGTCAAAAATCCAAGATGGCGGATTCAAAATGGCGGCCGAATTGAAAGTTGGTCCGATCCGGCTCAAAATTTGTATCGGGGGGTTTTTGGGGTCCCACATTCGAAATATGAAAACCATTTTTTGATGACGTCATTTTTCAATATGGCTGCCATACAAATGTTTTTTCGGAACTTCAATGGATTATTTCTCGCAGTGGACGGGATGGGGATTATGGTTTTGTAGGGTTATATGTGGGGTTAGGGTAGGTGACTTTAGGAGAAACTGAATTGAGCTGAACGTGGAATACCAGGTAGAACAGGTCAACGGCTCTCGGAAACTAAAGGAGATAGGGGGTAAGTGCCAGAACTAATGTTGACAAGCACCCTTGGCATTTTTTAAAAATTTAAAAAAAAACACACCTCCCGCACAAAAGACGATCGTTCCCATACAAAATGGAAATGCTTATAACGCCGCAACCGTTAAAGATAGGTATGAGGTGTTTAAACTAATATGATAGGGGACCGAAAGGGCAATTTGGGTGATATGTCAAAAATCCAAGATGGCGGATTCAAGATGGCGGCTACCTTAAATATTAGTCCGATCCGACTGAAAATCGATATCTAAGGGTTTTTAGAGTCTCTGATTCGAAATATGAAATCCATTTTTTGATGACGTCATTTTTCAACATGGCCGCCATACAATTTTTTTCTCTGGAATTTTTATCGTTGTTTTTCGACATGTTGGCATGATGGAACGCTGAGGCTTTGTAAGTGAAAAGTATAGGCAGTGGTCTTACGTCCTTAAATGACAGCTGAAATGAGCTGAATGTGAACCTGGATATGGAACAGCCCAAAGGCTCTCCCAAACCAAAAGAGATAGTGAGTAAGTGCCAAAACTAATGTTGACAAGCATCGTGGGCAATTTCTAAAAATTAAAAAAAAAACACACCTCTCGAACATAAGACGATCGTTCCCATACAAAATGTAAATGCTTATAACGCCGTAACCGTTAAAGATAGGTACGGGGTGCTTGAACTAATGTTTTAGGGGACCAGAAGTGTGACTTGGCGGAAATGTCAAAAATTCAAGATAGCCGATTCAAGATGGCGGCTACCTTGAATAATGGTCCGATCCGACTGAAAATCGATATCTAAGGGTTTTTATAGCCCCGATTCGAAAAATTCGCATTGATCAAAATGGCGAGGCCGTAGGCCGAGCTATATTGACGAGGCCGAAGGCCGAGTGTGCTTCTAAGTGAAGCGAGTCCAAAGGCTGCGCGTCCTTCTAAGCAAAGCAAGGCCGAAGGCCGAGCGTACTTCTAAGCGAAGCGAATCCTAAGGCAGAGCAAGCTTCTAACCAAAGCGAGGCCGAAGGCCGAGCGTGCTTCTAAGCGAAACGAGGCCGAAGGCCGAGTGAGCTTCTAAGTGAAATGAAGCCGAAGGCCGGGCGTCCTTCTAAGCAAAGCGAGGCCGAAGGCCGAGCGTACTTCTAAGCGAAGCGAAGCCGAAGGCCGAGCATGCTTCTAAGCAAAGCGAGGCCAAAGGCCGAGCGTGCTTCTAAGCGAAGCGTGGTCGAGTTATGTGCCCTCGAGAAAATAGAAGCCTTTCATGGCGAGTTTGAAGGCCAAGCTTTCGCCAACTTTATTTCAAAATGTCAATGATCTTCAATGCCCATATTAACATAGGTAATGTTAATCATCATGAACACAACTATTAGTACGAGTACTACTGATATGACATGCTACAAATAACCGTTTAATTTCCTTTGTATACTTGGGTTTGTTCTTATAAATTTGAGTCCAGACAACCTCCACGAAGTGACATAAAAAGGGTGCAACGTCTTCTAAGAAGCTTAAGTGTCACAGTTAGCTGGAAAACTAATGAAGACATCTTAAGCTACTACTTACTTTTCGGCAATAAATATATATATATAGTAGGCCTATAGGCCTTTCAAGGGGACACATACACAGATATAATACACAGATTTCGAAGGTCAAGATCTTAATGTCATGGTAGAGATGCTTGCTGCAATATATGTTATTAAAATAAATACAAAGTGTGGTGTGGTGTTCACACTTAAAACAATTTTTTTTAACTAGAACTAGACTAGAACCCAGCTTATTGAGAAATGTATAGCTCTTTTCATTCGTCCTTGAATATATTTACGTAGTATTGTATTCTCTTTGGAATATATCAAGAGAAACACTTGAGTTTACACAATTACAGATTTGACTGTTTATAAAGTTAACAACTTACAGTAGAAACTAAAAACATGAGTAGGCATTTTATGGTCAAGATGTTTTGTCGATTCTTAAAGTAGGGCAGAAAATGAAGATTGGGAACAATAGATTAAATAAAATGTTTCATATTAAAGTTGTAAAGCTGTCGTAAAGGTAGCCACTATAGCTGAAATACAAACTCTAATACATGGATGAACTTACGTACACCGTGAATAAAATGAATGCCAACGTTACGATTTGTATAGTTCTTCAATCTTAATTTATATTAATGGATGGCCGAGCATGCTTCTAAGCGAAGCGAGGCCGAAGGCCGAGCGTACTTATAAGCGAAGCGAGGCCGAAGGCCGAGCATGCTTCTAAGCGAAGCGAGACCGAAGGCCGAGCGTCTTTCTAAGCGAAGTGAGGCCGAAGGCCGAGCGTGCTTCTAAGCGAAGCGAGTCCGAGTTTTGATTCGAGCCTACGAGGAAATAGAAGTCTTTCATAGCGAGTTTATTTCAAAATTTCAATGATCTTCAAGACATCTGCCCACGTTAACATAGGTAATGTCATGAAATTGTGTAAATCATGAATACTACTATAAGTACTTGATTGATAATTATACAGATATGTAGATTAACTCTTTAGTGAAACACCACAATACAAATATATGTTACAAATAAATAAAATAGAATAAAATAAAATCACAATCAAAATATTTCACAATTAAATAGGTACTTTAAATTTAAAGTGTCAGAATGGGTGGTCTTATCGCTCAGAGCGATCTCTTTCAGACAACCATTCACGGAAAGAAATAGGCATAAACTTATAAGGACGGTGTGAATAAAACAAGTGTACTAAACACTACATATAGCAAAACTCAAGATTATAAATATAAAAAATACTTATAATATACTCGTATACAAACTATACTTATATAATTATACTATACGTAATATACTACAAAATATATACATACTATACATATACCATTTAATTATTATAAAAAAGATAATAAGTAGGTTTGCAGTTAGTTATTTCGCGAAGCTAAATGCTTTGACACGTTTTTTGAAGATGCCTAATCTTCAAAAAACGTGTCAAACGTGGCGCGCATCTAATTTCGTATAGTGTTCCATAGACGAACAGCTTCAACACAAAGTAGGAACCAAAAAAATTGGTGCGGGTTATCGGGGTACTTAACATTAAGTGCTCTGATGATCGTAGAGAAAAAGAGCTCCTAACATGTAAAAATTCAACATTTTACGTACTACTGATATGACATGCTACAAGTAAACGTTAAATTTCCTTCGTAGGCTTGGGTTTGTTATGAACTTGAGTCCAAACAACACTTCACGCAGTGGTATAAAAAGGGTGCAGCGTCTTCCAAGAAGCTTAAGGTGTCACAGTTAGCTGGAAAACTAATGGCGACATCTTAAGCCATTACTTACTTTTGAGCAATAAATATATCTATATAGGTATAATAGGCTTATAGGCCTTTCATGGGGACATTAATATACAGATTTTGAAGGTCACGATCTTAATGTCATGGTAGAGATGCTTACTTGTTGTCATTCGTTAGTCACTGGTACGACATACATCCATGTTAATAAAATAAAAACAAAGTGTGGTGTGGTGTTCACGCTTGGGACAGTATTTTTTTTCAACTATATTGAATAAGAACTCAGCTTATTGAGAAATGTATAGCTCTATTCATTTTCCCTTGAATATATCAAGATAATAGCTTGATAAAATCCTTAATTTGACTGCTTTTAAAGTAAACAACTTACCGTAGCAACTAGAAGCGTGCAGAGTAGGCATTTTATGGTAAAGATGTTTTGTGGTTCTGCATTGAATATCGCGATTAAATCATTCGAAAATGAAGATTAGAAACACTAGATTAAGTAAAATGTAACACATTAAAGTCGTGAAGTTGTCGGAAAAGTAGCCACTACAGATGAGATACAAACTCTAATACAGGTCAAACTTACGCACAACGTAAGTGAAATGAATACCAAAGTTTTAGAGGTGTTACGATTTGTAAAGTTCTTCAATCTAACATATTATGTTTTCTGAAAGTCAAGGAATGGAAGTAAAAAACACTGCGACCGACCCCTAGGTCAATCTTGATGTGCCAATATATGGTACGCAGGTTGGTTTATTTTTAAGTTAATCTTATAATGTAAATAGTATAATTATATCGTAGTGGGACTGTGGGAGTAAGCAGAACAAAAATAAAACCAGTTAATTGTCTTGGTACATAGAATAGAATAAAATAGAATAGAATTCATTTATTTCAGACTAATATCTGTCCATATTATTAGTAGAGGTACATACACTTAGTCTTACATCTTTTCACGCATTTCTTTGTTCAATTTGGCCGTTCTAAGGTTTTTTAATTGTTTATTCCTATATATGTATTCACGAATCAAATTTATTTAGACATCTACTTAACGTAGAGACGCTGTCTGTATACTCTAGGTATATGTTATTACTTCAGTGTTTAGACGGGTACGATTAGGGTAGATAGAAATGAAATGCATTAAGCTATGGAAAAGATACATTTGAATTAAAGAATACCTAAATTTATAAGAAACGCGTCATGTAATTTGAGTTAACTTTGTTGCAAAAACCCCTAGATATATCAGTTTCTTCATCAAGTTACTCTCGATGCCACCTCTATGTAATGGTAAAACTCTTTACATACATGTAAAGTCGTTTCCACTACATATGTATAGCACGTACCTACGTAAATTCCTAAATGGCTGAAGTGGTATGGATTTTACAGAGTCCGCATGTGTGTGAAGTGGCTATTCTTATAAATTTGAGTCCAGACAACCTCCACGCAGTGACATAAAAAGGGTGCAACGTCATCTAAGAAGCTTAAGTGTCACAGTTAGCTGGAAAACTAATGAAGACATCTTAAGCTACTACTTACTTTTCAGCAATAAATGTATATATATAAGGCTTATAGACCTTTCAAGGGGACACATACACAGATATAATACACAGATTTCGAAGGTCAATATCTTAATGTCATGGTAGAGATGCTTGCTGCAATGTATGTAATTAAAATACATACGAAGTGTGATGTGCTGTTCACACTTGGAACAATATTTTTTTTAACTATATAGAATTAGAACCCAGCTTATTGAGATATGTATAGCTCTTTTCATTCGTCCTTAAATATATATATACGTAGTATTGTATTCTCTTTGGAATATATCAAAAGAAAGACTTGACTTTACACAATTACTAATTTGACTGTTTTTAAAGTTATTTGACTGTTTTTAAAGTTAACAGCTTACAGTAGCAACTAAAAACATGAGTAGGCATTTTATGGTCAAGATGTTTTGTGGTTCTGCATTGAATATCGCTATCAAATCATTCCTTAAGCTATGGCGGAAAATGAAACTGGAAACAATAGATTGAATAAAATGTTGCATATTAAAGTTGTGAAGCTTCGTGTGTGTAAATAAAATTAATGCCAAAGAATGTAGGTAAAAAGCACTGCGACCGTCCCCTAGGTCAAACTTAAAAGGCAGGTATATTTGATACGTAACTTGGTTTTTTTAAGTGAAGATGATGATGGAATAAGTATATTTATATGGTAGTGGGAGTTAGCAGAACAAAATTAAAACCAGTTAATTGCCTTGGTACATACTAAATCCTATACATACCGAACAATGAAGTGCAATCTAATTCCTTAGTAGGTTTTACGACCTATATACATCCATGTGAAAACCTACACATGGAATAGTAAAATTTTCAAACAAGGGCTCCCTACATTTATTATTATATGAGACGTAAAACTTTTACTGCTGAAGATATGCATACGGAAGGACCAGATGAAAGCTGCATGCATCCAAGATAGTCCTGCGACCTTATTTAGTACGTCTTCCACATTGTCGGTGGACGACCTACCTGCTCTACCAGACTCTCAGTCAGACGGACAGATGGACAAACGGATAAACAACATCAACCTACGGTTGGATATAGATAGGGATATAATGATATACTACCACACTATTGCCTACCACATTTAGTTCAAAGAATTTTACCCTAAGACTTAACTGAAACCACACATTGAGCGTTATGTTTTAGTATTTATACCTTAGTTTTATTATAATATTATGATTTTTAAGTGCTAATGCTTGCTTAGATAAACCAAATGTTGCAATACATCCTCATACACCGGTTAAAATCAACTAAGAGAAAACAAATGATGGTTGGATGGGTGCCTATAGAAAGTGACTACGAGATTCAAAGCCACACAAATGAATTGAATAAATATGAGCAATGATGAGAAAGATCGTTTTAATGTATCGTTGGTGTAGTGGTGGCAGCGCTGCTTTGGAATGTAGAACTCTTGGTTTGGATTCCCGGTTAGGACAGTTGTTGGAATTTTCTGACAGAGAAATTCAAACTGTCCGGCGTCTGAAACACTGCCCTGTAGGTGACAATAGGCCTTATATGGGAGCAATACATATCTGGTATGGGTGTTTGATAAATACTCCTACCTACCTCTCTAAGATATGTACGCATGAACTTAATGTTATTTTTGTTTAAAATATGTATATCATTATTTACGTTACATATAAATTACTTTTACTAAGGTTAAACTCCAGGGATACTTTGAAAAAAAAACTGTTTTAATATTTATTTAAAAATTTACTTGTAACGAGTTTCGAGTCAATTAAAACAATTTTATAGAAAATTGCAGAGTTATTTAGTAAATTAAGTCGTTACTTACTTTTGAGTAATGAATATATATAAAGAATAGGCTCCTCACTTTTCATACATCGTGATATATTTTTCGGGACTATCTCTGTCATCATCATCATCATCATCATCAGCCTGTAGCAGTCCACTGCTGGACATAGGCCTCTCTAATTGCACTATCTCTGTGCAAAGAACATATTAATAAACAAAAAATCATGAACCGACAAATACTTAGCTTTTCATGACAACTAATCATATTATATAATTATAATATATATCGATGCAAGAAAACGTTTTTGCTGTAAGTTTGCTGTAAGTTGTTTAGCCAAAACCCACCTTTCCCCAGAGCCAAAGAACATTAAAAATGTCTTCAAAAAATCTTTGACAGAAATATGATTTTTGTAACACAGTTTTGTTATAGTAATAATACTCATGAAGAGCAATGAAAATATTTTTGTTAAAGTTATTACCTGTAGGCTTTTTACTACTTACAGCAATTGACTTTTCATTTACAGACCTGACGTCGTAAGTAGTTTGGTGACTTCTATGGAGATAAGTTTCGTATTTTCCACACATTTGAAATGCTTATACTTGAATAGGTATTTAATACATTACCTACTATATAACAGATGTAAGACTAACTCTAAAAAATGCTGATATAATACTTTACACTTTATTGGCATAGGAATGCTGTTAGTTATATCAGATGTTTAATAATAAACTGAACTTTTGCTGTAGTGTAGTGTTAAAACACTGTGTTTAAGTGACTTATTCCTAGCTAATTGAACAAGGAAACTTTTCAAAATTATACCTATTGTAAAAATCTTATAGTAGCGATATGAGACCCAGACCGTTCGACGCAGTTTTTTTTTAAGAATATAGCTGTGTGCTCAGTAAACTTACGCCGTTCTTGATACTTACAGCTAATACTGTTTTCTTACGTCTCCACACACATATATACGGAGTAAGTATATCATGAGAATCGCTTTGGAACATTGGGACAAGGTCGGAAGATATCCAACTTATGATGAGATACGATGATACTACTCTTCTCGCTCAAATAAAAAAAGACATGGAACACCTGTTGACACGTTTAGAGACAACAAGCCTCTCCTACAGGCTTGTGATCAACAGAGACAAAACCAAGATGATAATCGTAGACCGAACTGAACTAAATCAACCTGACATTTCTGTGATTGGCAACTGTGAAATTGTTCAATCCTACGTGTACCTATGATCCACGAGCACAAACACGAGGGGCTATGAGAACGAAATTCAAAAAAGATTTGCTAAGACAAGATCTGCCGTTGATAAGGTCAAAAGAGTCAGGTGCAACCGAAATATCACCAAATCCACGAAACTCTGCATGAAGAAAACTTTAATGTTGCCGATATTTCTCTATGGCGCAGAAACATGAACGGTTCACCTGAGAGACCGACGCAAAATCGATGCCCTTGAAATGTGGTGCTGGCGGCGACTGCTGCGGACGAACGAGAGATTATCTAAGACTGTGCAAATACGTGTCCTGAAATACTTCGGACACATTATTCGACATGAAAACTCCATAAAACGACTCGTAGTCCAGGGGCAAGTAGAAAGCAAGCAGTCGATCACACGCGTTAGGCAGAACTCACAAAAGCTGAAACAGAAACTTCCATAGTCTAAAGCACTTTTAAGTGTTATTTAAGATTTAGGTATATGTTTTTATTAAAATTCAAAATTAGCAGCCTTCCTATCACATATTTCAAAGATGTAGGGTTTACTCGAATGTTTTGAGATTGAGAGTTATGTTTTATTCTTTTAGAGTTTATTTATGCATACGTAAGTTTTTATCGTTTGCTTTTTATACTCTAACGGCTGCTTGGCGAAATGTAACTTTCCAATCTGTCCCCTAATATGCACGTTACAATAAATTAATGTAAGACGTCCACTGCTAAACATATGCGTCCCGATCGATTTACAAAAGACCGCATGGAAGCGACCTGTACAAAAGTTCGGTCTGTGGTTACCGGCCCCATCGGCCATTAGTTCAAAGCGTTATGTGTCATGTCCACTGCCACTTCAACTGGCTAATCCTCTGGGCTATGCAAGACTTTCGTTCGTGTACTAAATCAGTCCTCATTTCCGATTTAATCACTACGGAATACACCGAGCATAGCCCTTTCTAAAGTTCGTTGTATGACTTTGAGCTTACATATGAATCCCTTAGTCAGTGACCAAGTTCAGTGTCATAAATAATCACTGATCACACATGAACGGAGTAAAATAGAGGATCCGAAGTCTTCTTTTATTGAGAGATTAAAAATGTTACGGCACTTGTGTGGCTAAGGCGAATCTAATGATTAATTTTATATAATGCATCAAGTCATTTCGACTTAAGGGTCATTTAAATAAATAGAAAATATAGTGGGGTTTATTTCCGCCACGGTTGTTCTTATTCCTTTTGTATATCACAAGGTATTTAATAATTACAGCGTGCCGTAAGATAGGGAGAAGGAAACTGATTGAAGATTGTAGAGGCAAAGCATAGCATGAGATTCGTGGCACTTACGGATAGGAATCCACTTTAACTGATATATGTATTCTGATATGTCAGGGTCGAACATAAGCTTGCAGACAGCCAATGAAATGGATTCAGACTTTTTGGAGCCGTTCTTACTAATTTAATAGTTCTTTTGTATACACAAGGTATGATAGTCAATAGTTTGATAGCAAATACCCACAACTTATATTCAAAAAATGTGTGCAGAATCGAACAAGATTCAATATAAATTAGTACTGCCCATATCAAAATTAAAAATGCACAGCTCATGGGCAAATGTTATGTCAATAAATACTTGATAGAATACATAATGACTTTTGCTGAACTTTAAGCTAAATTCAGGCATAACATTTTTACAAAGCCATTAAATTACTTACTAATAAAAAATGCTACTGTGACTTTGATGAACTCATGAACGATTCATGCAATTATTTCAAATAATGATAAATAATTATTTTGATAAATGTGAATTAATTTATAGTAACATGAATGAGTCGGCCCGTTCTTAGTATTGTTCCTCTAATATTGCTACAAACGAATAGGGAAATTTATTACTACCATAACATTAGATGTATACAATATAAATATGATTTCAATAAATAATCGGGTATGCGTCTGAAACGAGAGCCATTGTTACCTTAGTTTTAAAAGGTAAAAAATATTCGAAGACGTTAAAAAAAACTGAATGTAATAATTCAGTATCTTGCTTACGGTGTTCGTATGAGTACCTGCGCTATAACAGATGGTTTTCTAACGTGACTCATAAGTTATTAGAATATGGCATACGAAAGGTATCCCTGCATTTCACCGACACTTAATATATCATGCGACCTTTGGTTAGGTTAGGTTTGAACTGCGACAAAACTACGCGTAAGCCGAGCGAGCAAAGCGAGCGTGCCGCGGCAGCGGCTGGCGAAGCGCTTAAAACTAAGGAATGAATGATTATCTACTAGGCAGAGCCTGTACTATGGTAACCTAATGACTGATATACATACTTATATACATATACACACCCAGACACAGCTCAAACATACATGTTCATCCACACGCGGTGTTCAGGTCCCAAACTAGGCAGAGCTGTACTATGGTAACCTGATGACTAATATACATACTTATATACATATACACACTCAGACACAGCTCAAGCAGACATGTTCATCCACACGCGGTATTTAGGACAGGTTCAGGTGTTTGTTGAAACTATATAGGTACCTAAGTTTTATGTAATTACTTACAATAATATCATTAAATATGATAACATGATTTTACGATTCAACTATAAAATATCTTCCATACAAATTAATTAAAATTAGCTGTTGGCATGAATGGCTTGATAGATTTATTAATGACTAGCTGCGCTCCGTGGTTACAACCGAGCGGTGAAGGTCGATGATGATGATAAATATAGCGTATGTTACTCAGGCATAATAGAGTTTTCTACTGGTGAAATATTTTTTGGAACCGGTTAGTAGTTTTTGCGTTTATCCACTATACACTATCAAATAATTCTATGTACTCAGACGAGCGAATGACTAAACAGGTTTTTATTTCAGCACCATTTAGATTATAGAGAACTTTCGTTCCTGTTACCATAGAGAATATTTCACAATTTGCTGTTACCATAATAAGCTATACAAAGATTATTAGGTTGTATTAAGGTATTAGACCTTTATTATTTTTTTGTCCAGAACACGCTATGATTCTAACAAGTACTGAAGATAATTATAAAAATAAAGAACACGACTACAAACTAAGAATGTAAAAAGTTATATTATCTTATGGAACAGCAGATATAAGTGGGTTCATTAGATATTTGTTTAGTATCGTTTCAACAGTTATTTTTTATTTTTGATAAATTAATAGGTACGACATTATAATTGGAGATTTAGCACAGTGACTCCAGTCTACATCAGTTTAATAGTTTAAAAATCAAGTTAAAAAATCATGGAGTACCTTTTGTTTGCGGCTCCGTCTGCGTTGATATTTGATATACCAAAGCTGCTACGGTTTGCTACGGCGTAGCAGATTGTTTCCGGTTTATTTCTGTGTGAAATTTCATCAACAGTTTAAGCATAAAAGAAGAACAAACAAACAATTAACTACTAAGCGACAAATACGCTTTCGCTTTATAATATTATAATAAGCATGCTGCGTCTTGCTTTGAAAATACCATCCGACATCAGTTTAGTTTTAGGGGGTAAAAATATTTGGAGACGATAAAATTGAAAGAAATATTTCAGTATCTGGCTAACGGCGTTTGTATGAGTACCTGCGCTATAACAAATGGTTTTCTAACATGACTCAAAAGTTCTTAGAATATGGCATACGAGAGGTATTTCATATTTCACTATCACATAATTTATCATCGGTCCAGTAGTTTCGGAGTTCAATTCAAACCAACAAAATCGTTCCTCTTTATAATATTATAGTGTAGATATAAAGTTTTGTTACCATCAGGTCATATTACGTATCTTGTGGTCAGTAAGATCAGTAGTGCATTGAATATTTCTTTGCGTTTTAAGACTTCCACAAGGATGGTTTACTAATTCTAATTATTACTTTGGAATGGTAAATCGGCAAACACTCACGTCTATTATCTGGTCGTTATTACTCCGACGGTGTTCGGGCAGTACTGATGCCCATCCTCAAAAACTAATTATTTGTAATAAGTTATTAAGTTTGATCTCGCAAAGCAGGCATTAAGGCTTGAAAAATAAGATTATATAATGATATTTAAAAAACAAATGATATTTGTTCACGTAGCCTAAGAAATACAATGAACAGAATGAAAATTGAATAAAATAATCAAAGTGTTTCTTATGTTATCGTAACAAAATCGAAATAAATACGCATTGTGTTTCATAAACTGTATATTTTTTGTAAAAGTAGTTATGTAATGTCAACCAAAGTATTCAATAATTTGCCGGATAATATTAAGATAACACATTGTTGAATTAAAGAATTTAAAAATACTCTGAATAAAATACTTATTGAAAAATGCTACTATAGGTACAGTTGACGACTACTTGTGTGATAAATACAATTAGAGTAATTAGCAATTATGACATACTCTTTTATTTAATTACACTGATTTGATTCCTTGACATTATTCGTAATTAAAATCCACTCTAATTATATAAACAGCTATAACTCCGCAACCATAATAGATAGGTACGGGGTAATTGAAGTAATGTTATAGGGGACCGGAAGTGCATTTTGGGGAATGCGTTGAAAATCTGAGATGAGGGATTCAAAATGGCGGCCAACTTAAACATAGTAGGTAAGTAAGTTAAATACTACTACTTCTTACTCAATGAAATGAGAGCATTAAATAATATTTTTTTGCTGTCAGGATGCGACGAAAATGTGTTGCCATATGGGTATCATGCCATACCGAAGTAATAACAAGAACATATTATCTTTTTTTTAATGAATATTAATATACTTACTTATATTTGGTACACCACTCGATACATTACATAAATTTGTGTTCGTAAAATGCAATGTGTTGAAAGACATCAGTTAAATATAGTTTATTGACGGATGATGCTGTTTTTTATACCATTAAGCCGTACATACATACACCCTTAATACATAGGCACGCTATTCAGAAAGTAACTAAGTCTGGAGACAAAGTAGGTATGTAAGTTATTTGTAATTAGGTACTACTATTTTCTCAATGAAAGGGTAGCAATAAATAATAAAATCTTCGATGTCGGGATGCGAGTCATATTGAGCAAAAAAAAAGAAAAACAGAAAACTAAAAAAAATAAGTCCTGTGTTGTTGCTCTCTCTTATTGAGTGGTTATCTTATTAGTTACGATTGTATTGTCAAATGATCCGCCATGAAGCAATAATGCGCAATCATTAAGTACTGCCTAAGAGAAAAAGGAAGTGTAGCGACGATCAAAGCATAGACATGTTAAAGAAGGTCAAGATATTATAGAATCTATTGACGAGCTATGGACATCTTTGTATACACCTCAGTCGCTAACGCAACCAAGCTGACGCAATATTACGAGTATATCTTGAAAAAGTTTGAAACGCAAAAGGAGTCCGGTGACGACAATATCATATCAGAGCTTTTGAAAGCAGTTGGAAAATCGGTATTTAAAGTCCTTCCGAAGATTCTTAACCACGTCTTACGCAAAGGTTTAACCCCACAAGTTCACTTTTTCTACTTCTACTATAACTTCACACCAATTTTGCTTTTGAGCCTATATAACTATAGTTCTCAAAGGTCATCACAAAACATCTTAATCGTAGATTAGATACATCCAGCCTCCTCCGGAACTAGGTGGTTATAAGTCACATACAACACTATATACCATAGACTACATCCGCACACCACGAGTTATAGGTGTGAAGGGTTCTATAGTAAATGATTGAGAGGCGTATTAAATTTCAAAAGTATTGTCTCGAGATGACGAAGCAGAGCAGGGCTACACGAAACAAGTTTTCTAAGCTCTGGGTAGCACTGAAACTCGCATAAGCAAATGTAGCGCTTACCATCCACGGGTACGACTTCTCCGTCTCGACACTTAATAATATAAGAATATGAACATAAAAAAGGTTTCTACATTTTCTTATGGTACTGCAGTACATAATCCAGGTACTTTGTTTATTGTCATTGTAGTTTTAGCTCTTTTTTGTATTTATTAAACTTATTACGTAGGTACTGGCTCATACTTAATATAATCATATGGCAACCGTATTCCTTAGTGTTACAACATGTATGTATTAAGTAATTACGTGTAGTACATGTTTTAAATCTTGGCCTGCGTGGTTATAACTTTGCTTTCACCCGCGGCCCTGCCCGCGTGCATAGGTTTATAGTAAAGGAGATTTATATGGAGTCCAGAGAGAGGTATAAAAAAACACATTTACAAAGTTAAGATTTTAATAGCATGCCATATTGCAATTTAATTCCTTAGTGGGTGTTACGACATAACACCATGTTCCATGTTCAAAGATGTTTACCTTACCTTAGATAACAGATTGAGGGTCATGTTTTAGTATGTGAGAAACTATATACCTTCCTAAGTTTTATCATAATATTATTTTTGAATCGCTAACACTTGCTTAGATATACCAAAATTGCAGCACATCTCCATCAGCAGCGGGCGTCTTACAGTAATTAATATTAACCGACATTTTATGGGACATATTGCAAGGTTTCGTTTCGCTAAGCAGCCGTTAGATCATAGAAAGAGAAAAATAAAAACTTCGTACGTATAACGTATGCATACATATACTTTAAAAGACTAAAACATAACGCTCAACCTCAAAACAGTCGAGTAAGATCTTTGAAATATGTGGTAGGTAGTCTGCTAATCACGTGTTTAATAAAATATTTACATCATAAGATTAGATTAGATTTAAATAATCATTACATAACGTTAACGCTAAAAATGACACTGAGGCAGATGTTTGTAACCTCTACTTCTTCCAATTTTCAGCCGAGTAGCATGTTCTGTAATCAGTAACAATATGTATTATAAATGCGAAAGTTTATCGGGTCGTCATTTGATAATTTATTTGTCCTGCTTTCAAGCTTAAACTATTAAGATGATGTCAACCTGACCTTGGCACGTTCCTTGGCATTAGCTTGGAGTCACTATGCACGTTTTTCGTTGAGTTCTGAAATCTTTAAAATTTTTATAAAGGGTCCGCTTTCCATAACTTTCTCATCCTTTCACCGGCACTTAATTTATCATACAAGCTTAGGTTAGGTTAGACAGAACACTTATAGCAGATCTTATTCATGACTCCAATTTGGACGAAGGACTGTTGAGCATAATCATGTGACATAACTGTAATAATAAAACATATGGTAACGCAGATTTTTTTGTAGATATTGATGTTCTCTATAAAACTGTAGTACACTACGTTGCTCAATAGTCAATAGTTTTTGCAGCGTACGCCATATACAGTTTTTTGGCGTTACTGTTGCATATTTTAACATTGAAGAGTACGATTAGTTATTGTGACATAACGGCATAAGTTAGACATGGTATCGCGGAAATTTTGGTAGATATTGATGTCTACTATAAAACTGTACATCACATTGCTCTGTTTTTATAGATTCCCCAGCGTACGCTATAAAAGGATTTATTTGTTATTTTTTTACATCTCTTTTTTTAACAAAAAATTAAGGCTGAACTCTGCGAGAAAAACAATATTTCGGAAGAGCATTTTCTGCATGGGACCTGTTATTTATAACAAGCTGCCGCAAAGCTTAAGAGACCTCAGCATTCGTGTATTTAAAGTTAAAATTAAAAACATATTATTGACTAAATGTTATTATAGTATACACGATTTTATAGATGACAAGCAACTTGAAGTACAATAAGTTTAGTTATAAGTTATTTAACAAGCATGTATGTTTAAATTTAATTTTAATTTTAATTCTGACTTATATAAATATTTCAATTATTATTTTTATATTATTTGCAAGTGAACGCTACTCACTACTTATATTTGTACGCCTACGCCGGCAAAACATGTTGAAACTTATTTAAATTTAAGACCTACATGCACATCCCTGTATGACTACACAAATGTTATGACAAATAAATAAATCTTTATCTTTATCTTTAGGTTACATTATCGAAGTTTTCACATGGATTTGCGATCAACTTTTTTTTATATTCTAGCGCTTTTGTTCATCAGATAATGTAGAATTCTTAAGGTGAAAGATTTTTCAAATCAGTCCAGAAGTTTCGGAGCCTATTCAATTCAAACAAACAAATAAAAGCTTTTCTATTTAATTTATTATAGTGTGGATATAAAGTTTAATACCATCAGGTCATATAACGTATCTCATAGTCATTAAGATCCTTACCAACCAAAAAAAGTCAGTTCAGATCATTTTGGAAGAGATGTCATCAATTTACGCGAGTTCTACCACTTCCACCTATTTTTTTTAGGAAGATGTAAAGAAACAACTCGCTGCAATGATTAGATAATCTGATACAACATTTTTTTTAAATAATATCTTAGCCATGATTTTTATTATTATGACCAAGGATAGTGCACAGTAAGTATCGAAAATGTTCACGCCGCCGCCGCAAAAACAGCAGTGCATTGAAAGTTTCTGTGCGTTTTGGGACTTCTAAAAGGATGGTTTACTAAATCTATTTATTACTGTATATAAATCTTGGGTTTATCACTCTAAACTCAGTTCAAGTAAGAGCCGATCAGCGTTACCATATAAGTAGGTATACAGCCGTGCGATTCTCTAAGAGCAAACATCGTTGCATCTTTGACAACAGTCGTGAAACAAATGACAAGTTGACAAGAAACGTTGGAAAAACAACCTTGTGTACAAGGGCGATATCGCATAAAGTATTTGACATCGGTGAGCTCGTCGACGAATCATTAGAGAATCGCACGGCTGGTCTTTTGATTGTAGTAGTCGAGAAAGTTGTATAAACACATACGTGTCGATAGTCACGTTTTTAAAGTAATGTTAGAGAGAGAGATAATGAAATTTTACTCCTTAATCAACGGTACATCCATTAAGAAAACCATACGTGAAATAGCATTTTTGTTAAGCTGTACTTTATTTAATATAATGTTTATTTGATTCTCGGCTCCGTCTGCGTGCAAATTGATGATACAATACAACAGAAACAACTTTCCTGTTTATTTCTGTGCAAAGTTTCATCAACATCTGTTCAGAGGTTAAACATCGCTTACTACTATACTTTGCACTATTGTAGTGCGCGCATGTTTACGTGATTTTAACTAAACTTTCTTCATTATTTACTTCGATCCACATACAACTGTTCGGGTCGCGGTGTAAGTCAGCTTGTATTCGGTAAAGGCAATAATAAGTAGGTACGTCTACTAAGTTTCATCGGTAAACATATTATAAAATAGTTACTGCTAATATTTGTCATCAATACTATGAGAAATTATATGGCTACGCAAAAAATAAAAAATGTCTATTAAATATAATATATACACGTAAAATTTGCCTTTTTACGTAGAAAATTTGCTTAAACAGGGTGTTTTTCAAGAACGCGGAGTAAAATGGAAGGATGCATGTGAGCTCATTAAGAGCTTGACGTTTTATGTGACGCATAAGTAATAAAATTGTAAAGTTTATTACTATATATTGTTATCGCGCCGAGCCGAAGACAGACATATTTCTAAAAGCTTTTAAGAGGCAGTTATTTTGGTTCACTGCGCGATAGGATTTGTTAAGTATTAGATATGTAATGTGTATGGTAAATGCTTTATCAAATATTCTACCGCGAAGCCTTCGATACTGTACTAAAAGAGTAATTGAAATAGCGAGTGAAATAAGTAGGTGATATTACGTTAGTACGTTATTTCTGGTCATTATTATTTCTCTTACAAATTTGACATGAAGGTTTAAGTAAATTTGTCGTGTAGGAGTTATAAAAAACGATCTATTAAGCAACAAAGTTGAAATTAAAAACAAAATGTGTGATGGAATGATATTTATTTTATCATAGAAGAATTTTATTATATTAAATACTATATATACTTCAGTTCACACATAATTATATAGATATTCTGTTAAGTTGTATAAGTGTTGTAGTAAGTTGTTATAAAATTTAATGTCCCCTAGGACCCTAAAGACCCCTAGGTAGAAGACTCATAGGTAAAGACTCCTAGGTCACTACCAAGCAGTTTAAGTTTTTTTTTTTAAATTCAAGCTACGTACAAAGCCTACCAGGTGTTAAGTGCCTCTGCCTATAACAGACGTATGTCCTCACAAGTGACCAACTGAATTGCGCACGTAAACTTGTTAAAAAAAATGTTAAGTCTCAATGTGCCTGTAATTTTACCCGCACCCATGCCCTTCAAAACCAGAACACAATATTGCGAACATTACTGAATTAGGGTAGAAAAAGATATAGTGGCAGTCTCTCTTCCCCGGCTGCTACGATGTAGGTAGATAAATATATAGATACACCCTTTATTGCAACACCACATTATAAAATATAACTAACAAATAAATAGTATAATATAATTGAATACTATTACTCAACAATAAAAAACTTAAAATTAAGTGTTACAATGGGCGGTCTTATCGGTCAGAGCGATCTCTTCCAGACAACCATGTTATTGAAAAGGAAGCTTGAATAAAAAAGATCTCAAAGGAAGTTTCCTTGGACACCAGTGGAGACTCTTGTGACACATTTACCACCGATCACACTTAGAAGAAGAGCCCCTAAAAAAAATTTAAAAGAATTCTGGTATGTACTACTACCTACAATCTAACGACTCTACTACACTTGTTTGTTTTTTTAACTCCAGCTGACCGCTCTATCCTTGAGCCTCAATTGCACTAAGAGAAATGCTCGCTTTGTAACTTGTATGGGAGTTATGATTTTTTACGCAACTGAACGGAGATCATTTTTCCACCTCGTAAGCTGTCCTCCGAGACTATTGCTCACGTTAACCACTGCACTAAGGGGTTGGATCCCTTAACAAGCATACACAAGGACAAGTTTTTTTTAAAGTAAAATTCCGAATGGCTTCTATGCCCCGACTTCAACTGTAATTAGAGGCAAAATTTCTGCAATTGAACTTGTATGAAAATTTTTACTTTTCTGTTCAAATGGTTAAAGTTTAGCAACAAAAACTAATGCACAAGGACAAACGCGGGCCACTCGTGGCCCGCGCACCGCCCAACACCTAGTCTCATTATATAAAGATGGATTACCACTGACTGACTGACTGACATAAATGGTACGGTATGAAGGAGCAATGGGGGGTATAGAAGATGTAGGGGAAAAGTGTAGGGGGGGTTCTGAAACCAAAGGGAAAAGTCCGGGATGAGTTGAATGTGGAAGTGTGATGGAACAGGTCAACGGCTCTCGGAAACTATAAATCATAGGGGGTAGGTGTCAAAACTAAAAATGAATAAAAACCTGGGCAACTGCCAAAAATTAAAAAAAAAACATACCTCCCGAACAAAAGACGATCGCTCCCATACAAAATGTAAATGCTTATAATTCCTAAACCGTTTGAGATAAGTATAAAGTGTTTGACCAAATGTCATAGGGAATCGGAAGGGTAATTTGGTAAAAGTGTCAAAAATCCAAGATGGCGGATTCAAAATGGCGGCCGAATTGAAAGTTGGTCCGATCCGGCTCAAAATTTGTATCGGGGGGTTTTTAGGGTCCCACATTCGAAATATGAAAACCATTTTTTGATGACGTCATTTTTCAATATGGCTGCCATACAAATGTTTTTTCGGAACTTCAATGGATTATTTCTCCCAGTGGACGTGATGGGGATTATGGTTTTGTAGGGTTATATGTGGGGTTAGGGTAGGTGACTTTAGGAGAAACTGAATTGAGCTGAACGTGGAATACCAGGTAGAACAGGTCAACGGCTCTCGGAAACTAAAGGAGATAGGGGGTAAGTGCCAGAACTAATGTTGACAAGCACCCTTGGCATTTTCTAAAAATTAAAAAAAAAACACACCTCCTGAACAAAAGACGATCGCGCCCATACAAAATGTAAATGCTTATAACGCCGAAACCGTTAAAGATAGGTAGAAGGTGCTTTAACTATTATGATAGGGGACCGGAAATGCAATTCGGCGGAAATGTCAAAAATCCAAGATGGCGGATTCAAGATGGCGGCTACCTTAAATAATGGTCTGATCCGACTAAAAATCGATATCTAGGCGTTTTTCGACTCTACGATTATAAATATAAAAATCGTTTTTTGATGACGTAATTTTTCAATATGGCCGCCATACAATTTTGTTTTCTGAAAATTTTATCGTTGTTTTTCGACATGTTGCCATGATAGAACGCTGAGACTTTGTAGGTGAAAAGTGTAGACAATGGTGTTACGACCTTAAAAGTCACCTGAAATGGGCTGAATCTGAACCTTCTGCTAGAACAGCTTGACGGCTCTCGGAAACTAAAAGAGATAGGGGGTAAGTGCTATAACTAATATTGACAAACACCCTGGGCAACTGCCAAAAATTAAAAAAAAAATACAACTCCCAAACAAAAGACGATCGCGTCCAAACAAAATGTAAATGCTTATAACGCCAAAACCGTTAAAGATAGGTACGGAGGGTTTGAACTAATGTTTTAGGGGACCGGAAATGCAATTTGGTGGAAATGTCAAAAATCCAAGATGGCGGATTCAAGATGGCGGCTACCTTGAATAATGGTCCGATCCGACTGAAAATCGATATCTAAGGGTTTTTAGAGTCCCCAATTCGAAATATGAAACCCATTTTTTGATGATGGCATTATTTAAAATTTCCGTAATAGCCGTAGCTCGAAATTAGAGCCTGCGAGGCCGTAGGCCGAGCTATACCGGCGAGGCCGCAGGCCGAGCTATAAAGGCCGAAGGCCGAGTTTGCTTCTAAGCGAAGCGAGGCTGAAGGTCGAGCGTACTTCTAAGCAAAGCGAGGCCGAAGGCCGAGCGTACTTCTAAGCGAAGCGAGGCCGAAGGCCGAGTATGCTTCTAAGCGAAGCGAGGCCGAAGGCCGAGCGTACTTCTAAGCAAAGCGAGGCCGAAGGCCGAGTGTACTTCTAAGCGAAGCGAGGCTGAAGGCCGAGTGTCTTTCTAAGCGAAGTGAGGCCGAAGGCCGAGCGTGCTTCTAAGCGAAGTGAGTCCGAGTTTTGAGCCTACGAGGAAATAGAAGTCTTTCGTAGCGAGTTTATTTCAAAATTTAAATGATCTTTAAGACATCTGCCCACGTTAACATAGGTAATGTCATGAAATGGTATATAATAATATAATATAATATGAAATAATATTGTAATGTAATAGATGTCAATCTTGATGTGCCAATATATGGTACGTAGGTTGGTTTATCTTTAAGTTAATGTTATAATGTAAATAGTATAATTATATCGTAGTGGGATTGTGGGAGTAAGCAGAACAAAAATAAAACCATTTAATTGTCTTGGTACATAGGTACTATATCCAATATGTACCGCACAATGCAGTGCAATCTAAGTTCTTAGTAAGTGTTACGATATATTACGTACATCCGTGTGAAATACATGGAACAGTCAACTTTTTAAGGAAGGGCCCCATTCATCTTAGTCGTAATTTATTTACTGCTGAAGATATGCATACGGAAGGACTGGATAGAAGCGGCATGCATACAATATAGTCCTGCGACCTTGTTCAGTACGTCATCCACATTGTCGGTGGACTAATTACAACTACATATCAAACTAAGAGCTATTTAGACATACAGTCAGATGGACAGATGAACAGACAAACAACACACCACTGCCTAACATATTTAGTTCAAAGAGTTTATCTTTAAGATTTAACCGAAAACCCACATTGAGCGTTACACTTTAGTATTAATGAAATTATATACCTAAGTTTTAATATAATATGATTTTAAGTGTTAAAGCTTGTTTAGATATAACAAATCTTGCAACACATCCCCATACATCGATTAAAACTAACTAAGAGAAATAAATTTGATGCTTGAATGGGGGCCTATAGATGGCCTGCCAGTCATGGCATTTGACACGGATTGTTAGAAGATGCGGGTCTAAAACTCGTCCCTAGATACCTTACTACGTATTTTCCACTCTGAAATCGCAATATATAAGTACCTACTGTATAAACGCCTTAAAAATATGTTTAATTAAGGTATTACGGGAGACACAAAGTAATGTAACGTTAGTAATGTAAAGTATATGTAACGTTTACACACGTAAACCCGTAAGGTTATGATAAATGTGACAATAATTTTATAAGCGTGAATATAGATATGAACGAGTGTGCAGGTACCTATTTATATTTTGTTTAGTAGTAACTTTAGAACATGTACTCACTCATACCCCCGTACTATATAGGATCCCCTGTGTCGCGGAACAAACCACACACATTAACACATCGAACAATTATAGCTAAAGAGCAAGCAAATAATGTCTGATACCTCTGCATTTCTTTGTTCAATTTGGCCGCTCTATCTAAGGTTTTGTAATTGTTTATAAAATATATGTATATTCACGCATCAAATTTATTTAGACATCTACTTAAGGTAGAGACGCTGTCTGTATACTCTAGGTATATGTTATAAGGTAGATAGAATTGAAATGCAAAAAGCTATTGAAAATATACCTTTGAATTAAAGAGTACCAACATTTATAAGAAACGCCTTATGAAACTTGAGTTAACTTTGTTGCAAAGATTTCATACCTCTAGATGTAAGTTTCAGTTTCATCGACAAGTTACCCTTGATGCTACCTCCATGTAATGGTAAATCTTAATTACAAACATGTAAAGTCGTTTCCACTTCTTATGCTTAGCACGTACTTATATTCCTAAATGGCTGAAGTGGTATGGATTTTAAGGAGTCCGCATGGGGAAGTGGCTACCTCACTCTTCTACCGCACTATTGCCAGTTATTAAACCGCCAAGCAGAAGTGTGCAAACATTACGTTTTTTCGGTTTGAAGTGTAATGATGATTCCAGTGAAATTACAGGGTAAGGGATTTAACATCTTATTTTCTATATTAAATCATGGTAACAAACATAGTGAATTGCCATCCAGTGTTTTCTACTGCTTGGTAAAAAAAATCTGAACGGCATTAAACTTTTATGGCAAACGACGCTTAACATTAGGCGAGCTACCTCTTCTTAATATGTTCATGTTATACAGTATATTGCTGTGCAAAGATTCATTAAGATTTAGAAGTTTAAGCATGAAATAACAAAGGATAATGCAAATCCTGGTCCTTCCAACAACTATGTGTGTGACATAGTTGGATAGGTATTTTTAAGCTGAATAAAAATGACTATGGGGCCAAATTCCGAATCTAATTCCTTTCAGATTAATTATTTATTAAATATGGGAGTTTCGGTAATAGCCAAGTATTGCTATTCTTACGTCATATATTGCATTTATGTGTTTTACATAGTAACCTTCAGTTAATTGAAGTAAATAACCACAGGTTCAAACGCGATTATAAGCAGTTTCGCCAAAGATATATCAATAATGCGTTACCGCAATTATGTTTTCTAAGCCGAGGATAGTTGCCACTATCACTAAAAAATGTCATAAGTATCGAAGACAGTCAGTATGCAGAAGCTGACACAGGTGTTTTTCGTGGCGTTTCTGCATGCACGTCTATACTTTTTGTTTACTATACCTATATTATATCTTAAAACAATTCTACAAATATTAATGTGAGTACTACATTCAAACTGACTTTGATACTTATTTACTTATACTTAACTAAGACCAGCTTGAGTGGTCCAAAAATGTTCTGCATTCAGTTGCGTAAAAAATCTTAGTCTTATATAAGTTACAAAGGTTTATACTTTGACCACATACGACTATTTGGGTGGCGTTTCAATTCGGCTTCAAGTCTGGGATTATTTCATTCGTACTCAATATAGACATAATACTTACTAATACAAGTTACTTCTACTAACTGTTTAACGGTTAACCTATATAATAGCTAACATAAATCATCGTTATCAACACCAATGACTAATATGACTAATCACTATGCTACAAAATTAACAAACTGTCTGTAAAACATAATAATTGCATACCAAATTAAACATTCCTTTCGTGGTTTATTTGGTCTGATCAAAGTATAGTATGTGATAGTGATAGGTGCAACGACGAGCAAAGCAATGAGGAGCGTTAGGTTCACGTATGTTGGTTAAAAGTGAATGATTATTTGTCAAAAGATTAAACACATCCCCATACATCGGTTAAAACCAACTAAAGAAAATAAAAAGAGAAATAAATTTGATGCTTGAATGGGGGCCTATAGGTGGCCTGCCAGTGGCATTTGGCACGGATTGTTAGAAGATGCGGGTCCAAAACTCGTCCCTAGATACCTTACTATGTATTTTCCACTCTGAAATCGCAATATATAAGTTCCTACTGTATAAACGCCTTGAAACATATGTTTAATTGAGGTATTACGGGAGACACAAAGTTATTACATGTAACGTTTACCGTGTATACCCGACTGCATTAAGGTTATAATAAGTGTGATGTGATAATTTTATAAACGTGAATATTGATATGAATGAGTGTAGGTTTTCTTTACCTATTTCGATTTTCTTTACAATGTAACGGTTGAACGACTTTGGATGAAATTCGGAATAACGTTTATAACATGTACTTACACATACCCCCGTACTATATAGGATCCCCAGTGTCGCGTAACAAAACACACACATTAACACATCGAACAATTATAGCTGAAGAGCAAGCAAATAATGTCTGATACCTCTGCATTTCTTTGTTCAATTTGGCCGTTCTAAGGTTTTATAATTGTTTATTCCTATATATATATTCACGAATCAAATTTATTTAGGCGTCTACTTAATGTAGATACGCTGTCTGTATACTCTAGGTATATGTTATTACTTCAGTGTTTAGACTGGTACGATTAGGCTAGATAGAATTGAAATGCAAAAAGCTATGGTAAAAATACATTTGAATTCAAGAGTACCTAAATTTATAAGAAACGCGTCATGTAGTTTGAGTTAACTTTGTTGCAAAGACCCCTAGATATATCAGTTTCTTCATCATGTTACTCTCGATGCCACCTCTATGTAATGGTAAAACTAATTAAATACAAGTCGTTTCCACTTCATATGTATAGCACGTACCTATATTCCTAAATGGCTGAAGTGGTATGGATTTTACAGAGTCCGCATGGGGAAGTGGCTACCACATTATTCTACCGCACTATTGCCAGTTATTAAACCACCAAGCAGAAGTGTGCACATTACGTTTTTTCGGTTTGAAATGTAATAATAATTATAATATTCAATGCTGGCAAATGGGGCAACGTTGGTGTGGATGGCTGAAGGGTGTCGAGAGGTGTGCTGCGGTTTCACTAGAGCGCTACTACCGGCGTTATGCCTTTTAACACTTCCACCCTTGGAGCTTTTTGTTACATGCTCTTGCGTCTCCACCCCCAGACGGCCAATTAAGGCAAGCCGGGGGTCAGGGGTCTCGTTTAGCCCCAGGGAGAATCAAGGACCACGGTGTCGCCACTCATCGACGGCTCGCCACAAGGCCGCCCCTGCGGGTTAATAATAATAATAATAAAAATAATAAATCATTTATTACAGGCATTGGACCCATATGCGTACACTCAACTTAAAACTAACACTGTAGAGGGGTGTATAAAAATAATAAAATAAAATAGATTACAGTTAAAGAACCTAAATGAAAAATAATAATTCCAATGAAATTACAGGGTAAATGATTTAACATCTTATAAATCATGGTGACAAACTTAGTGCATCGCCATCCAGTGATTTGTACAGCTTTTGTTCTAAAAATTCTGAACGGCACTAACCATTTAAGGTAAAATATTTAAAGCAAAAAGACGCTTAACATCAGGCGAGCTACTTCTTCTTGATATGTTCAAAGGAAAAACTAAGAGAGCTGTATTAGTGTTATAACATCCATGTATTACATAGCATATAATTACGCACATTAGATTTATTAAACCTTGGCCTGCGTGGTTAAAATTTTATGAACGTGCTTTCACCCGTGGTCCTGCCCGCGTGCATTGGGACTCCAAGCTACAGGCTACCCATCTGCCAAGATTCGTCGACGTCAGTTTAATAGTTTAAGCGTGAAAGCAGAAAAAAATATTAAGTAACGATAACCACGTATATTTTTGAATCTCTAACGCCTGCTTAGCGAAATTAACTTTTTAAAGCTGTTCCCAAATATTATAGTTAAAATTAATTACAGAAATAAATGCTTGGATCAGTCATGTAATTATACAGAGGTCAGAAGACGCGTGTTCGGATAAATACAAGTATATCAATACCTATAGTATATACGTTTTACTAGCGAAGACATCTGCGGCTTCGCTTGCGTTGTCTACAAGATTCAAAGGTACACAAATTGAATAAATATGAGCAAGAATGAGAAATAACGTTTGAAGATTTACTGCATCGTAGGTGTAGTTGTGTAAGCGCTATTTTTTTACTATTTCTGACAGAGAAATTCACATTAGAAGTCTGGCGTCTAAATAGTGCCATGCAGATGACAAAAGGCTCTTCATATATTATATGGGACCAATACGTATTTGGTATGGGTGTTTGATAAATACCTCTACCTACATTATAATAAGTACTCATGGGATGTACACTACGATTAGGCAAGTTTTGGAGTTCTTGATATTTTATTAATTAAGTATAATGTAGTTAATGACCTCTACCTACCTTTTAAATACATTATGTAAGCGTAAACATAATGGTATGTTTTGTTTAAAATATGTATTTAATTATTTACGTTACATATAAGGACAGCGCGCGGAGAATGTTTGGAAATAAAACTTGAATTTATCAAACTGAATTTGAGTCCAAGTAAGAGCAGATACGCGTTAGCACACGTAAAGAAAATTGTTTGAAGAAATTGTATAATAACACAAATTTCGATTGACACGTTTATCAATTTCACGGTCATGTAGAAAACCATATTTGAAACAGTTTATTTTTAAATACTAATAAGTGGTTTAAATATTATGAAGTGCATTTGGTTAGCGGTTCCGACTGCGTGTAAATTGATTATCCAATAGTAAGATTTTTTCAGCATAACTGTCTATTGCTGTGCAAAGATTCATTAAGATTTAGAATTTTAATCATGAAAGAACAAAGGAGAATGCAAATTCTGGTCCTTCCAACAGCTATGTATATTACATAGTTGGATAGGTATTTTAAAAAATGACTATGGCGCCAAATTCAAAATGTAATTCTTTCCAGATTAATTATCTATTAAACATGGTAGTTTCGGTAATAGCGAAGTATTGCTATTCATACGTAATGTATTGCATTTATGTGTTTTACATAGTAACCTTTAGTTAGTGGAAGTGGTTAACCACAGGTTCAAACGGGATTTTAAGTAACAGTTTCGCCAAAGATATATCAACAATGCGTTACCGCAATTATATTTTCTAAGCTGAGGATAGTTGTTTCATAACGAAGACAGTCAGTATGCAGAAGCTGACACAGGTGTCATTCAGCACACTTTCGTACTAGGTTTCTGCATGCATGTCTATACTTTTTGTTAACTATACCTATATCTTATAACAATTCTACAAATATTAATGTATGCACCTACTACATTCAACAAACAACAAATTTTTTCATTATATAAAGATGGATTACCACTGACTGACTGACTGACATAAATGGTACGGTATGAAGGAGCAATGGGGGGTATAGAAGATGTAGGGGAAAATTGTAGGGGGGGTTCTGAAACCAAAGGGAAAAGTCTGAGATGAGCTGAATGTGGAAGTGTGATGGAACTGGTCAACGGCTCTCGGAAACTATAAAAGATGGGGGGTAGGTGTCAAAACTAAAAATGACCAAAACCCTGGACAACTGCCAAAAATTAAAAAAAAAACATGCCTCCCGAACAAAAGACGATCGCTCCCATACAAAATGTAAATGCTTATAATTCCTAAACCGTTTGAGATAAGTATAAAGTGTTTGACCAAATGTCATAGGGAATCGGAAGGGTAATTTGGTGAAAGTGTCAAAAATCCAAGATGGCGGATTCAAAATGGCGGCCGAATTGAAAGTTGGTCCGATCCGGCTCAAAATTGGTATCGGGTGGTTTTTGGGGTCCCACATTCCAAATATGAAAACCATTTTTTGATGACGTCATTTTTCAATATGGCCGCCATACAAATGTTTTTTCGGATCTTTAATGGATCATTTCTCCCAGTGTGCGTGATGGGGCTGATGGTTTTGTAGGGTTATATGTGGGGTTAGGGTAGGTGACTTTCGAAGAAACTGAATGGAGCTGAACGTGGTATACCAGGTAGAACAGGTCAACGGCTCTCGGAAACTAAAGGAGATAGGGGGTAAGTGCCAAAACTAATATTGACAAGCACCCTGGGCATTTTCTAAAAATTAAAAAAAAAACACACCTCCCGAACAAAAGACGATCGTTCCCATACAAAATGGAAATGCTTATAACGCCACAACCGTTAAAGATAGGTATAAGGTGTTTTAACTAATATGATAGGGGACCGAAAGGGCAATTTGGGTGATATGTCAAAAATCCAAGATGGCGGATTCAAGATGGCGGCTACCTTAAATATTAGTCCGATCCGACTGAAAATCGATATCTAAGGGTTTTTAGAGTCCCTGATTCGAAATATGAAATCCATTTTTTGATGACGTCATTTTTCAACATGGCCGCCATACAATTTTTTTCTCTGGAAATTTTATCGTTGTTTTTCGACATGTTGGCATGATGGAACGCTGAGGCTTTGTAAGTGAAAAGTATAGGCAGTGGTCTTACGTCCTTAAGTGATATCTGAAAGGAGCTGAATCTGAACCTTCTGATGGAACAGCTTGACGGCTCTCGGAAACTAAAAGAGATAGGTAGTTAGTGCCAAAACTAATATTGGCAAGCACCCTGGGCATTTCTTAAAAATTAAAAAAAAACACACCTCCCGAACAAAAGACGATCGCGCCCATACAAAATGTAAATGCTTATAACGCCGAAACCGTTAAGGATAGGTACGGGGGGTTTGAACTAATATTTTACGGGACCGGACATGCAATTTGGCGGAAATGTCAATAATTCAAGATGGTGGATTCAAGATGGCGGCTTCCTGGAATAATGGTCCGATTCGGCTGAAAATCGATATCTAAGGGTTTTTAGAGTCCCCAATTAGAAATATGGAACCCATTTTTTGATGACGGCATTGTTCATAATTTTCACAATGGCCATAGGTCGAAATTAGAGCCTGCGAGGCCGTAGGCCGAGCTATACTGGCGAGGCCGCAGGCCGAGCTATATAGGTCGAAGGCCAAGAGTGCTTCTAAGCGAAGCGAGGCTGAAGGCCGAGCGTACTTCTAAGCGAAGCGAGGCCGAAGGCCGAGCATGCTTCTAAGCGAAGCGAGGCCGAAGGCCGAGCGTACTTCTAAGCGAAGCGAGGCCGAAGGCCGAGCATGCTTCTAAGCGAAGCGAGACCGAAGGCCGAGCGTCTTTCTAAGCGAAGTGAGGCCGAAGGCCGAGCGTGCTTCTAAGCGAAGCGAGTCCGAGTTTTGAGCCTACGAGGAAATAGAAGTCTTTCATAGCGAGTTTATTTCAAAATTTCAATGATCTTCAAGACATCTGCCCACGTTTACATAGGTAATGTCATGAAATTGTGTAAATCATGAATACTACTATAAGTACTTGATTGATAATTATACAGATATGTAGATTAACTCTTTAGTGAAACACCATAATACAAATATATGTTACAAATAAATAAAATAGAATAAAATAAAATCACAATCAAAATATTTCACAATTAAATAGGTACTTTAAATTTAAAGTGTCAGAATGGGTGGTCTTATCGCTCAGAGCAATCTCTTTCAGACAACCATTCACGGAAAGAAATAGGCATAAACTTATAAGGTCGGTGTGAATAAAACAAGTGTACTAAACACTACATATAGCAAAACTCAAGATTATAAATATAAAAAATACTTATAATATACTCGTATACAAACTATACTTATATAATTATACTATACGTAATATACTACAAAATATATACATACTATACATATACCATTTAATTATTATAAAAAAGATAATAAGTAGGTTTGCAGTTAGTTATTTCGCGAAGCTAAATGCTTTGACACGTTTTTTGAAGATGCCTAAAGAAGGCGCGCATATAATTTCGTAGAGTAAAGTGTTCCATAGACGAACAGCTTCAACACAAAGTAATAACCAAAAAAATTGGTGCGGGTTATCGGGGTACTTAACATTAAGTGCTCTGATGATCGTAGAGAAAAAGAGCTCCTAACATGTAAAAATTCAACATTTTACGTACTACTGATATGACATGCTACAAGTAAACGTTAAATTTCCTTCGTAAGCTTGGGTTTGTTATGAACTTGAGTCCAAACAACACTTCACGCAGTGGTATAAAAAGGGTGCAGCGTCTTCCAAGAAGCTTAAGGTGTCACAGTTAGCTGGAAAACTAATGGCGACATCTTAAGCCATTACTTACTTTTGAGCAATAAATATATCTATATATAATAGGCTTATAGGCCTTTCATGGGGACATTAATATACAGATTTTGAAGGTCACGATCTTAATGTCATGGTAGAGATGCTTACTTGTTGTCATTCGTTAGTCACTGGTACGACATACATCCATGTTAATAAAATAAATACAAAGTGTGGTGTGGTGTTCACGCTTGGGACAGTATTTTTTTTTCAACTATATTGAATAAGAACTCAGCTTATTGAGAAATGTATAGCTCTATTCATTTTCCCTTGAATATATCAAGAGAATAGCTTGACAAAATCATTAATTTGACTGCTTTTAAAGTAAACAACTTACCGTAGCAACTAGAAGCGTGCAGAGTAGGCATTTTATGGTAAAGATGTTTTGTGGTTCTGCATTGAATATCGCGATTAAATCATTCGAAAATGAAGATTAGAAACACTAGATTAAGTAAAATGTAACACATTAAGGTCACGAAGTTGTCGGAAAAGTAGCCACTACAGATGAGATACAAACTCTAATACAGGTCAAACTTACGCACAACGTAAGTGAAATGAATACCAAAGTTTTAGAGGTGTTACGATTTGTAAAGTTCTTCAATCTAACATTTGTTTTCTGAAAGTCAAGGAATGGAAGTAAAAAACACTGCGGCCGTCCCCTAGGTCAATCTTGATGTGCCAATATATGGTACGCAGGTTGGTTTATTTTTAAGTTAATCTTATAATGTAAATAGTATAATTATATCGTAGTGGGACTGTGGGAGTAAGCAGAACAAAAATAAAACCAGTTAATTGTCTTGGTACATAGAATAGAATAGAATAGAATAGAATAGAATAGAATTCATTTATTTCAGACTAATATCTGTCCATATTATTAGTAGCATTTCTTTGTTCAATTTGGCCGTTCTAAGGTTTTTTAATTGTTTATTCCTATATATGTATTCACGAATCAAATTTATTTAGACATCTACTTAAGGTAGAGACGCTGTCTGTATACTCTAGGTATATGTTATTACTTCAGTGTTTAGACGGGTACGATTAGGGTAGATAGAAATTAAATGCATAAAGCTATGGAAAAGATACCTTTGAATTAAAGAGTATCTAAATTTATAAGAAACGCGTCATGTAATTTGAGTTAACTTTGTTGCAAAGACCCCTAGATATATCAGTTTCTTCATCAAGTTACTCTCGATGCCACCTCTATGTAATGGTAAAACTAATTACATACATGTAAAGTCGTTTCCACTACATATGTATAGCACGTACCTACGTAAATTCCTAAATGGCTGAAGTGGTATGGATTTTACAGAGTCCGCATGTGTGTGAAGTGGCTATTCTTATAAATTTGAGTCCAGACAACCTCCACTCAGTGACATAAAAAGGGTGCAACGTCATCTAAGAAGCTTAAGTGTCACAGTTAGCTGGAAAACTAATGAAGACATCTTAAGCTACTACTTACTTTTCAGCAATAAATGTATATATAATAGGCTTATAGACCTTTCAAGGGGACACATACACAGATATAATACACAGATTTCGAAGGTCAATATCTTAATGTCATGGTAGAGATGCTTGCTGCAATGTATGTAATTAAAATACATACGAAGTGTGGTGTGCTGTTCACACTTGGAACAATATTTTTTTTAACTATATAGAATTAGAACCCAGCTTATTGAGATATGTATAGCTCTTTTCATTCGTCCTTAAATATATATATACGTAGTATTGATTCTCTTTGGAATATATCAAGAGAAAGACTTTACTTTACACAATTACTAATTTGACTGTTTTTAAAGTTAACAGCTTACAGTAGCAACTAAAAACATGAGTAGGCATTTTATGGTCAAGATGTTTTGTGGTTCTGCATTGAATATCGCTATCAAATCGTTCCTTAAGCTATGGCGGAAAATGAAATTGGAAACAATAGATTGAATAAAATGTTGCATATTAAAGTTGTGAAGCTTCGTGTGTGTAAATAAAATTAATGCCAATGTTACGATTTGTAAAGTTCTTCAATCTTAATTTATATGAATGCCAAAGAATGTAGGTAAAAAACACTGCGACCGTCCCCTAGGTCAAACTTAATAGGCAGGTATATTTGATACGTAACTTGGTTTTTTTTAAGTGAAGATGATGATGGAATAAGTATATTTATATGGTAGTGGGAGTTAGCAGAACAAAATTAAAACCAGTTAATTGCCTTGGTACATACTAAATCCTATACATACCGAACAATGAAGTGCAATCTAATTCCTTAGTAGGTTTTACGACCTATATACATCCATGTGAAAACCTACACATGGAATAGTAAAATTTTCAAACAAGGGCTCCCTACATTTATTATTATATGAGACGTAAAACGTTTACTGCTGAAGATATGCATACGGAAGGACCAGATGAAAGCTGCATGCATCCAAGATAGTCCTGCGACCTTATTTAGTACGTCTTCCACATTGTCGGTGGACGACCTACCTGCTCTACCAGACTCTCAGTCAGACGGACAGATGGACAAACGGATAAACAACATCAACCTACGGTTGGATATAGATAGGGATATAATGATATACTACCAACTACATACACTATTGCCTACCACATTTAGTTCAAAGAATTTTACCCTAAGACTTAACTGAAACCACACATTGAGCGTTATGTTTTAGTATTTATACCTTAGTTTTATTATAATATTATGATTTTTAAGTGCTAATGCTTGCTTAGATAAACCAAATGTTGCAATACATCCCCATACACCGGTTAAAATCAACTAAGAGAAAACAAATGATGGTTGGATGGGTGCCTATAGAAAGTGTCTACGAGATTCAAAGCCACACAAATGAATTGAATAAATATGAGCAATGATGAGAAATATCGTTTTAATGTATCGTTGGTGTAGTGGTGGCAGCGCTGCTTTGGAATGTAGAACTCTTGGTTTGGATTCCCGGTTAGAACAGTTGTTGGAATTTTCTGACAGAGAAATTCAAACTGTCCGGCGTCTGGAACACTGCCCTGTAGGTGACAATAGGCCTTATATGGGAGCAATACATATCTGATATGGGTGTTTGATAAATACTCCTACCTACCTCTCTAAGATATGTACGCATTAACTTAATGTTATTTTTGTTTAAAATATGTATATCATTATTTACGTTACATATAAATTACTTTTACTAAAGTTAAACACTAGGGATACTTTGAAAAAAAAAACTGTTTTAATATTTATTTTAAAATGTACTTGTAACGAGTTTCGAGTCAATTAAAACAAGGAATACAACAATTTTATAGAAAATTGCAGAGTTATTTAGTAAATTAAGTCATTACTTACTTTTGAGTAGGTAATGAATATATATAAAGAATAGGCTCCTCACTTTTCATACATCGTGAAATATTTTTCGGGACTATCTCTGTCATCATCATCATCATCATCATCAGCCTGTAGCAGTCCACTGCTGGACATAGGCCTCTCCAATTGCACTATCTCTGTGCAAAGAACATATTAATAAACAAAAAATCATGAACCGACAAATACTTAGCTTTTCATGACAACTAATTATAATATATATCAATGCAAGAAAACGTTTTTGCTGTAAGTTTGCTGTGAGTTGTTTAGCCAAAACCCAACTTTTCCCCAGAGCCAAAGAACATTAAAAACGTCTTCAAAAAATCTTTGACAGAAATATGATTTTTGTAACACAGTTTTGTTATAGTAATAATACTCATGAAGAGCAATGAAAATATTTTTGTTAAAGTTATTAACTGTAGGCTTTTTACTACTTACAGCAATTGACTTTTCATTTAAAGACCTGACGTCGTAAGTAGTTTGGTGACTTCTATGGAGATAAGTTTCGTATTTTCCACACATTTGAAATGCTTATACTTGAATAGGTATTTAATACATTACCTACTATATAACAGATGTAAGACTAACTCTAAAAAATGCTGATATAATACATTACACTTTATTGGCATAGGAATGCTGTTAGTTATATCAGATGTTTAATAATAAACTGAACTTTTGCTGTAGTGTAGTGTTAAAACACTGTGTTTAAGTGACTTATTCCTAGCTAATTGAACAAGGAAACTTTTCAAAATTATACCTATTGTAAAAATCTTATAGTAGCGATATGAGACCCAGACCGTTCGACGCAGATTTTTTTTAAGAATATAGCTGTGTGCTCAGTAAACTTACGCCGTTCTTGATACTTACAGCTAATACTGTTTTCTTACGTCTCCACACACATATATACGGAGTAAGTATATCATGAGAATCGCTTTGGAACATTGGGACAAGGGTGTTTCAGTAGGAGGTCGGAAGATATCCAACTTATGATGAGATACGATGATACTACTCTTCTCGCTCAAATAAAAAAAGACATGGAACACCTGTTGACACGTTTAGAGACAACAAGCCGGAGAGGCTACAGGCTTGTGATCAACAGAGACAAAACCAAGATGATAATCGTAGACCGAACTGAACTAAATCAACCTGACATTTCTGTTATTGGCAACTGTGAAATTGTTCAATCCTACGTGTACCTAGGATCCACGAGCACAAACACGAGGGGCTATGAGAACGAAATTCAAAAAAGACGTGCTAAGACAAGATCTGCCGTTGATAAGGTCAAAAGAGTCAGGTGCAACCGAAATATCACCAAATCCACGAAACTCTGCATGAAGTAAACTTTAGTGTTGCCGATATTTCTCTATGGCGCAGAAACATGAACGGTTCACCTGAGAGACCGAGGCAAAATCGATGCCCTTGAAATATGGTGCTGGCGGCGACTGCTGCGGACGAACGAGAGATTATCTAAGACTGTGCAAATACGTGTCCTGAAATACTTCGGACACATTATTCGACATGAAAACTCCATAAAACGACTCGTAGTCCAGGGGCAAGTAGAAAGCAAGACGTCGATCACACGCGTTGGGCAGAACTCACAAAAGCTGAAACACAAACTTCCATAGTCTCAAGCACTTTTAAGTGTTATTTAAGATTTAGGTATATGTTTTTATTAAAATTCAAAATTAGCAGCCTTCCTATCACATATTTCAAAGATTTACTCGAATGTTTTGAGATTGAGAGTTATGTTTTATTCTTTTAGAGTTTATTTATGCATACGTAAGTTTTTATCGTTTGCTTTTTATACTCTAACGGCTGCTTGGCGAAATGTAACTTTGCAATCTGTCCCCTAATATGCACGTTACAATAAATTAATGTAAGACGTCCACTGCTAAACATATGCGTCCCGATCGATTTACAAAAGACCGCATGGAAGCGACCTGTATAAAAGTTCGGTCTGTGGTTACCGGCCCCATCGGCCATTAGTTCAAGGCGTTATGTGTCATGTCCACTGCCACTTCAACTGGCTAATCCTCTGGGCTATGCATGACTTTCGTTCGTGTACTAAATCAGTCCTCATTTCCGATTTAATCACTACGGAATACACCGAGCATAGCCCTTTCTAAAATTCGTTGTATGACTTTGAGCTTACATATGAATCCCTTAGTCAGTGACCAAGTTCAGTGTCATAAATAATCACTGATCACACATGAACGGAGTAAAATAGAGGATCCGAAGTCTTCTTTTATTGAGAGATTAAAAATGTTACCACACTTGTGTGGCTAAGGCGAATCTAATGATTAATTTTATATTTTTTTTTATACCGAACTGGGTAGCACTTGACCACTATCTCACCTGATGCTAAGTGATGATGCGATCGATGATGGAGCGCGCTTACCCAGAAGATACCTATGCACTCGTGTTTTGAAGACCCCCATATAATGCATCAAGTCATTTCGACTTAAGGGTCATTTAAATAAATAGAAAATATAGTGGGGTTTATTTCCGCCACGGTTGTTCTTATTCCATTTGTATATCACAAGGTATTTAATAATTACAGCGTTCCGTAAGATAGGGAGAAGGAAACTGATTGAAGATTGTAGAGGCAAAGCATGGCATGAGATTCGTGGCACTTACGGATAGGAATCCACTTTAACTGATATTTGTATTCTGATATGTCAGGGTCGAACATAAGCTTGCAGACAGCCAATGAAATAGATTCAGACATTTTGGAGCCGTTCTTATTAATTTAATAGTTCTTTTGTATACACAAGGTATGATAGTCAATAGTTTGATAGCAAATACCCACAACTTATATTCAAAAAATGTATGCAGAATCGAACAAGATTCAATATAAATTAGTACTGCCCATATCAAAATTAAAAATGCACAGCTCATGGGCAAATGTTATGTCAATAAATACTTGATAGAATACATAATGACTTTTGCTGAACTTTAAGCTAAATTCAGGCATAACATTTTTACAAAGCCATTAAATTACTTACTAATAAAAAATGCTACTGTGACTTTGATGAACTCATGAACGATTCATGCAATTATTTCAAATAATGATAAATAATTATTTTGATAAATGTGAATTAATTTATAGTAACATGAATGAGTCGGCCCGTTCTTAGTATTGTTCCTCTATTATTGCTACAAACGAATAGGGAAATTTATTACTACCATAACATTATAAATATGATTTCAATAAATAATCGGGTATGCGTCTGAAACGAGAGCCATTGTTACCTTAGTTTTAAAAGGTAAAAAATATTCGAAGACGTTAAAAAAACTGAATGGAATAATTCAGTATCTTGCTTACGGTGTTCGTATGAGTACCTGCGCTTGGTTTTCTAACAGATGGTTTTCTAACGTGACTCATAAGTTATGAGAATATGGCATACGAAAGGTATCCCTGCATTTCACCGACACTTAATATATCATGCGACCTTTGGTTAGGTTAGGCTTGAACTGCGACAAAACTACGCGTAAGCCGAGCGAGCAAAGCGAGCGTGCCGCGGCAGCGGCTGGCGAAACGCTTAAAACTAAGGAATGAATGATTATCTACTAGGCAGAGCCTGTACTATGGTAACCTAATGACTGATATACATACTTATATACATATACACACCCAGACACAGCTCAAACAAACATGTTCACCCACACGCGGTGTTCAGGTCCCAAACTAGGCACAGCTGTACTATGGTAACCTGATGACTAATATACATACTTATATACATCTACACACTCAGACACAGCTCAAGCAGACATGTTCATCCACACGCGGTATTTAGGACAGGTTCAGGTGTTTGTTGAAACTATATAGGTACCTAAGTTTTATGTAATTACTTACAATAATATCATTAAATATGATAACATGATTTTACGATTCAACTATAAAATATCGTCCATACAAATTAATTAAAATTAGCTGTTGGCATGAATGGCTTGATAGATTTATTAATGACTAGCTGTGCTCCGCGGTTACAACCAAGCGGTGAAGGTCGATGATGATGATAAATATAGCGTATGTTACTCAGGCATAATAGAGTTTTCTACTGGTG
Organism: Selenia dentaria; assembly: GCA_917880725.1. Taxonomy (NCBI): domain Eukaryota; kingdom Metazoa; phylum Arthropoda; class Insecta; order Lepidoptera; family Geometridae; genus Selenia; species Selenia dentaria. Next base: position 17,227,377 of record OU862903.1, read on the forward strand.
AAATATTTTTTGGAACCGGTTAGTAGTTTTTGCGTTTATCCGCTATACACTATCAAATAATTCTATGTACTCAGACGAGCGAATGACTAAACAGGTTTTTATTTCAGCACCATTTAGATTATAGAGAACTTTCGTTCCTGTTACCATAGGGAATATTTCACAATTTGCTGTTGCCATAATAAGCTATACAAAGATTATTAGGTTGTATTAAGGTATTAGACCTTTATTCTTTTTTTGTCCAGAACACGCTATGATTCTAACAAGTACTGAAGATAATTATAAAAATAAAGAACACGACTACAAACTAAGAATATAAAAAGTTATATTATCTTATGGAACAGCAGATATAAGTGGGTTCATTAGATATTTGTTTAGTATCGTTTCAACAGTTATTTTTTATTTTTGATAAATTAATAGGTACGACATTATAATTGGAGATTTAGCACAGTGACTCCAGTCTACATCAGTTTAATAGTTTAAAAATCAAGTTAAAAAATCATGGAGTACCTTTTGTTTGCGGCTCCGTCTGCGTTGATATTTGATATACCAAAGCTGCTACGGTTTGCTACGGCGTAGCAGATTGTTTCCGGTTTATTTCTGTGTGAAATTTCATCAACAGTTTAAGCATAAAAGAAGAACAAACAAACAATTAACTACTAAGCGACAAATACGCTTTCGCTTTATAATATTATAATAAGCATGCTGCGTCTTGCTTTGAATATACCATCCGACATCAGTTTAGTTTTAGGGGGTATAAATATTTGGAGACGATAAAATTGAAAGAAATATTTCAGTATCTGGCTAACGGCGTTTGTATGAGTACCTGCGCTATAACAGATGGTTTTCTAACATGACTCAAAGTTCTTAGAATATGGCATACGAGAGGTATTTCATATTTCACTATCACATAATTTATCATCGGTCCAGTAGTTTCAATTCAAACCAACAAAATCGTTCCTCTTTATAATATTATAGTGTAGATATAAAGTTTTGTTACCATCAGGTCATATTACGTATCTTGTGGTCAGTAAGATCCTTACCAAACAAATAAAGTTAGTTCAGATGATTTTGGAAAAGATGTCAGTAATTTATGCGGGTTTAACCCTGGAAAAAACATTGTTCACAGATAGTACGTTTTGGTAATGCAAAGTAGGACATCCCTTGAAGACGATTAAGCTGGTCTGTTTAACTGATCATCAAGAATGTATTACGTATTAATCTGATACAACCATTTTATTTCAACTAATATATTGGCACGACTAAGGCACAGTAAGTATCAAAAACGTTCACGCCGCCGCAAAAACAGCAGTGCATTGAAAGTTTATGTGCGTTTTAAGACTTCCACAAGGATGGTTTACTAAATCTAATTATTACTTTGGAATGGTAAATCGGCAAACACTCACGTCTATTATCTGGTCGTTATTACTCCGACCGGTGTTCGGGCAGTACTGATGTCCATCCTCAAAGACCAATTATTTGTAATAAGTTATTAAGTTTGATCTCGCAAAGCAGGCGTTAAGGCTTGAAAAATAAGATAATATAATGATATTTAAAAAACAAATGATATTTGTTCACGTAGCCTAAGAAACACCAAAGTAACAGAATGAAAATTAAAAATAATCAAAGCGCTTCTTATGTTATCGTAACAAAATCGAAATAAATCCGCATTGTGTTTCATAAACTGTATATTTTTTGTAAAAGTATTTATGTAATGTCAACCAAAGTATTCAATAATTTGCCGGATAATATGAAGATAACACATTGTTGAATTAAAGAATTTTATAATAATCTGAAGAAGATACTTATTGTAAAATTCTACTATAGGTACAGTTGACGACTACTTGAGTGATAAATACAATAAATACAATTAGAGTATTAGCAATTATGACATACTCTTTTATTTTATTACACTGGTTCGATTCCTTGACATTATTCGTAATTAAAAACCACTCCAATTATATGAACAGCTATAACTCCGCAACCATAATAGATAGGTACGGGGTGTTAGAAGTAATGTAATAGGGGACCGGAAGTGCATTTTGGAGAATATGTTTAAAATCCGAGATGACGGATTCAAAATGCCGGCCAACTTAAACAAAGTTGGTAAGTAAGTCTAAACGGGCTGTTTTTCAAGATCGCGGAGTGAAATAGAAGGGTACAAGTGAGCTCATTAAGAGCTTGACAACAACAAAGTATCTATGAAGTATAATAATTGAATACACAACCATTTCTTTTGTGGATTATTTGGTCAGAGCTGAGTTATGATAGGTGCAGTGACGAGTAAAACGAGGAGGAGCGTTACTTTGCTGTTGAATACAATATCTGTAACACTGCAAATCGTAATAAGTTGCATTTTGTTTTAGGTACTGAATAAATGTTAACAGAATGAAACAGAATGTTAAAATTATGATAAGAAAATATTGACAGACGAGCGAATGCCTGAACATACTTTTCTTTCAGCACTTTTCTTCGAGTATAGAGAACTTTCGTATGAGTGGATATGTTTCTGCATGCACACCTATACTTTTTTGTTAATTATAATATTAACAGCTTCATATATATTTATATATTAGTAAATCATAACTATCACGGGTACATTACAATGTTATTGTTATTTTTATGGTGTCCACTTTAAAAAAAATATAAACTTCTGACTTTAAAAGAGTTCTGCTAAAAACGTTTTCACCAACCTACTTACTACCTACATTAGTTCAAAGAATATAAGTGTGTTATGTTTGGTATACTATGTTTCTTAATATTCTGTAATTTCACCGACACTTTTTTTTGCTGCTGAAATTTTCGCTCTTTAATTAACATTAGTGGAAATTAAAAATTGTCATTTAAAAAATAATACATATTAAGACATGGTTCATCTAATTAAATGATAATTCTACAAATTATATTTAATTACAATCTCCAATGACTTCAGAAATATCACATTTAATAATGTATTGTTTGACATACTATTCTTTTTAACCGACTTCAAAAAAAGGAGGAGTTTATATGTTCTATTGCATGTTTTTTTGTATGTTGACCGTTGCTCCCCGATTTATGCACCGATTCTTAAAGTTATTTTTTTTTTGGTTTGGTAGAGTATACTTCCGTGGTAGTCCCATTTACATTTCATCAAATTGGGTGAAACAGTTTTTGAGTTACACTCCAATTACTGAAAAGTGCTACGCCTATCTTAACGATGTCATCATTAGGTTAGGTTTGAACTGCGAAAAAAGTTCGTGAAGCCGAGCGAGCAAAGTGAGCGTGCTGAACAGACATCACTGATTATAATAAGCAAGCTGCGTGCCCTGAAAATTTTACTACAGTTTTTTTCAGTTGTAAAGGTACAAGCGTTGTAAAAGGCTACTTCTGTTCAAAATTTTACATAAATCAGTTCAGTTGCTTTTTCGTGTAGGAGTAGCAAACTTCCATTTATAAATCCATTTGAAGTCTCGAGTACTTTTACAATTTAATATTAGTTGATGATAGTGTATATATGTTTTATGTAGAGCATGGTAGGTAAGGTGGTAATCGCTTGCTATTTTATGAAAAGTTATATAAAATACCTTACAACTAAGACTATGTTCACCGTATGACAGTGACCATGTTCAGTGTCATAAATAAACACTGATCACACTGAACAAAGATATGAGAGCCGAAGGTTTCTGGCTTGACTTGAGGCGGAAGGCAGCGCATGAATGTTGGGGAAAATGAAGATAACTTTGTTTAAACATTTTGCGAGGCTGATTCTATAAGTAACGCAAAAATTTAGGAGATCTTTATTTTGGTGGACCATTTCCGTAGTACTTGTTATTTTTTTGTTGTGAAGTATGTAAATATAATTAAAGCAAACTATATATTTGATTTATTGAGAGATAATAAATGTAATGACACTTGCGTGGCTAAGGCGAATCTAATGATAGGTATGCTATTTTTTATAATGCATCAAATCAAATGACTATAGACTATAGTGGTTGTTCTTATTCCTTTTGTAAATCACGAGGTATTTAATAGTTAGAGCGTTCCGTAAGATAGAGATAAGAAAACCGATTGCAATTTGTAGATGCAAGGCATAGCATGAGAGTCGTGGAGTTGCTCATGGTCGAAAGTAAGCTTGCAGACAGTCGCTAAAATGGATTCAGACGTTTTGGAGCCGTTCTTATTTATTAAATAGTTATTTTGTATACACAAGGCATGACAGTAAATAGTTTGTTTAGAAAATATCCACAATTTTTTGAAAGTATCCAACAAGATTTAATATAAATTAGTACTGCCTATATCAAAATTGAAAATGCACAGCTCATGAGCAAATGATGTTATGTCAATAAATACTTACTTTATCAAATACCTTATGACTTACAAGCTATAAAGCTATAAAGAGAGGCATTATATTTTTACAAAGCGATTAAACAACTTACTACTAAAAAAATGCTACCGTAACTTGGAAGAACTCATGAACGATTCATGCATTTATTTTAAATGTTGATAAATAATAATTTTGATAATTGTTAATTAATTTAGAGTAACATGAATGAGTCGGCCCGTTCTTAGTATTGTTCCTCTAATATTGCTACACACGAATAGGGCCACTTATTACTACCATAACCTTAAGATCTATACAAAATATACATACGATTGCAATAAATAATTGAGTATGGGTCTAAAAAAAGAGCCACAGACCTTAGTTTGAAGTTGTTTGTATGAGTGCCTGCGCTATAACAGATGGTTTTCTAACATGCATGACTCATAAGTTATTAGAATATGGCATACGAAAGATATCCCTGCATTAAACCGACACTTAATTTATCATCCAACCCTAGGTTAGGTTAGGTTTTTTTTTTTTTTTTTTCAAAACTAAGAGCAAGCCGAGCGAGCAAAGCGAGCGTGCCGCGGCAGCGGTCGGCGAAGCGTTTGAAACTAAGTAATGAATGATTGTGGCTTGTGGTTCATGACTAACGATAGAGTAGTGCACAAATAATATTACACACTACTAGACGTACTTTTTATTTTTTGGTAATTAATTGTTGTGAGAGTGACATTTTACAAATGTAAATAATAAAAGAAACAGTGTGTGAAATAAAAAATGAACAAAACATAAAATTTAATGCGAACATTTTTACAACATTTACGTTTGCGAGCTGAATTTGTTTATGTAATATATTTAGATATGAGGCTTGAACCGACATACATCCACGTGGAATGTCGATATATACATACAAGAAACAATCAAATTTTATACCAGGATCTCACTACTATCAATTCTGCCGTAAGATGTTCATTGCCAAAGATGACCCTCTCCCATAGATTTATGAAAGGACGAGATGGAAGCGGCTCGTATCCAACGTCTTCTTGAGACGTTTATGAGGTCGTTTGATCTCCAATTTATCGGTGGACGACCTACGTTGCGCTTGCTGGTCTGTAATCTCCACTGCAAGAGCGAAGCGTTCAGTGCCATGCAGGGTTCCAAAACCGTCTGGCTCCATCAGCCATCAGTTTGGCGTATTATGTACCCTGCTCACATTCACATTGCAATATGGATGCCCAAGTTTCTAAAGAATATATGTATTCAGATATATTATGTTTCAAATGAGGTATCATTGGAATGGCCTGAATTGCTTCCTCAAAGGCTGGCAACTCAATCTCGATACTTCTCGTATTGCAGATGTTCGTGGGCAACAGTGATCACTTACCATCTGGAGAGCCGCCCGTCCGTTTGTAATTATGTTCACACAGTCAAACCCCCGTACTAAGATTACTAACAAGTATAATAGGTTAGGGTTTTTCTTTGTGATATTAGGAGTCGGCATATGCACGAAGCCCACCTGGTATTTGGGGCAGTCTTTGCGGCTGGTACTGCGCCTGTAATTCTGAGACACAGAAATGTCACCGGCACCCATACCTTTCATACCAAACCACAGTATTGCGAATATTACTGCTTACATTACTACTGGTACGGTAAGTAGGTAGAAATGAATAAAAAAAGATATATTTAAGGTCGATTTAATAAAAGAGATGTCACTGATTACATATTGTATATTATTAGTAAGCAGATGTCATGAACATACCACGTAACTTGATTATACAAATGTATAAACTAGCTCGCCAGCGCTTCCAGCGGCTTCGCTCGCTTGCTCTGGAATTGGTGGAGCGCCGTTTTGTAATGTTAGGGTCGTGGGATTTTCTGGCAAAGTAATTTTCAATAGCAGTCCGGAGTCTGGAACAGTGTCTCGTAGGTGGCAATAGGCTCGCCCCCTATTACATTGGATCAAAAAAATATCCGACAAAACGCAGGTGTTTCAAACACTGCTGCTCACCTCTTCGCGGATATCCTGTATATTTGACGATTTGTTATCTTTTAATTTAAAAATAACGGGTATAAATTTTTTTTCGTTAAAGTTTATTTTTACCAAGTTTTAAGTGATACTTTTTTACTACCACTTTAATTATAACATAAATTGTTACACGAAAACTTGCAAAATATACTATATATTATATAAATATAGGGTATATATAAAAAAGGAGCCGTATTACATTCTTAATTAATACAGTTTTTACGAAAAGTGTGTGTTTATACATCTCTCTCGCCGTCATCAAACGTCTTTACCTGCGTATGGAAGAGAGGACATGTAAACTCGCCCCGCGCCGGATTGATTGAAGAATTAATTTGTGAAACGTAGTATACCGAAACAAGGATGAGCAGGTTATTTCCAACTACTTATTTAATGAAAAGCCAGAATTAAACAGTTTTCCATTCGTTGTTTGAATGGTTATTTCCAACTACTTATTTAATGAAAAGCCAGAACTAAACAGTTTTCCCTTCGTTGTTTGAATGCGATTGAAATGCGAAACGTAAGATGCAAGGGACTCTACTTACTGTGTTCTGCCGCGAATCATTAGTGCGTAAGCGTTAGGTACTGTAAGGGTACATTAGCATGTGAAATCAGTAAGTGTTATGTCATGGTCAGTATTATTTCTGTTACATACTTGACACAAAAGTTTGAGTAAATTTGTAGTGCAGGAGTTATAAAATAATAATCTACTTATTAACAAAATTGAAATCAAATAAGTTGTGGGATGGAATGATACTTTTAATATTTACACATTTTATAGTATTTTTTTTAAACATACGTTAATAACAGCTTACCTATCACTGCAGCTCAGAGATTATTCCTCTATCTTACGAGTATAGATGCCAAAGTTCCTACAGTGTAAATATCTTAATACGAGTAGATATTCTGTTTTAAAGAAGGAAAATTTAAATATCAATGAAATAACAAAGTTACTATAAAATATAATGTTCACACACTTGTAGATACCCAGTACCATAGAGTCTCAGGTGTTAGGTGCTAATCTCTGCCTTTAGCAGACGTGTGTCCTCACAACTGCATTGCGCACGTAAAAATGAGACATTTTTAAGTCTCAATGTGCCTGTAATTTTACCCGCACCCATACCCTTCAAAACCAGAACACAATATTGCGAACGTTATTGCTTCAGGGTGGAAACAGGTATGGTGGCAGTATTCCCCGGATGAACTCATTCAAGAAGAATTCTACTGCATATACTCGTATGTAGGTAGGAAAATTGATAGATAAACTCTTTATTGCAACACTACATTATAAAATATAACTAACATATAAATAGTATAATATAATATAATACTATTACTCAACAATAAAAAACTTTAAATTAAGTGAAACGATGGGCGGTCTTATCGGTCAGAGAGATCTCTTCCATACAACCATGTTCTTGAAAAGGAAGCTTGAATAAAAAAGATCTCGAAGGAAGTTTCCTTGGACACCTGTGGAGACTTTTGTGACACATTTACCACCGACCACACTTAGAAGTAGAGCCCCTAAAAAAATTTTAAAGAATTCTGGTATGTACTACTACCTACAATCTAACGACTCTACTACACTTTTTTGTCTTTTTAACTCCAGCTGACCGCTCTACCCTTGAGCCTCAATTGCACTAAGAGAAATGCTCGCTTTGTACTTGTATGGGAGTTATGATTTTTTACGCAACTGAATGCAGATTATTTTTGACCTCTCAAGCTGGTCTCCAAGGCAATTGCTTACGTTAACCACTGTACTAAGGGGTTGGATCCCTTAACAAGCATACACAAGGACCAGTTTTTTTAAAATTAATATTCCGAATGGCTTCTATGCCCCGACTTAAACTGTAATTAAAGGCAAAATTTCTGCAATTGAACTTGTATGAAAATTTTGACTTTTCTGTTCAAATGGTTAAAGTTTAGCAACAAAAACTAATGCACAAGGACAAACGCGGGCCACTCGTGGCCCGCGCACCGCCCAAAAAGCTAGTCTCATTATATAAAGATGGATTACCACTGACTGACTGACTGACATAAATGGTACGGTATGAAGGAGCAATGGGGGGTATAGAAGATGTAGGGGAAAAGTGTAGGGGGGGTTCTGAAACCAAAGGGAAAAGTCCGGGATGAGTTGAATGTGGAAGTGTGATGGAACAGGTCAACGGCTCTCGGAAACTATAAATCATAGGGGGTAGGTGTCAAAACTAAAAATGAATAAAAACCTGGGCAACTGCCAAAAATTAAAAAAAAAACATACCTCCCGAACAAAAGACGATCGCTCCCATACAAAATGTAAATGCTTATAATTCCTAAACCGTTTGAGATAAGTATAAAGTGTTTGACCAAATGTCATAGGGAATCGGAAGGGTAATTTGGTAAAAGTGTCAAAAATCCAAGATGGCGGATTCAAAATGGCGGCCGAATTGAAAGTTGGTCCGATCCGGCTCAAAATTTGTATCGGGGGGTTTTTAGGGTCCCACATTCGAAATATGAAAACCATTTTTTGATGACGTCATTTTTCAATATGGCTGCCATACAAATGTTTTTTCGGAACTTCAATGGATTATTTCTCCCAGTGGACGTGATGGGGATTATGGTTTTGTAGGGTTATATGTGGGGTTAGGGTAGGTGACTTTAGGAGAAACTGAATTGAGCTGAACGTGGAATACCAGGTAGAACAGGTCAACGGCTCTCGGAAACTAAAGGAGATAGGGGGTAAGTGCCAGAACTAATGTTGACAAGCACCCTTGGCATTTTCTAAAAATTAAAAAAAAAACACACCTCCTGAACAAAAGACGATCGCGCCCATACAAAATGTAAATGCTTATAACGCCGAAACCGTTAAAGATAGGTAGAAGGTGCTTTAACTATTATGATAGGGGACCGGAAATGCAATTCGGCGGAAATGTCAAAAATCCAAGATGGCGGATTCAAGATGGCGGCTACCTTAAATAATGGTCTGATCCGACTAAAAATCGATATCTAGGCGTTTTTCGACTCTACGATTATAAATATAAAAATCGTTTTTTGATGACGTAATTTTTCAATATGGCCGCCATACAATTTTGTTTTCTGAAAATTTTATCGTTGTTTTTCGACATGTTGCCATGATAGAACGCTGAGACTTTGTAGGTGAAAAGTGTAGACAATGGTGTTACGACCTTAAAAGTCACCTGAAATGGGCTGAATCTGAACCTTCTGCTAGAACAGCTTGACGGCTCTCGGAAACTAAAAGAGATAGGGGGTAAGTGCTATAACTAATATTGACAAACACCCTGGGCAACTGCCAAAAATTAAAAAAAAAATACAACTCCCAAACAAAAGACGATCGCGTCCAAACAAAATGTAAATGCTTATAACGCCAAAACCGTTAAAGATAGGTACGGAGGGTTTGAACTAATGTTTTAGGGGACCGGAAATGCAATTTGGTGGAAATGTCAAAAATCCAAGATGGCGGATTCAAGATGGCGGCTACCTTGAATAATGGTCCGATCCGACTGAAAATCGATATCTAAGGGTTTTTAGAGTCCCCAATTCGAAATATGAAACCCATTTTTTGATGATGGCATTATTTAAAATTTCCGTAATAGCCGTAGCTCGAAATTAGAGCCTGCGAGGCCGTAGGCCGAGCTATACCGGCGAGGCCGCAGGCCGAGCTATAAAGGCCGAAGGCCGAGTTTGCTTCTAAGCGAAGCGAGGCTGAAGGTCGAGCGTACTTCTAAGCAAAGCGAGGCCGAAGGCCGAGCGTACTTCTAAGCGAAGCGAGGCCGAAGGCCGAGTATGCTTCTAAGCGAAGCGAGGCCGAAGGCCGAGCGTACTTCTAAGCAAAGCGAGGCCGAAGGCCGAGTGTACTTCTAAGCGAAGCGAGGCTGAAGGCCGAGTGTCTTTCTAAGCGAAGTGAGGCCGAAGGCCGAGCGTGCTTCTAAGCGAAGTGAGTCCGAGTTTTGAGCCTACGAGGAAATAGAAGTCTTTCGTAGCGAGTTTATTTCAAAATTTAAATGATCTTTAAGACATCTGCCCACGTTAACATAGGTAATGTCATGAAATGGTATATAATAATATAATATAATATGAAATAATATTGTAATGTAATAGATGTCAATCTTGATGTGCCAATATATGGTACGTAGGTTGGTTTATCTTTAAGTTAATGTTATAATGTAAATAGTATAATTATATCGTAGTGGGATTGTGGGAGTAAGCAGAACAAAAATAAAACCATTTAATTGTCTTGGTACATAGGTACTATATCCAATATGTACCGCACAATGCAGTGCAATCTAAGTTCTTAGTAAGTGTTACGATATATTACGTACATCCGTGTGAAATACATGGAACAGTCAACTTTTTAAGGAAGGGCCCCATTCATCTTAGTCGTAATTTATTTACTGCTGAAGATATGCATACGGAAGGACTGGATAGAAGCGGCATGCATACAATATAGTCCTGCGACCTTGTTCAGTACGTCATCCACATTGTCGGTGGACTAATTACAACTACATATCAAACTAAGAGCTATTTAGACATACAGTCAGATGGACAGATGAACAGACAAACAACACACCACTGCCTAACATATTTAGTTCAAAGAGTTTATCTTTAAGATTTAACCGAAAACCCACATTGAGCGTTACACTTTAGTATTAATGAAATTATATACCTAAGTTTTAATATAATATGATTTTAAGTGTTAAAGCTTGTTTAGATATAACAAATCTTGCAACACATCCCCATACATCGATTAAAACTAACTAAGAGAAATAAATTTGATGCTTGAATGGGGGCCTATAGATGGCCTGCCAGTCATGGCATTTGACACGGATTGTTAGAAGATGCGGGTCTAAAACTCGTCCCTAGATACCTTACTACGTATTTTCCACTCTGAAATCGCAATATATAAGTACCTACTGTATAAACGCCTTAAAAATATGTTTAATTAAGGTATTACGGGAGACACAAAGTAATGTAACGTTAGTAATGTAAAGTATATGTAACGTTTACACACGTAAACCCGTAAGGTTATGATAAATGTGACAATAATTTTATAAGCGTGAATATAGATATGAACGAGTGTGCAGGTACCTATTTATATTTTGTTTAGTAGTAACTTTAGAACATGTACTCACTCATACCCCCGTACTATATAGGATCCCCTGTGTCGCGGAACAAACCACACACATTAACACATCGAACAATTATAGCTAAAGAGCAAGCAAATAATGTCTGATACCTCTGCATTTCTTTGTTCAATTTGGCCGCTCTATCTAAGGTTTTGTAATTGTTTATAAAATATATGTATATTCACGCATCAAATTTATTTAGACATCTACTTAAGGTAGAGACGCTGTCTGTATACTCTAGGTATATGTTATAAGGTAGATAGAATTGAAATGCAAAAAGCTATTGAAAATATACCTTTGAATTAAAGAGTACCAACATTTATAAGAAACGCCTTATGAAACTTGAGTTAACTTTGTTGCAAAGATTTCATACCTCTAGATGTAAGTTTCAGTTTCATCGACAAGTTACCCTTGATGCTACCTCCATGTAATGGTAAATCTTAATTACAAACATGTAAAGTCGTTTCCACTTCTTATGCTTAGCACGTACTTATATTCCTAAATGGCTGAAGTGGTATGGATTTTAAGGAGTCCGCATGGGGAAGTGGCTACCTCACTCTTCTACCGCACTATTGCCAGTTATTAAACCGCCAAGCAGAAGTGTGCAAACATTACGTTTTTTCGGTTTGAAGTGTAATGATGATTCCAGTGAAATTACAGGGTAAGGGATTTAACATCTTATTTTCTATATTAAATCATGGTAACAAACATAGTGAATTGCCATCCAGTGTTTTCTACTGCTTGGTAAAAAAAATCTGAACGGCATTAAACTTTTATGGCAAACGACGCTTAACATTAGGCGAGCTACCTCTTCTTAATATGTTCATGTTATACAGTATATTGCTGTGCAAAGATTCATTAAGATTTAGAAGTTTAAGCATGAAATAACAAAGGATAATGCAAATCCTGGTCCTTCCAACAACTATGTGTGTGACATAGTTGGATAGGTATTTTTAAGCTGAATAAAAATGACTATGGGGCCAAATTCCGAATCTAATTCCTTTCAGATTAATTATTTATTAAATATGGGAGTTTCGGTAATAGCCAAGTATTGCTATTCTTACGTCATATATTGCATTTATGTGTTTTACATAGTAACCTTCAGTTAATTGAAGTAAATAACCACAGGTTCAAACGCGATTATAAGCAGTTTCGCCAAAGATATATCAATAATGCGTTACCGCAATTATGTTTTCTAAGCCGAGGATAGTTGCCACTATCACTAAAAAATGTCATAAGTATCGAAGACAGTCAGTATGCAGAAGCTGACACAGGTGTTTTTCGTGGCGTTTCTGCATGCACGTCTATACTTTTTGTTTACTATACCTATATTATATCTTAAAACAATTCTACAAATATTAATGTGAGTACTACATTCAAACTGACTTTGATACTTATTTACTTATACTTAACTAAGACCAGCTTGAGTGGTCCAAAAATGTTCTGCATTCAGTTGCGTAAAAAATCTTAGTCTTATATAAGTTACAAAGGTTTATACTTTGACCACATACGACTATTTGGGTGGCGTTTCAATTCGGCTTCAAGTCTGGGATTATTTCATTCGTACTCAATATAGACATAATACTTACTAATACAAGTTACTTCTACTAACTGTTTAACGGTTAACCTATATAATAGCTAACATAAATCATCGTTATCAACACCAATGACTAATATGACTAATCACTATGCTACAAAATTAACAAACTGTCTGTAAAACATAATAATTGCATACCAAATTAAACATTCCTTTCGTGGTTTATTTGGTCTGATCAAAGTATAGTATGTGATAGTGATAGGTGCAACGACGAGCAAAGCAATGAGGAGCGTTAGGTTCACGTATGTTGGTTAAAAGTGAATGATTATTTGTCAAAAGATTAAACACATCCCCATACATCGGTTAAAACCAACTAAAGAAAATAAAAAGAGAAATAAATTTGATGCTTGAATGGGGGCCTATAGGTGGCCTGCCAGTGGCATTTGGCACGGATTGTTAGAAGATGCGGGTCCAAAACTCGTCCCTAGATACCTTACTATGTATTTTCCACTCTGAAATCGCAATATATAAGTTCCTACTGTATAAACGCCTTGAAACATATGTTTAATTGAGGTATTACGGGAGACACAAAGTTATTACATGTAACGTTTACCGTGTATACCCGACTGCATTAAGGTTATAATAAGTGTGATGTGATAATTTTATAAACGTGAATATTGATATGAATGAGTGTAGGTTTTCTTTACCTATTTCGATTTTCTTTACAATGTAACGGTTGAACGACTTTGGATGAAATTCGGAATAACGTTTATAACATGTACTTACACATACCCCCGTACTATATAGGATCCCCAGTGTCGCGTAACAAAACACACACATTAACACATCGAACAATTATAGCTGAAGAGCAAGCAAATAATGTCTGATACCTCTGCATTTCTTTGTTCAATTTGGCCGTTCTAAGGTTTTATAATTGTTTATTCCTATATATATATTCACGAATCAAATTTATTTAGGCGTCTACTTAATGTAGATACGCTGTCTGTATACTCTAGGTATATGTTATTACTTCAGTGTTTAGACTGGTACGATTAGGCTAGATAGAATTGAAATGCAAAAAGCTATGGTAAAAATACATTTGAATTCAAGAGTACCTAAATTTATAAGAAACGCGTCATGTAGTTTGAGTTAACTTTGTTGCAAAGACCCCTAGATATATCAGTTTCTTCATCATGTTACTCTCGATGCCACCTCTATGTAATGGTAAAACTAATTAAATACAAGTCGTTTCCACTTCATATGTATAGCACGTACCTATATTCCTAAATGGCTGAAGTGGTATGGATTTTACAGAGTCCGCATGGGGAAGTGGCTACCACATTATTCTACCGCACTATTGCCAGTTATTAAACCACCAAGCAGAAGTGTGCACATTACGTTTTTTCGGTTTGAAATGTAATAATAATTATAATATTCAATGCTGGCAAATGGGGCAACGTTGGTGTGGATGGCTGAAGGGTGTCGAGAGGTGTGCTGCGGTTTCACTAGAGCGCTACTACCGGCGTTATGCCTTTTAACACTTCCACCCTTGGAGCTTTTTGTTACATGCTCTTGCGTCTCCACCCCCAGACGGCCAATTAAGGCAAGCCGGGGGTCAGGGGTCTCGTTTAGCCCCAGGGAGAATCAAGGACCACGGTGTCGCCACTCATCGACGGCTCGCCACAAGGCCGCCCCTGCGGGTTAATAATAATAATAATAAAAATAATAAATCATTTATTACAGGCATTGGACCCATATGCGTACACTCAACTTAAAACTAACACTGTAGAGGGGTGTATAAAAATAATAAAATAAAATAGATTACAGTTAAAGAACCTAAATGAAAAATAATAATTCCAATGAAATTACAGGGTAAATGATTTAACATCTTATAAATCATGGTGACAAACTTAGTGCATCGCCATCCAGTGATTTGTACAGCTTTTGTTCTAAAAATTCTGAACGGCACTAACCATTTAAGGTAAAATATTTAAAGCAAAAAGACGCTTAACATCAGGCGAGCTACTTCTTCTTGATATGTTCAAAGGAAAAACTAAGAGAGCTGTATTAGTGTTATAACATCCATGTATTACATAGCATATAATTACGCACATTAGATTTATTAAACCTTGGCCTGCGTGGTTAAAATTTTATGAACGTGCTTTCACCCGTGGTCCTGCCCGCGTGCATTGGGACTCCAAGCTACAGGCTACCCATCTGCCAAGATTCGTCGACGTCAGTTTAATAGTTTAAGCGTGAAAGCAGAAAAAAATATTAAGTAACGATAACCACGTATATTTTTGAATCTCTAACGCCTGCTTAGCGAAATTAACTTTTTAAAGCTGTTCCCAAATATTATAGTTAAAATTAATTACAGAAATAAATGCTTGGATCAGTCATGTAATTATACAGAGGTCAGAAGACGCGTGTTCGGATAAATACAAGTATATCAATACCTATAGTATATACGTTTTACTAGCGAAGACATCTGCGGCTTCGCTTGCGTTGTCTACAAGATTCAAAGGTACACAAATTGAATAAATATGAGCAAGAATGAGAAATAACGTTTGAAGATTTACTGCATCGTAGGTGTAGTTGTGTAAGCGCTATTTTTTTACTATTTCTGACAGAGAAATTCACATTAGAAGTCTGGCGTCTAAATAGTGCCATGCAGATGACAAAAGGCTCTTCATATATTATATGGGACCAATACGTATTTGGTATGGGTGTTTGATAAATACCTCTACCTACATTATAATAAGTACTCATGGGATGTACACTACGATTAGGCAAGTTTTGGAGTTCTTGATATTTTATTAATTAAGTATAATGTAGTTAATGACCTCTACCTACCTTTTAAATACATTATGTAAGCGTAAACATAATGGTATGTTTTGTTTAAAATATGTATTTAATTATTTACGTTACATATAAGGACAGCGCGCGGAGAATGTTTGGAAATAAAACTTGAATTTATCAAACTGAATTTGAGTCCAAGTAAGAGCAGATACGCGTTAGCACACGTAAAGAAAATTGTTTGAAGAAATTGTATAATAACACAAATTTCGATTGACACGTTTATCAATTTCACGGTCATGTAGAAAACCATATTTGAAACAGTTTATTTTTAAATACTAATAAGTGGTTTAAATATTATGAAGTGCATTTGGTTAGCGGTTCCGACTGCGTGTAAATTGATTATCCAATAGTAAGATTTTTTCAGCATAACTGTCTATTGCTGTGCAAAGATTCATTAAGATTTAGAATTTTAATCATGAAAGAACAAAGGAGAATGCAAATTCTGGTCCTTCCAACAGCTATGTATATTACATAGTTGGATAGGTATTTTAAAAAATGACTATGGCGCCAAATTCAAAATGTAATTCTTTCCAGATTAATTATCTATTAAACATGGTAGTTTCGGTAATAGCGAAGTATTGCTATTCATACGTAATGTATTGCATTTATGTGTTTTACATAGTAACCTTTAGTTAGTGGAAGTGGTTAACCACAGGTTCAAACGGGATTTTAAGTAACAGTTTCGCCAAAGATATATCAACAATGCGTTACCGCAATTATATTTTCTAAGCTGAGGATAGTTGTTTCATAACGAAGACAGTCAGTATGCAGAAGCTGACACAGGTGTCATTCAGCACACTTTCGTACTAGGTTTCTGCATGCATGTCTATACTTTTTGTTAACTATACCTATATCTTATAACAATTCTACAAATATTAATGTATGCACCTACTACATTCAACAAACAACAAATCTCATTATATAAAGATGGATTACCACTGACTGACTCACTGACTCATTGACCTCTTTGTTCTCATAGAAGGAGCAATGGGGGGTATAGAAGATGTAGGGGAAAAGTGTAGGGGGGCTCAATTCGAGTGGGGGAAAAATCCTGAAAGTGCTGAATGTGGAAATCTGATGGAACAGGTGAACGGCTCTCGGAAACTATAAAAGATGGGGGGTAGGTGCCAAAACTAAAAATGACCAAAACCCTGGGCAACTGCCAAAAATTAAAAAAAAAACATACCCCCCAAACAAAAGACGATCGCTCCCATACAAAATGTAAATGCTTAAAACTCCTAAACCATTTGAGATAAGTATAAAGTGTTTGACCAAATGTCATAGGGAATCAAAGGGGTAATTTGGTGAAAGTGTCAAAAATCCAAGATGGCGGATTCAAAATGGCGGCCGAATTGAAAGTTGGTCCGATCCGGCTCAAAATTGGTGTCCGGGGGTTTTTGGGGTCCCACATTAGAAATATGAAAACCATTTTTAGATGACGTCATTTTTCAATATGGCCGCCATACATATGTTTTTTTGGATATTCAATCGGTCATTTCTCCCAGTGGGCGTGATGGGGATTTAGGTTTTGTAGGGTGATATGTAGAGTTAGGGTAAATGACTTTAGAAAAAACTGAATTGAGCTGAACATGGAATACCAGGTAGAACAGGTCAACGGCTCTCGGAAACTAAAAGAGATAGGAGGTAAGTGCCAAAACTAATGTTGACAAGCACCCTGGGCATTTTCTAAAAATTAAAAAAAAAACACACCTCCCAAACAAAAGACGATCGCGCCCATACAAAATGTAAATGCTTATAACGCCGAAACCGTTAAAGATAGGTACAGGGTGTTTGAACTAATGTTTAATGGGACCGAAAATGCAATTTGGTGAAAATGTCAAATATCCAAGATGGCGGATTCAAGATGGCGGCTACCTTAAATATTAGTCCGATCCGACTGAAATTCGATATCTAAGGGTTTTAAGAGTCCCCGATTCGAAATATGAAATCAATTTTTTGATGACGTCATTTTTCAACATGGCCGCCATACAATTTTTTTCTCTGGAAATTTTATCGTAGTTTTTCGACATGTTGGCATGATGGAACGCTGAGGCTTTGTAAGTGAAAAATATAGGTAGTGGTGTTACGTCCTTAAGTGACACCTGAAATGAGCTGAATGTGTACCTTCTAATGGAACAGCTTGACGGGTCTCGGAAACTAAAAGAGATAGGGGATAAGTTCTTAAACTAATATTGACAAGCACCCTGGGCAACTACCAAAAATTAAAAAAAAAACACACCTCCCAAACAAAAGATGATCGCGCCCATACAAAATGTAAATGCTTATAACGCCGAAACCGTTAAAGATATGTACGGAGGGTTTGAACTAATGTTTTAGGGGACCGTAAATGCAATTTGGCGGAAATGTTAAAAATCCAAGATGGCTGATTCAAGATGGCGGCTACCTTGAATAATGGCCTGATCTGACTGAAAATCGATATTTAGGGGTTTTAAGAGTCCCCAATTAGAAAGATGAAACCCATTTTTTGATGACGGCGTTGGTCGTAATTGCGAGGCCGCAGGCCGAGCTATATTGACGAGGCCGAAGGCCGAGCGTGCTTCTAAGCGAAACGAGGCCGAAGGCCGAGTGAGCTCCTAATCGAAATGAAGCCGAAGGCCGGGCGTCCTTCTAAGCAAAGCGAGGCTGAAGGCCGAGCGTACTTCTAAGCGAAGCGAAACCGAAGGCCGGGCATGCTTCTAAGCAAAGCGAAGCCAAAGGCCGAGCGTGCTTTTAAGCGAAGCGCGGTCGAGTTTTGTGCCCACGAGGAAATAGAAGCCTTTCATGGCGAGTTCAAAGGCCAAGCTTTCGCCAACTTTATTTCAAAATGTCAATGCCCATGTTAACATAGGTAATGTTAGTCATCATGAACACAACTATTAGTACGAGTACTACTGATATGACATGCTACAAATAAGCGTTTAATTTCCTTCGTAGACTTGGGTTTGTTATTACGAACTTGAGTCCAGACAACCTCCACACAGTGACATAAAAAGGGTGCAACGTCTTCCAAGAAGCTTAAGGTGTCACAGTTAGCTGGAACATCTTAAGTTATAACTTACTTTTAAGCAATAAATATATATAATAAATATATTGTGTGATACGTAATTTGTTTTTCTTTAAGTGAAGATGTAGATGGAATAAGTATATTTATATGGTAGTGGGAGTTAGCCGAACAAAATTAAAAGCAGTTAATTGTCTTAGTACATACATACAATGAAGTGCAATCTAATTCCTTAGTAGGTTTTACGACATATATACATCCATGTGAAAAGATATACATGGAATAATAATATTTTCAAACAAGGGTTACCTACATTTATTATCACATGAGACGTAAAACTTTTACTGCTGAAGACATGCATACGGAAGAACCAGATGGATGCTGTCGGTGGACGACATACCTGCTCTACCAGACTCTCAGTCAGACGGACAGATGGACAAACGGATAAACAGCATTAACCTACGGTTGGATATAGATAGGGATATAATGATATACTACCACACTATTGCCTACCACATTTAGTTCAAAGAATTTTACCCTAAGACTTAACTGAAACCACACATTGAGCGTTATGTTTTAGTATTTATACCTTAGATTTATCATAGTATTATGGTTTTTAAGTGCTAATGCTTGCTTAGATAAACCAAATCTTGAAATACATCCCCATACACCGGTTAAAATCAACTAAGAGAAAAAAATGATGGTTGGATGGGTGCCTATAGAAAGTGTCTACGAGATTCAAAGCCACACAAATGAATTGAATGAATATGAGCAATGATGAGAAATATTGTTTTAAGATTTATCGTTGGTGTAGTGGTGGCTTTGGAATGTATGTAGGTTTGATTCCCGGTTAGGACAGTTGGAATTTTCCGACAGAGAAATTCACACTGTCTGGAACACTGCCCTGTATGTGACAAAAGGCCTTATACGAGTATGGTACCTATACGTACCTGGTATGGATGTTTGATAAATACATGAACCTACCTGTCTAAGATATGTAAGCATGAACATAATGGTATGTTTTGTTTAAAATATGTATATCATTATTTACGTTACATATAAATTACTTTTACTAAAGTTAAACTCCAGGGATCCTTTGAAAACAAACTTATACTACATGTTTAAATATTTATTTTAAAGTTTACTTGTAATGAGTTTCCTGTGAATCAAAACAAGAAATACAAAAAATGATATATAATGTTTACACAGACCCTATAAACAAAATGGATGCCCAAGTCTTAAAAGGTGTTACGATTTGTAAAAAGTTTAAGAGATCTTTACGGTAGAGACGCTGCTTGTACATACTTGTACAATTGAATTGTAAAATATTCTCCATGTAATGAGAATTTACTTACTATATTTCATTTAGCTCCATATATATACCTTTTAGTATAATACAATGACATACATACATATAAAAATATCATACTTATAGAATAAGAACTTAGCTGATTGAAAAAGAGCAAGCATTTTTAATTTTTCCTTATAAATATCAAGAGAAGGACTTGATTTGAAAAAAACTTTCAATTGACTACTTTTACAGTAAACAACTTTGAGAAGGCTCGATGGATTATTAATTATGTATGTAGGTACGAACTGACCATTTTATATTTTTGATATTTATACTGACCAATATAAATGTATTATTTGTGGCTCCGCAACACAGCTGACGATTGAACTATTTGCAACCAGTCCAAAATATACACAGGCTTCGACGGGGTCAAGAGACACGTACAAACACACACATGAGAGCTAATGCAATCTAATTCCTTAATCGATGTTACAACATCCAAGTATTTACGGATAAGGTTTAAATATTATAAACTACCTTTCAGCCGCGGACCTTCTTGCGTTTATAGTGACTTCCCGTTACAGGATACCTATGTGGCAAGAATCGTGAACATCGGTTCACTAATTTAAGCATAGAGCAGAACAAACAAACTAATTAATTACGAACCGACAAATATTTTCGCATTTAAAATAATATTATTATATACTGATGTAATAGCTGAAAATATAATCTAAAACGTTCAGTTTTCAGCAGTAGGTAAAAGTAGTTTCAGTGTTAATTCTGATCATCAGTATTCATGTTAGTGATTTGACGCAGCTTTTTCTTGAAAGAGTTATCTAATAGAGAGTCTATTCCATATGCTTAGGTACTGTCACATTTTTTGTGTTACACGATGATATTTTAAATGTATTAGTGTAATGCTATAGGCTATAGGATATAAGGAGTCTACTAACAACATAGTTCAAAGTTTTTTTTCTCTATGTTAGTGTATGGATAGTTTTTTATTTCACACATTATCAATAATTCAAAACACGTAGGGAACAAAATATTGAATGGAATAGAATATATAATAGGTAGTAGTAATGATTAGGTGGCGATCTCCATCCATCTTGTATACATTGGTGTCAGTACAAGTCTATCCGCTAGAATTCTGATGCCAGTGTTGTTGCTTATGTCTACTCTGGACATGAAGGATGCTATGCGTTTCCTCTGGATGGAATGAAATGAGCCGACCCGGGGCTGTGAACATTTCAGAAGCGCTACAATGCCATAATATATTGTTAAAGGCGCCTCGCGTTCTATATTGGCGTCATCCTTCAGACTGGAAGTTACAATATGACTAAAGTACTGTAAATTATCTACAATTTTAATAAGTTGTCTTACATATGTATTAACGAAACAACTTTATTCAGACATATACTTAAGGTAGAGACGCTGTCTGTATACTCTATATATTATTACTTCAGTGTTTAGACTGGTACAATTAGGGTAGAAAGTATTGGAAGGCCAAAAGCTATGGAAAAGGAACCTTTGAATAAAATAGTTGTACCTACTTATTCGTACCTAATTATATAAGGAACGTCCCATGTAACCTGAGTTAACTTTGTTACAAAGATTTCATACTCATGGATGTATCAGCTTCTTCATCAAGTTACTATCGATACCGCCTCCATGTAATAGTGAAAATTTAATTATATGTAAAGTTGTTTCACAACAAACAAATTAACTAACGATGACTCGACAAACACGTATATTTTGAATCTCTAACGGCTGCATAGCGAAATGATATTTTGCAATCTGCCCCCAAAAAAATATGATGGTTAAAATTTATTACAGAGATAAATGCTCGCATCAGTCATATGGAGTTGTACCGAACTCAGAAGACGCGTGTTCGAACCTCATCCTAGAATTTGTAATTTTCTCTCTTTTGTTGCAATACATACAGGTCTATCTCTGTGCTAAGGACATATTAAGTAACAAAAAATGAATCCCTTGGACAGCGTTTCGGAGTAATGTCTCTATCATAAAAGCTGCAACAGAAACTTCCATAGTTCAAAGCCCTCGAAACGCAGAAGACCGCAATGGATAGCGCTGCAATATTTAAAGGAAATCATCGTCTTCAACCACGACTCCGATGTCAAGAGTGAACGACGAAGAAGGGGGAATTATATTAAGAAAGCTGTGCGCTCCATCCCGCACCGGCCTGAAAATGTATTATCCTACATAATGAGTTTTAGTTTGAAAATGTATGTAAAGATCATTGATGCTATCACTTTTTGCGTTTGAAGTTTAAATTAAATCGCTTCTGTTGTAGTAGTAATAACTTAAAATGTTATTCAAAAGTTTTATAAAATGCATTTCTATCCAGCGAACCAATCAAATTACTTTAAATTTGGCTGTACCAGGTATATGTATAGTGACTACATACGATATACAGGCTACCTTTGTGCCAAAATCCATCAATATTGTTTCAGTAGTTTGAATGTAAAAGCAGGCCAAACAAACAAGCAACGAACCGACAAACACTTTCGCATTTGAAATATCGCTACCGATCTCTAAAGGTCTTTTCGCATATGGCCAGTTTTTTTACGGTATAAAAGTAGTTTCAGTGTTATATATTTCGTTATATCGCGTTGTATATGTGTCTGAATTTCCCAAGTTTTTATTAAATGACTTTTAAAGCACTAACGCTTGGTTAAAGAAACCAAATTTTGCAATTTATCCCCTAATACGAGGATTAAAATCCATTAGGAAGATATATTCCAAGCTTGCCATGTAGCGCGTCTTAAAGACCAATGATGGACCAATACCGTTACCACATGGAAAGGCGACCATTTAAAGGCCAACTCTAAAAAGATATATATTTATAGCAATGTTATTGTAATTGTAAGTTGGAAATAAAAAAATGTTTATTTTTATTTTTATTTATTATTCCAAGCTAGAATGTGTGCTTCGCTAACCTAGCGGTTAGGGCGGATAACATTAACACAGATTGTAAGATGACGATGGTTCAGTACCCGTCCATGTATTGTATTTTTATATTCCCTCGAGATACTTTGAAAATGATTTTAACTGCCATGGTCTGGTCTTTATAGTTTATAGCGAAAAAAATCACGGCTGCAGAGAGGCGTATATAATATGACATGAATAGTGGTAAATTAATAGAAAACTTAGTAAATAATTTTGCTTTTGGATTTAAAACCATAAACTTAGTGCTAAGTTTATCGTTTTTTAAATGTTTACTGCAAGCTTACTTTTTGATTCTAACTTGATTGATTGACACGGAATTGTTACATGTAAGTAATGTTACATTAAAAACGATAGATTTGGTATCGTCTTGGTGGCCTAGGATACGGTTTGTCAGAAGACGCGGGTTCAAAACCCATTCAAACTTCTATATCCAACCGTAGGTTGATGCTGTTTATCCGTTTGTCCATCTGTCCGTCTGACTGAGAGTCTGGTAGAGCAGGTAGGTCGTCCACCGACAATGTGGAAGACGTACTAAATAAGGTCGCAGGACTATCTTGGATGCATGCAGCTTCCATCTGGTCCTTCCGTATGCATATCTTCAGTAGTAAAAGTTTTACGTCTCATATAATAATAAATGTAGGTAACCTATGATCTTCAATGCCCATGAAGATTTAGAAGTTTGAGCATGAAAGAACAAAGGATAATGCAAATCCTGGTCCTTCCAACAGCTATGTATGTTACATAGTTAGATAGGTATATTTAAAAATTACTATGGCGCCAAATTCAAAATATAATTCTTTCCATATTAATTATCTATTAAACATGATAGTTTCGGTAATAGCCAAGTATTGCTATTCATACGTGATGTATTGCATTTATGTGTTTTACATAGTAACCTTTAGTTAGTGGAAGTGGTTAACCACAGGTTCAAACGGGATTTTAAGCAGTTTCGCCAAAGATATATCAACAATGCGTTACGGCAATTATGTTTTCTAAGCTGAGGATAGTCGCCGTTACTTAACAATTTCATAACGAAGACAGTCAGTATGCAGAAACTGACTCAGGTGTCTTTCAGCACACTTTCGTACTAGGTTTCTGCGTGCATGTTTATACTTTTTGTTAACTATACATATATATTAGAACAATCCTACAAATGTTAATGTAAGTACTACATTCAAACAAACTTGGATACTTATTTACTTATACTTAACTAATACCAGCTTGAGTGGTTCAAAAATGTTCTGCATTCAGTTGCGAAAAAATTTAAAACTTATAGAAGTAACAAAAGTGTATACTTCGACCACATACAACTATTTGGGTGGCGTTCCAATTCGGCTTCAAGTCATTTGTACTCAAATATAGACATAATAACAAGGTACGAAGTACTTAACTGTTTAACAGTAAACCAATATAATAGCTAACATAAATCATCGTTATCAACACCAATGACTAATATGACTAATCACTATGCTACAAAATTTACAAACTGTCTGTGAAATATAATAATTGCATACCAAATTAAACATTCCTTTTGTGGATTATTTGGTCTGGGCAAAGTATATGATACGTGCAACGACGAGCAAAGCAAGGAGGAGCGTTAGGTTCACGTATGTTGGTTAAAAATATCCAGACAGTGAATGATTATTTGTCAAAGATTTGTTATTGTCTGAGGCGGCTGCTGAATATTGGAGAGACTTTTTTCACAACACATAGGATTAAGTTAATTGGCCCAATTTTTTGGCAGTATAAGGTACACTTAGAGCAGATCTTATTCATAGCTCCCATTTGGATGGAACACTAAGCATATATATGTGATATAATTGTAATAATTAGACATATGGTAACGCGGACTTTTTTGTAAATATTGATTATGTCTAAACAACTGTGGTATATTGTCAATAGTGTCCGCAGCGTACACAATATACAGATTTTTCAGCGTTACTATTGCATATTTTAACAAGGAAAAATACTATTAGTTATTGTGACAAAACTGTATTAGTTAGTCATAGTCATCATTCCGGAGATTTTTGTAGATACTCGTATTGATGTCTACTACAAAACGGAAGTACACCACTATGCTCTATTTTCATTAGTTCCCCCAGCGTACGCTTTATATGGATTTATTTGTTTTTTTCACACCTTTGGTTACATTATCGAAGTTTTCACAAGGATCCTACACTTTTATTTAATATTCTAGCGCCTTTGTTCATCAGAGATAACGTAGGGTTCTTAAGGTGAAAGATTTTTCATATCGGTGGAGAAGTTTCGGAGCGTATTCAATTCAAACAAACAAACATATATTTCTTCTTTACTCAAACGTGAAAAAGTAAACTAGATGGAGGACATTGCGTATCTCTGTGATTTTAACATCCTTACCAAGCAAAGAAAGTCAGTTAAAATAATTTTGAAAAAGATGTCATCACTTAACGAGAACTCTGCCCTTGGAAACCGATCGACAGGAGTTCACAGACGACAGTCTGTGAATATTCTCATTATGCAATGCAGAATATCACTTGAAGACGACCAAGCTGGTCTGTTTAACTGACATAAGAATGTATTTAAAAAATTGGAAATTATTTTGGAATATTTAAACTAAAGTAAAGTAAACTAATATCTTGACATGACTAAGGTACACAGTAAGTATCAAAAATTTTCACGCTGCCGTAAAAACAGCAGTGCATTGAAGGTATCTGCGCGTTTTTGGATTTCTACAAGGATGGTTTACTAAATCTAATTATTACTGTAAATAAACTTAGGTTTATTACTTGAAACCTGAATCCATGCAAGGGCCGGTTCGCGTTACCATAAGTTCTTATTCAATACATCCATGTAGAAAACCATACGTGAAACAGCATTTTTTTTAAGCAGTACTTCTTTTAATTAATCTAAAATAATTAATATAATTTAAATTTTAATATAATGGTTCATCTAATTAAATGATAATTCTAAAATTTTCTTTAATTTACAATATCCAATAACTTCAGAAATATCACATTTAATAATGTATTGTTTGCTACGAATAAATAATAGTCTTTCTTCGTAGATTGTTTGACATACTATTCTTTGTAACCGACTTCAAAAAAGGAGGAGGTTATATGTTCCATTGCACGTTTTTTTTGGTATGTTAACCGTTTCTCCCCCATTTATGCACCGATTCTTAAAGTTATTTTTTTTTTGGTTTGGTAGAGTATACTTCCGTATATATGTGAGTAATTTAAATGGGACTACCCATTTAAATTTCATGAAATTGTGTGAAACAGTTTTTGAGTTACATTCCAATTACTGGAAAGTGCTATATTATCGATCGCCTATCTTAACGATGTCATTATTGACGGTCAAAAACAATATATCACGTAAGTAGCAAGGCTCACTAACAAACATTAACCGACTTCAACACCAAAAAGTGAGAATAACATGTTAAAGTCGGTACCATGCGCAAACTATTCTGATAATAACTACTTTTGAACTATAATGGTACTGACTTTCAACAAGTTATGTCACACTTTTAGGTGTTGAAGTCAGTTCCATTTTTAGGTATTTCCTTTTATAATTACATTAGTTATCAAATGTTTGAAAACAACTTTTTACTCACTTTAAATAAATTATTTTTTAATCACAAACAAGTAGTAAATACTTATTATATTTATGAATGATTGTGGCTGCAACCTTAGGTTAGGTTAAATTTAAACTGCGAAAAAGTACGTGCAAGCCAAGCGAGCGAAGTGAGCGTGCCGAACAGACATCACTGATTATAATAAGCAAGCTGGGTGCCCTGAAAATTTTACTACAGTTTTTTCAGTTGTAAAAGTACAAGCGTTGTAAGAGACTACTTCTGTTCAAAATTTTACATAAATCAGTTCAGTTGCTTTTTCGTGTAGGAGTAGCAAACTTCCATTTATAAATCCATTTGAAGTCTCGAGTACTTTTACAATTTAATATTAGTTGATGATAGTGTATATATGTTTTATGTAGAGCATGGTAGGTAGGGTGGTAATCGCTTGCTATTTTATGAAAAGTTTTATAAAATACCTTACAACTAAGACTATGTTCACCTATGACAGTGACCATGTTCAGTGTCATAAATAAACACTGATCATACTGAACAAAGATAGGAGAGCCGAAGGCTTCTGGTACGAGTACTTGAGGCGGAAGGCAGCGCATGAAGGTTGGGGAAAATGAAGATAACTTTGTTTAAACATTTTGCGAGGCTGATTCTATAAGTCACGCAAAAATTTAGGAGATTTTTCTTTTGGTGCACCATTGTTTTGTTATTTTTTTTGTGCAGTATGTAAATATTATAAAAGCAAACTATATATTTGATTTATTGAGAGATAATAAATGTAATGACATTTGCGTGGCTAAGGCGAATCTAATGGTAGGTATGTTATTTTTCATAATGCATCAAATCAAATGACTATAGGCTTAAGGGTAATTTAAAAAAATAGAAAATATATTAGGGTTTATTTTTGATGTGGTTGTTCTTATTCCTTTTGTATATCATGAGGTATTTAATAGTTAGAGCGTTCCGTAACATAGAGATAAGAAAACCGATTGAATATTGTAGATGCAAGGCATAGCATGAGAGTCGTGGAGTCGCTCATGGTCGAAAGTAAGCTTGCAGACAGTCGATAAAATGGATTCAAACGTTTTGGAGGCGTTCTTATTTATCAAATAGTTATTTTGTATAGACAAGGTATGACAGTAAATAGTTTGTTTAGAAAATACCCACATTTTTTGAAAGTATCCAACAAGATTTAATAAAAATTAGTAGTGCCTATACCAAAATTAAAAATGTTATGTCAATAAATACTTACTTTATCAAATACCTTATGACTTAAAAGCTATAAAGAGAGGCATTATATTTTTACAATGCAATTAAACAACTTACTAATAAAAAAATGCTACCGTAACTTGGAAGAAGTCATGAACGATAGATGCATTTATTTTAAATGTTGATAAATAATTATTTTGATAAATGTTAAATTATTTAGAGTAACATAAATGAGTCGGCCCGTTCTTAGTATTATACCTCTAATATTGCTACACACGAATAGTGCCTTTATTACTACCATAACCTTAAGATCTATAAAAATATACATACGACTGCAATAAATAAGTGAGTATGAGTCTGAAAAGAGAGCCACAGTGTTACCTTAGTTTGAAGAGGTAAAAACATTCGGTGATGTTGAAAAATTAACTGAAATAATTCATTATTTTGCTGCGGTGTTTGTATGAGTGCCTGCGCTATAACAAATGGTTTTCTAACATGCAGGACTCATAAGTTATTAGAATATGGCATACGAAAGGTATCCCTACATTTCACCGACACTTAATTTATTATCCAACCCTAGGTTAGGTTCGGTTTGAACTGTTACAAAACTACGCGCAAGCCGAGCGAGCAAAGCGAGCATGCCGCGGTAGCGGCCGGCGAAGCGTTTGAAACTAAGTAATGAATAATTGTGGCTTGTGGTTTATGACTAAAGATAGAGTAGTGCACAAATAATATTACCTACAGACACAATACTTGACGTACTTTTTATTATTTGGTAATAAATTGTTGTGAGAGTGACATTTTTACAAATGTGAATAATAAAAGAAACAGTGTGTGAAATAAAAGATGAACAAAACATAAATTTTTATGCGAACATTTTTACAAGATTTACGTTTGGGAGCTGAATTTATTTATGTAATATATTTAGATATGAGGCTTAAACCGACATACATCCACGTGGAATGTCGATATATACATACAAGAAACAATCAAATTTTATACCAGGATCTCACTACTATCAATTCAGCCGTAAGATGTCTACTGCTAAAGATGAGCATCTCCCATAGATTTATGAAAGGACGAGATGGAAGCGGCTCGTATCCAACGTCTTCTTGAGACGTTTATGAGGTCGTTTGATCTCCAATTTATCGGTGGACGACCCACGCTGCGCTTGCTGGTCTGTAATCTCCACTGCAAAAGCGAAGCGTTCAGTGCCATGCAGGGTTCCAGAACCATCTGGCTCTATCAGCCATCAGTTTGGCGTGTTATGTGCCCTGCTCACATTCACATTGCAATATGGATGCCCAAGTTCCTAACGATTAAATATATTCAGATATATTATGTTTTAAATGAGGTATCATTGGAATGGCCTGAATTGCTTCCTCAAAGGCTGGCAACTCAACCTCGAGACTTCTCGTATTGCGGATAGTCCTGGGCAACAGTGATCACTTAGCCGCCCGTCCGTTTGCCAATAAAAACAAATTGCAAGCTATTATGAATAATGTTCACACAGTCATACCCCCGTACTAAGATTACTAACAAGTATATAGGTTAGGGTTTTTTCTTTGTGTTTTTAGGAGTCCGCATATGCACGAAGCCCACCTGGTATTAAGTGGCAACCTTTGCGGCTGGTACTGCGCCTGTAATTCTGAGACACAGAAAAGTTAAGTCATCCATACCTTTCATTCCAAACCACAGTATTGCGAATATTACTGCTTACATTACTACTGGTACGGTAAGTAGGTAGAAATGAATAAAAAAAAGGTATGTTTAAGGTCGATTTAATAAAAGAGTTGTTACTGATTACATATTGTATATTAAAAGTGAGTACCTTGAGTATACAGATGTATAAACTAGCTCGCCAGCCAGCGGCCTTGCTCGATTGGTCTAGAATTGATGGAAGCGCTGTTTTGGAATCTCGGGGTCGTGGGATTTTCTGGCAAAGTAATTCTCAATAGCAGTCCGGAGTCTGGAACAGTGTCTCGTAGGTGGCAATAGGCTCGCCTCCTATTGCATGGGATCAAAAAAATATCCGACAAAACACAGGTGTTTCAAACACTGTTGCTCACCTCTTCGCGGATAGCAACGCAAGATAACAAATCGTCAAATATACAGGTATTTGACGATTTGTTATCATTTGTTTAAAAATAACGAGTATACATTTTTTTGGTATAGTTTATTTTTACCAAGTTTTGAGTGATCCTTTTTTACTACCACTTTAATTATAACGTAAATTTGCAAAATATATTATATATTATATAAATATAGGGTATATATTCTCGGGGTCGTGGGATTTTCTGGCAAAGTAATTCTCAATAGCAGTCCGGAGTCTGGAACAGTGTCTCGTAGGTGGCAATAGGCTCGCCTCCTATTGCATGGGATCAAAAAAATATCCGACAAAACACAGGTGTTTCAAACACTGTTGCTCACCTCTTCGCGGATAGCAACGCAAGATAACAAATCGTCAAATATACAGGTATTTGACGATTTGTTATCATTTGTTTAAAAATAACGAGTATACATTTTTTTGGTATAGTTTATTTTTACCAAGTTTTGAGTGATCCTTTTTTACTACCACTTTAATTATAACGTAACTTTGCAAAATATATTATATATTATATAAATATAGGGTATATATAAAAAAAGAGCCGTGTTACATTCTTAATTAATACTGTTTTTACGGTACCACACACTTTCACGAGAAAAAATACAGCGTGCTTAGGTGGATGTGAATACTGTGTATAAAGTGCGTCTTATTTTGTTTTTTTTTTGCGTTTGGACGGACAGACGGGCAGACGGACACATGGAGAAAAAACGCGAAGTACCTATCCGGTCAGAGCAAAGTCATAATATAGTATAGTTTAGATGGATCCAAGACAAAACAGCATTAACTGACGGATGGATAGATACGGACATGAAAGATGGATACTTAACTAATTAAATTTATGAGCTATACATAAATTTATTTGGGTGAGAATAATTATTTATATTTAGCAGTAGGACTTTGCCAGAGTCAGCATGGAAAAGTTCCTTTGGCAGTTATTCAACGGTGAAGCAGTAGTGTGCAAATATTACTGTGTTTTGGTGAATGTTTCCAGCAAAATTACAGGGCAAGAGAGTTAACATTTGCATAAATCAGGAAGCCGAGCGCAGTGCTTTGCCGTGCAGGGTTTTTAACTGTTGCAGTTTAAAATTATGTATTGCAATGGATATGGATTGTATGTGCAAGCGTGATGCATGACGTCAGGCGAGCGACTTGTTCTACGATAGGTCCTACGGCTCATCTCATTTCTGATTCAATCACGTACTGTGACTCAGAGCACAGACTTGTACGATTGTTGTAACGAATTGTACGATTTTAAGCTTACATATTATGAGGACCATAGTTAGATAACAGAGCCATAAGTCATTACTCGTAACATACACTGATGTAAGATATGGCAAGCATGGTTCAAATATCATAGAGTTTGCGGCTCCGTCTGCGTGGATATTTAATATACCGAAGCACATTGTTTTGCGGTCTATTTCTGTGTGAACTTTCATCAACACCAGTTTAGCAGCTTAAGCATAAAAGAAGAACGAACAAACAATAAACTACGAAGCGACAAATACGCTTTCGCTTTATAAATATTTTAATAAGCATAATGCGTGCACCGCCTTGCTTTGAAAATATTATCCGACATCAGATTAGTTTTCTATTAGAAGTACTACTTTACGGACATTACTACTTGTGTTAAAATTTTAAAATACATCGGTTCAAGAGAATTGTCACGTAGGAGTTCAATCCAAACACAGGTATTTTCACATTGTTATTGTTTATTGAAAATATATAGGTACTTTAATTTTATGTAATTGCTTACAATAATATGATTCAATATAATAACATGGTTTTACGAGTATGATTCACCTATAAAATATCTTCCAGACAAATTAATTAAAATTAGCTGTTGGTATGAATGGCTTAATATAATTGAATACTATTACTCAACAATAAAAAACTTAAAATTAAGTGTCACAATGGGCGGTCTTATCGGTCAGAGCGATCTCTTCCAAACAATCATGTTATTGTAAAGGAAGCTTGAATAAAAAAGATCTCGAAGGAAGTTTCCTTGGACACCTGTGGAGACTCTTGTGACACATTTACCACCGACCACACTTAGAAGTAAAAAATTGAAAAGAATTCTGGTATGTACTACTATTTACAATCTAACGACTATACCACACTTTTTTGCCTTTTTAACTCAAGCTAACCGCTCTATCCTTGAGCCTCAATTGCTCTAAGAGAAATGCTCGCTTTGTAACTTGTATGGGAGTTATGATTTTTTACATAACTGAATGCAGATCATTTTTCCACCTCTCAAGCTGGTCTCCAAGGCAACTGCTCACGTTAACCACTGCACTAAGGGGTTGAATCCCTTAACAAGCATACACAAGGACCAGTTTTTTTAAAATAAAAATTCCGAATGGCTTCTATGCCCCGACTTCAACTGTATTTAGAGGCAAAATTTCTGTAATTGAACTTGTATGAAAATTTTTACTTTTCTGTTCAAATGGTTAAAAGTTTGATGACCAAAAACTAATGCACAAGGACAAACGCGGGCCACTCGTGGCCCGCGCACCGCCCAACACCTAGTTCATTATATAAAGATGGATTACCACTGACTGACTGACATAAATGGTACGGTATGAAGGAGCATTGGGGGGTATAGAAGATGTAGGGGAAAAGTGCAGGGGGGGTTCTGAAACCAAAGGGAAAAGTCCGGGATGAGCTGAATGTGGAAGTGTGATGGAACAGGTCAACGGCTCTCGGAAACTATAAAAGATAGGGGGTAGGTGTCAAAACTAAAAATGAACAAAAACCTGGGCAACTGCTAAAAATTAAAAAAAAAACACACCTCCTGAACAAAAGACGATCGCTCCCATACAAAATGTAAATGCTTATAATTCCTAAACCGTTTGACATAAGTATAAAGTGTTTGACCAAATGTCATAGGCAATCGGAAGGGTAATTTGGTAAAAGTGTCAAAAATCCAAGATGGCGGATTCAAAATGGCGGCCGAATTGAAAGTTGGTCCGATCCGGCTCAAAATTGGTATCGGGGGGTTTTTGGGGTCGCACATTCTAAATATGAAAACAATTTTTTGATGACGTCATTTTTCAATATGGCCGCCATACATATGTTTTTTCGGATATTCAATGGGTCATTTCTCCCAGTGGGCGTGATGGGGATTTAGGTTTTGTAAGGTCATATGTGGGGTTACGATAGGTGATTTAAGAAGAAACTGAATGGAGGTGAACGTGGAATACCAGGTAGAACAGGTCAACGGCTCTCAGAAACTAAAGGAGATAGGGGGTAAGTGCCAAAACTAATATTGACAAGCACCCTGGGCATTTTCTAAAAATTAAAAAAAAAACACACCTCCCGAACAAAAGACGATCGTTCCCATACAAAATGGAAATGCTTATAACGCCGCAACCGTTAAAGATAGGTATGAGGTGTTTTAACTAATATGATAGGGGACCGAAAGGGCAATTTAGGTGATATGTCAAAAATCCAAGATGGCGGATTCAAGATGGCGGCTACCTTAAATATTAGTCCGATCCGACTGAAAATCGATATCTAAGGGTTTTTAGAGTCCCTGATTTGAAATATGAAATCTATTTTTTGATGACGTCATTTTTCAACATGGCCGCCATACAATTTTTTTCTCTGGAAATTTTATCGTAGTTTTTCGACATGTTTGCATGATGGAACGCTAAGGTTTTTTAATTCATTATATAAAGATGGATTACCACTGACTGACTGACATAAATGGTACGGTATGAAGGAGCATTGGGGGGTATAGAAGATGTAGGGGAAAAGTGCAGGGGGGGTTCTGAAACCAAAGGGAAAAGTCCGGGATGAGCTGAATGTGGAAGTGTGATGGAACAGGTCAACGGCTCTCGGAAACTATAAAAGATAGGGGGTAGGTGTCAAAACTAAAAATGAACAAAAACCTGGGCAACTGCTAAAAATTAAAAAAAAAACACACCTCCTGAACAAAAGACGATCGCTCCCATACAAAATGTAAATGCTTATAATTCCTAAACCGTTTGACATAAGTATAAAGTGTTTGACCAAATGTCATAGGCAATCGGAAGGGTAATTTGGTAAAAGTGTCAAAAATCCAAGATGGCGGATTCAAAATGGCGGCCGAATTGAAAGTTGGTCCGATCCGGCTCAAAATTGGTATCGGGGGGTTTTTGGGGTCGCACATTCTAAATATGAAAACAATTTTTTGATGACGTCATTTTTCAATATGGCCGCCATACATATGTTTTTTCGGATATTCAATGGGTCATTTCTCCCAGTGGGCGTGATGGGGATTTAGGTTTTGTAAGGTCATATGTGGGGTTACGATAGGTGATTTAAGAAGAAACTGAATGGAGGTGAACGTGGAATACCAGGTAGAACAGGTCAACGGCTCTCAGAAACTAAAGGAGATAGGGGGTAAGTGCCAAAACTAATATTGACAAGCACCCTGGGCATTTTCTAAAAATTAAAAAAAAAACACACCTCCCGAACAAAAGACGATCGTTCCCATACAAAATGGAAATGCTTATAACGCCGCAACCGTTAAAGATAGGTATGAGGTGTTTTAACTAATATGATAGGGGACCGAAAGGGCAATTTAGGTGATATGTCAAAAATCCAAGATGGCGGATTCAAGATGGCGGCTACCTTAAATATTAGTCCGATCCGACTGAAAATCGATATCTAAGGGTTTTTAGAGTCCCTGATTTGAAATATGAAATCTATTTTTTGATGACGTCATTTTTCAACATGGCCGCCATACAATTTTTTTCTCTGGAAATTTTATCGTAGTTTTTCGACATGTTTGCATGATGGAACGCTAAGGTTTTTTAAGTAAAAAGTAAAGACAGTGGTCTTATGACCTTAAAAGTCACCTGAAATGGGCTGAATCTGAACCTTCTGCTAGAACAGCTTGACGGTTCTCGGAAACTAAAAGAGTTAGGGGGTAAGTGCTAAAACTAATATTGACAAGCACCCTGGGCAACTGCCAAAAATTTAAAAAAAAACACACCTCCCAAACAAAAGACGATCGTGCCCATACAAAATGTAAATGCTTATAACGCCGAAACCGTTAAAGATAGGTACGGAGGGTTTGAACTAATGTTTTAGGGGACCAGAAATGCAATTTGGCGGAAATGTCAAAAATCCAAGATGACGGATTCAAGATGGCGGCTACCTTGAATAATGGCCTGATCCGACTGAAAATCGATATCTAGGGGTTTCAAGAGTCCCCAATTAGAAAGATAAAACCAATTTTTTGATGACGGCGTTGGTCAAAATGGCGAGGCCGCAGGCCGAGCTATATGTACCTGGCCGAAGGTGAAGCGAGGCCGAAGGCCGAGCATCCTTCTAAGCGAAACGAGGCCGAAGGCCGAGTGTGCTCCTAAGTGAAGTGAGGCCGAAGGCCGAGCGTGCTTCTAAGCGAAACGAGGCCGAAGGCCGAGCATGCTTCTAAGCAAAGTGAGGCCGAAGGCCGAGCGTCCTTCTAAGCGAAACGAGGCCGATGGCCGAGTGTGCTACTAAGTGGAACGAGGCCGAAGGCCGAGTGTGCTTCAAAGTGAAATGAAGCCAAAGGCCGAGCGTCCTTCTAAGCAAAGCGAGGCCGAAGGCCGAGCGTACTTCTAAGCGAAGCGAAGCCGAAGGCCGAGCATGCTTGTAAGCAAAGCGAGGCCAAAGGCCGAGCGTGCTTCTAAGCGAAGCGCGGTCGAGTTTTGTGCCCACGAGGAAATAGAAGCCTTTCATGGCAAGTTCGAAGGCCAATCTTTCGCCGACTTTATTTCAAAATGTCAATTAACATTATTTATTTAATAATAATAATAATAATAATAATAATATTTTATTTACTCAAAATGTTGGTTCTCTTACAATAACTTACGTGTTATGCTTTAATGTACAGATCATCTACGTTGAACAATCTATGTTGAATTGAGTAATTAAAAATAAATCTAACGATACCTGTACTTATTGTACAACTATAATAAGTGATAATAATAATATATGCAGGTCTTAGATGATAAGTTTTATCGCTCACAATAATAATAGCTTTCAATGATCTTCAATGCCCATGTTAACATAGGTAATGTTAATCATCATGAACACTACTATTAGTACGAGCACTACTGATATGACATGCTACAAATAAACGTTTTATTTCCTTCATCGACTTAAGTTTGTTATTATGAACTTGTCCAACAACATAGATAGTTAGTAGTTTCCATAATCAAATAGTAATACATAAGTTCGTTCGTATAATAATCTTGACAGATATATATTAATTGAGGTATTGTTGCAATTGTAAAGTATTTATAAAAAAAAAACTTTAATAAACTATCTGCAGAGAATATGAATGACACACTTATGTTATAAACGTGAATAACAATGTGAATTGATGCGTACAGTTGTTAATTCCTTACGTTTTAACGTTTCAACGGATCTAGATGAATTCCGGAATAACTTTTATAACGTTTACACACACATACCCCTGTACTAAGATCCCCGGGTCGCGTGGACATGGACTACTAGATTATATATATATTATATTAATACATAACAAAAACCATGGCCCTAGAATAAACATTTCTGCTCATCCCACGTACTCCTACCTTTAAATCCAAAGTTTATCAACATTACCTTTCGATGCAAGATAATAAACTTTATTGAGCTATTTTAAGGCTTAAATATATGTATGCTATTTATAAGTGTATATATGTATACGTAAAGTGTTAGTATATTATTTATTAATATTTTATCTTAAACATCTGTTCTATAGAAACTCTCAAGTTTTAAATAAAGCACTACCAAACACACTTCCATATAACACAAAGGTTAGCTGGAAGAAAATGCCAATTCGCATTAGCTCGCCTATGTACTTTTAGTTTTGTACAATAAAGAATTTTCTAATTATCTATTTATCTATTGTTATAGACTGTTGTATATATATATATATATATGGATATAATGATATACTACTAAACTACTGTCTACCACATTTAGTTCAAAGAATATTAAGACTTAACCGAAATCCCACATTGAGCGTTATGTTTTAGTATTTATACCTAAGTTTTTTTATAATATGATTTTTAAGTGCTAATGCTTGCTTAGATTAACCAAATATTGCAACACATCCCCATACATCGGTTAAAACCAACTAAAGAAATTAAAAAGAGAAATAAATTTGATGCTTGAATGGGGGCCTATAGGTGACCTGCCAGTCATGGCATTTGGCACGGATTGTTAGAAGATGCTGGTCCGAAACTTGTCCCTAGATACCTAACTATGTGTTTTCCACTCTGAAATCGCAATATATAAGTTCCTACTGTATAAACGCCTTGAAACATATGTTTAATTGAGGTATTACGGGAGACACAAAGTTTTTATATATCACGTTTACACACGTATACCCGTCTGCATTAAGGTTATAATAAGTAGAGTAACGGTAGAACGGATTTGGATAAAATTCGGAATAACATTTATAACATGTACTCATTCATACCGCCGTACTATATAGGATCCCCAGTGTCGCGGAACAAAACACACACATTAACACATCGAACAATTATAGCTGAAGAGCAAGCAAATAATGTCTGATACCTCTGCTACATTTCTTTGTTCAATTTGGCCGTTCCAAGGTTTCATAATTGTTTATTCCTATACATGTACTCACGAATCACATTTATTTAGACGTCTACTAAGGTAGAGACGCTGTCTGTAGGTATACTCTAGGTATATGTTATTACTTCAGTGTTTAGACTGGTACGATTAGGGTACGAGTAGATAGAATTGAAATGGAAAAAGCTATGGTAAAGATACCTTTGAATTAAAGAGTACCTACATTTATAAGAAACGCGTCATGTAATTTGAGTTAACTTTGTTGCAAAGACCCCTAGATATATCAGTTTCTTCATCATGTTACTCTCGATGCCACCTCCATGTAATGGTAAAACTAATTACATACATGTAAAGTCGTTTCCACTTCATATGTATAGCACGTACCTATATTCTTAAATGGCTGAAGTGGTATGCATTTTACAGAGTCCTATGGGGAATTGGCTACCACACTATTCTACCGCACTTTTGCCAGTTATTAAACCGCCAAGCAGAAGTGTGCAAACATTACGTTTTTTTGGTTTGAAATGTAATGATGATTCCAGTGAAATTACAGGGTAAGGGATTTAACATCTTATAAATCATGGTGACAAACTTAGTGCATCGCCATCCAGTTATTTGTACAGCTTTTGTTCTAAAAATTCTGAACGGCACTAAACTTTTATGGCAAAAGTGACGCTTAACATCAGGCGAGCTACTTCTTCTTGATATGTTCAAAGGAAAAACTAAGAGAGCTGAATTAGTATTGTAACATCTATGTATTACATAACATGTAATTACGTACGTTAATTTTTGATTGAAAAAATTGTTTGATGAAATCGTATAACACAAATTTCGATTGACACGTTTTTCAATTTCACGGTTGAGAGGGAGAGGTTAATGCATGTAGAAAACCATACTTGAAACAGTTTATTTTTAAATATTAGTAAGTGGTTTAAATATTTTGAAGTGCATTTGGTTAGCGGTTCCGACTGCGTGTAAATTGATTATCCAATAGTAATTTTTTTTCAGCGTAAAAGTCTATTGCTGTGCAAAGATTCATTAATATTTAGAAATTTAAGCATGAAAGAACAAAGGATAATGCAAATCCTGGTCCTTCCAACAGCTATGTATGTTACATAGTTGATAGGTATTTTTAAAATGACTGATTCTTTCCAGATTAATTATCCATTAAACAAGGTAGTTTCAGTAATAGCCAAGTATTGCTATTCATACGTAATGTATTGCGTTTATGTGTTTTACATAGTAACCAGTAAATAGTAGTTATGGAAGTGGTTAACCACAGGTTCAAACGGGATTTTTAGCAGTTTCACCAAAGATATATCAACAATGCGTTATCGCAATTATGTTTTCTAAGCTGAGGATAGTTGCCGTTACTTAAAAATTTCATATGTATCGAAGACAGTCAGTATGCAGAAGCTGAGTCAGGTGTCTTTCAGCACACTTTTGTCCTAGGTTTCTGCGTGCATGTCTATACTTTTTGTTAACTATACCTATATCTTATAACAATTCTACAAATATTAATGTAAGTACTACATTCAAACAAACTTGGATAATTATTTACTTATATACTTAACTAAGACCAGCTTGAGTAGTTCAAAAATATTCTGCATTCAGTTGCGTAAAAAGTCTAAAACTCTTATAGAAGTAAAAGTGTATACTTTGACCACATAAAACTATTTGGGTGGCGTTCCAATTCGGCTTCAAGTCATTTGTATACTCAAATATAGACATAATAACAAGGTACGAAGTACTTAACTGTTTAACGGTAAACCTATATAATAGCTAACATAAATCATCGTTATCAACACCAATGACTAATATGACTAACCAATATGCTACAAAATTAACAAACTGTCTGTGAAATATAATAATTGCATACCAAATTAAACATTCCTTTTGTGGATTATTTGGTATGAGCAAAGTATACGATACGTGCAACGACGAGCAAAGCAAGGAGGAGCGTTAGGTTTACGTATGTTGGTTAAAAGTATCCAGACAGTGAATGATTATTTGTCAAAGATTTGTTATT
Source organism: Selenia dentaria (assembly GCA_917880725.1). Lineage (NCBI taxonomy): Eukaryota > Metazoa > Arthropoda > Insecta > Lepidoptera > Geometridae > Selenia > Selenia dentaria. The sequence continues at coordinate 17,266,963 of OU862903.1, forward strand.
GTCTGAGGCGGCTGCTGTATATTGGAGAGACATTTTTTCACAACACATCGATTAAGTTCATCGGCCCAATTTTTTGGCAGTATAAGGTACACTTAGAGCAGATCTTATTTATAGCTCCCATTTGGACGGAACACTAAGCATAATCATGTGATATAATTGTAATAATTAGACATATGGTAACGCAGACTTTTTTGTAAATATTGATTATGTCTATACAACTGTGGTATATTATCAATAGTGTCCGCAGCGTACACAATATACAGATTTTTCAGCGTTACTATTGCATATTTTAACAAGGAAAAATACTATTAGTTATTGTGACAAAACTGTATAAGTTAAGTCATAGTCATCATTCTGGAGATTTTTGTAGATACTCGTATTGATGTCTACTACAAAACTGAAGTACATCACTATGCTCTATTTTTAATAAATCCCTCAGCGTATGGTTTATATGGATTTATTTGTTTTTTTTTCACACCTTGGGTTACATTATCGAAGTTTTCACAAGGATCCTACACTTTTATTTAATATTCTAGCGCCTTTGTTCATCAGAGATAACGTAGGGTTCTTATGGTGAAAGATTCTTCATATCGGTGGAGAAGTTTCGGAGCGTATTCAATTCAAACAAACAAACATATATTTCTTCTTTACTCAAACGTGAAAAAGTAAACTAGATAGAGAACATTGCGTATCTCTGTGATTTTAAGATCCTTACCAAGCAAAGAAAGTCAGTTAAAATAATTTTGAAAAAGATGTCATCAATTAACGTGAACTCTGCCCTTGGAAACCGATCGACCGGAGTTCACAGACTGCCGTCTGTGAATATTCTCAGTATGCAAAGCAGAATATCACTTGAAGACGACCAGGCTGGTCTGTTTAACTGACATAAGAATGTATTTAAAAAATTTGAAATTATTTTGGAAGATGTCAACTAAAGTAAAGTAAACTCATATATTGGCATGACTAAGATCAGCGCACAGTAAGTATCAAAAATTTTCACGCTGCCGCAAAAAACAGCAGTGCATTGAAGGTATCTGTGCGTTTTTGAATTTCCACAAGGATGGTTTACTAAATCTAATTATTACTGTAAATAAACTTGGGTTTATTACTTGAAACCTGAATCCATGTAAGCGCCGGTTCACGTTACCATAAGTTCTTATTCAATACATCCATGTAAAAAACCATACGTAAAACAGCATTTTTAATAAGCAGTACTTCTTTTAATTAATCTAAAATAATTCTTTAATATAATGGTTCATCTAATTAAATTATAATTCTGTAAATTTTCTTTAATTTACAATATCCTATAACTTCAGAAATATCACATTTAATCATGTATTGTTTGTCATACTATTCTTTGTAACCAACTTCAAAAAAGGAGGAGATTACATGTTTTTTTTGGTATGTTGACCGTTTCTCCCCCATTTATGCACCGATTCTTAAAGTTTTTTTATTTTGGTTTGGTAGCGTATACTTCCGTGGTAGTCCCATTTAAATTTCATAAAATATTGTGAAACAGTTTTTGAGTTACACTCCAATTACTTTACTGGAAAGTGCTACGCCTATCTTAACGATGTCATCATTGACGATCAAAAACAATATATCCCGTAAGTAGCAAGGGCTCACTAACAAAAATTAACCGACTTCAACACCAAAAAGTGAGAATAACTTGTTAAAGTCGGTACCATGCGAACAGTATTCTCATAATGACTACTTTTGAACTATCATGGTACTGACTTCAACAAGTTATGTCACACTTTTAGGTGTTGAAGTCAGTTCCGTTTTTAGGTATTTCCTTTTAAAATTACATTAGTTATCAAATGTTTGAAAACAACTTTTTACTCACTTTAAATTAATTAATTTTTAGTCACAAACAAGTATCACATACAATACTTATAATATTTATGAAGGATTGTGGCTGCAACCTTAGGTTAGGTTAAGTTTGAATTGTGAAAAAGTACGTGCAAGCCGAGCGAGGAAGTGAGCGTGCCGAACAGACATCACTGATTATAATAAGCAAGCTGCGTGCGCTGAAAATTTTACTACAGTTTTTTCAGTTGTAAAAGTACAAGCGTTGTAAAAGACTACTTCTGTTCAAAATTTTACATGAATCAGTTCAGTTGCTTTTTCGTGTAGGAGTAGCAAACTTCCATTTATAAATCCATTTGAAGTCTCGAGTACTTTTACAATTTAATATTAGTTGATGATAGTGTATATATGTTTTATGTAGAGCATGGTAGGTAAGGTGGTAATCGCTTGTTATTTTATGAAAAGTTTTATAAAATACCTTACAACTAAGACTATGTTCACCATATGACAGTGACCATGTTCAATGACATAAATAAACACTGATCACACTGAACAAAGATAGGAGAGTCGAATGCTTCTGGTACTTGTGGCGGAAGGCAGCGCATGAAGGTTGGGGAAAATGAAGTTAAACATTTCGCGAGGTTGATTCTATAAGTCACGCAAAAATTTAGGAGATCTTTCTTTTGGTGCACCATTGTTTTGTTATTTTTTTCTTGTGCAGTATGTAAATATAATAAAAGCAAACTATATATTTGATTTATTGAGAGATAATAAATGTAATTACACTTGCGTGGCTAAGGCGAATCTAATGGTAGGTATGTTATTTTTCATAATGCATCAAGTCAAATGACTATAAGCTTAAGGGTAATTTAAAAAAATAGAAAATATATTAGGGTTTATTTTTGATGTGGTTGTTCTTATTCCTTTTGTATATCACGAGGTATTTAATAGTTAGAACGTTCCGTAAGATAGAGATAAGAAAACCGATTGAAAATTGTAGATGCAAGGCATAGCCTGAGAGTCGTGGAGTCGCTCATGGTCGAAAGTAATCTTGCAGACGTCAACGACAAGCTTGAGTTGATAAAATGGATTCAGACGTTTTGGAGGCGTTCTTATTGATTAAATAGTTATTTTGTATAGACAAGGTGTGACAGTAAATAGTTTGTTTAGAAAATACCCACAATTTTTTGAAAGTATCCTACAAGATTTAATAAAAATAAGTACTGCCTATATCAAAATTAAAAATGCACAGCTCATGAGCAAATGATGTTATGTCAATAAATACTTACTTTATCAAATACCTTATGACTTAAAAGCTATAAAGCTATGCCCAAGTTCGTAAAGAATAAATATATTCATATATATTATGTTTTAAATGAGATATCATTGGAATGGCTTGAATTGCTTCCTCAAAAGCTGGCAACTCAATTTCGAGATTTCTCGTATTGCGGATGCTCCTGGGCAACAGTGATCACTTACCATCAGGAGAGCCGCCCGTCCGTTTGCCAATAAAAACAAATTGCAAATTTATTATGAATATTGTTCACACAGTCAGACCCCCGTACTAAGATTACTAACAAGTATATAGGTCAGGGTTTTTCTTTGTGTTATTAGGAGTCCGCATATGCACGAAGCCCACCTGGTATTAAGTGGCAACCTTTGCGGCTGGTACTGCGCCTGTAATTCTGAGACACAGAAAAGTTAAGTCACCCATACCTTTCTTTCCAAACCACAGTATTGCGAATATTACTGCTTACATTACTACTGGTACAGTAAGTAGGTAGACATGAATAAAAAAAGGTATGTTTAAGGTCGATTTAATAAAAGAGTTGTCACTGATTACATATTGTATATTATTAGTGAGCAGATGTCATGAACACACCACGTAACTTGAGTATACAAATGTATAAACTAGCTCGCCAGCCAGCGGCTTCGCTCGCTTGGTCTAGAATTGGTGGAAGCGCTGTTTTGGAATCTAGGAGTCGTGGGATTTTCTGGCAAAGTAATTCTCAATAGCAGTCCGGAGTCTGGAACAGTGTCTCGTAGGTGGCAATAGGCTCGCCCCCTATTGCATGGGATCAAAAAAATATCCGACAAAACACAGGTGTTTCAAACACTGTTGCTCACCTCTTCGCGGATATCCTGTGTATTTGACGATTTGTTATCTTTTGTTTAAAAATAACGAGTATAAATTTTTTTGGTAAAGTTTATTTTTACCAAGTTTTGAGTGATACTTTTTTACTACCTCTTTAATTATAACGTAAATTATTACACGTAAATTTTCAAAATATAATATATATTATATAAATATAGGGTATATATAAAAAAGGAGCCGTGTTACATTCTTAATTAATACTGTTTTTACGGTACCACAGACTTTCACGAGAAAAATACAGCGTGCTTAGGTGGATGTGAATACTGTGTATAAAGTGCATTTTATTTTGTTTTTTTTTGCGTTTGGACGGACAGACGGGCAGACGGACACATGGAGAAAAAACGCGGAGTACCTATCCGGTCAGAGCAAAGTCATAATATAGTATAGTTTAGATGGACCCAAGACGAAACAGCATTAACTGACGGATGGATAGATACGGAAATGAAAGCTTAACTAATTAAATTTGTGAGCTATACATAAATTTATTTGGGTGAGAATAATTATTTATATTTAGCAGTAGGACTTTGCCAGAATCAGCATGGATAAGTTCCTTTGGCAGTTATTCAACCGTGAAGCAGTAGTGTGCAAATATTACTGTGTTTTGGTGAATGTTTCCAGCAAAATTACAGGGCAAGAGAGTTAACATTTGCATAAATCAGGATGCCGAGCGCAGTGCTTTGCCGTGCAGGGTTATTAACTGTTGCAGTTTAAAATTATGTATTCTCTGCAACACGGTGGGCGGCTGAACTGCTGCAGGTCCTACGGCTCATCTTATTTCTGATTCAATCACGTACAGTGACTCAGAGCACAGACTTGTACGATTGTTGTAACGAATTGTACGATTTTAAGCTTACATATTATGAGGACCATAGTTAGATAACAGGGCCATAAGTCATTACTCGTAACCTACACTGATGTAAGATATGGCCAGCATGGTTCAAATATCATGGAGTTTGCGGCTCCGTCTGCGTGGATATTTTATATACCGAAGCACATTGTTTTGCGGTCTATTTCTGTGTGAACTTTCATCAACACCAGTTTAGCAGCTTAAGCTTAATTAAAATTAACTGTTGGTATGAATGGCTTGATAGATTTATTAATGACTAGCTGTGCTCCGCAGTAACAACCACGCGGTGAAGGACGATAATGATGATGAATATAGCGTAGTTACTCAGGCATAACATAGCTTTCCAATGGTGAAAGAATTTTTGGAACCGGTTAGTAGTTTTGCATTTATCCGTTATACATTATCACATCTTTACTCTTTATTATTAGAGTAGATAAGGATTAACACCAAGTACACGTTAATATTGCATGTTTTATAAACACGAAAAAGTACGAGTAGTTATTGTGTCATGACTGTAATAGTTAGACATGTCGTATTGCATCCGTTTTATGTAGACATTGATGTCTTCTATAATAATACTGCAGTAGGTACATCACTCTGCTCCATTGTCAATAGTTTCCAAATTTGAAAATATTGTGTGCTACTCAGTAATAATGTGGCTTTCTTACGGCAACCCACTGTTTGAATCGATCCAAAGATGTTATATACGAACAGAAAGGGAATGTCTGATACCCCTAAGAATGTGATTGTGGTGGGAAGTGTGGTGTGAGACGCTGCATGTCTGTACTTACTTAATTACTGTTAATGAAGTTGTCTCATATTCTCTATGGTTCTATATTCCTTGGCCAGTGGCCGAAGAAATAATATTGTGGTAAACCATGACATTAAAAACTGTCACTATCGTAAAGTGTGTGTTTATACATCTCTCTCGCCTTCATCAAATGCCTTTACCTGCGTATGGAAGAGCGGACGGGTAAACTCGCCCCGCGCCCGATTGATTGTAAGCGTTAGGTACTGTAAGGGTACTATAGCATGTGAAATCAGTAAGTGTTATGTCATGGTCAGTATTATTTCTGTTACAAATTTGACACAAAAGTTTGAATAAATTTGTAGTGCAGGAGTTATGAAAAACATAATCTACTTATTAACAAAGTTGAAATCAAAAAAGTTGTGGGATGGAATGATACTTTTAATATTTATTCATTTTATGGTAAATAAAATTAAAACATACGTAATTGTCAGCTTACCTATCACTGCAGTTCACAGATTATTCCTCTACATCTTATAGATGCCAAAGTACTCGTACCTACAGTATAAATATCTAAATAGAATCTGTTTTAAATAAGGAAAATTTAAATATCAATGAAATAACAAAGTTATTATAAAATATAATGTTCACACACTCGTAGGTACCCAGTACTGTAGAGTCCCAGGTGTTAGGTGCTAATCTCTGCCTTTAGCAGACGTATGTCCTCACAACTGCATTGCGCACGTAAAAATGAGACATTGTAAGTCTCAATGTGCCTGTAATTTTACCCGCACCCATTCAAAACCAGAACACAATATTGCGAACGTTACTGCTTCGGGGTAGAAACAGGTATGGTGGCAGTATTCCCCGGATGAACTCATTCAAGAAGAATTCTACTGCAACTATGTAGGTAGGTAAATAGATAAATAGATTAGCTCTTTATTGCAACACCACATTATAAAATATCACTAACAAATAAATAGGATAATAAAATTGAATACTATTACTCAACTATAAAAAACTTAAAATTAAATGTTACAATGGGCGGTCTTATCGGTCAGAAAGAACTCTTCCAGACAACCATGTTATTGAAAAGGAAGCTTAAATAAAAAAGGTCTCGAAGGAAGTTTCCTTGGACACCTGTGGAGACTCTTGTGACACAATTACCACCGACCACATTTAGAAGTAGAGCCCCTAAACAAAAATTGAAAAGAATTCTGGTATGTACCTACCTACAATCTTACGACTATACCACACTTTTTTATCTTTCTAATTCAAAATGACCGTTGTGTTCTTGAGCCTAAATTGCACTAAGAGAAAAGCTCGCTTTATAACTTGTATGGGAGTTATGATTTTTTACGCAACTGAATGCAGATAATTTTTCAAACTCTCAAGCTGGCCTGCAAGACTACTGCTCACGATAACCACTGCACTAAGGGGTTGGATCCCTTAACAAACATACATAAGGACTCTATGTCCCGACCTAAACTGTAATTAAAGGCAAAATTTCTGCAATTGAACTTGTATGAAAATTTTTACTTTTCTGTTCAAATGGTTAAAAGTTTGATGACCAAAAACTAATGCACAAGGACAAACGCGGGCCACTCGTGGCCCGCGCACCGCCCAAAAAGCTAGTTATACTATATAAAGCTCGATTACCATTCATGTACTGACTGATTGACTGATTGACCTATTTGTTCTCCTAGAAGGAGCAATGGGGGGTATAGAAGACGGTTAAAAGTGTAGGGGGGGTTCCGGTGAGTTGGGGAAAAATCCGAAAAGTGCTGATTATTGATGTCTGATGGAACTGGTCAACGGCTCTCGGAAACTATAAATCATAGGGGGTTAGTGCCAAAACTAAAAATGACCAAAACCCTGGGCAACTGCCAAAAATAAAAAAAAAAACATACCTCCCAAACAAAAGACGATCGCTCCCATACAAAATGTAAATGCTTATAATTCCTAAGCCGTTTGAGATAAGTATAAAGTGTTTGACCAAATGTCATAGGGAAGGGTAATTTGGTAAAAGTGTCAAAAATCCAAGATGGCGGATTCAAAATGGCGGCCGAATTGAAAGTTGGTCCGATCCGGCTCAAAATTGGTATCGGGGGGTTTTTGGGGTCTCACATTCCAAATATGAAAACCATTTTTTGATGACGTCATTTTTCAATATGGCCGCCATACATATGTTTTTTTGGAATTTCAATGGGTTATTTCTCCCAGTGGGCGTGATGGGGATTAAGGTTTTGTCAGGCTATATGTGAAGTCAGGGTAGGTGACTTTAGTAGAAACTGAATGGAGCTGAACGTGGAATACCAGGTAGAACAGGTCAACGGTTCTTAGAAACTAAAAGAGATAGGGGGTAAGTGCCAGAACTAATATTGACAATCACCCTGGGCATTTTCTAAAAATTAAAAAAAAAACACACCTCCCGAACAAAAGACGATCGTTCCCATACAAAATGGAAATGCTTATAACGCCGCAACCGTTAAAGATAGGTATGAGGTGTTTTAACTAATATGATAGGGGACCGGAAGGGCAATTTGGGTGATATGTCAAAAATCCAAGATGGCGGATTCAAGATGGCGGCTACCTTAAATATTAGTCCGATCCGTCTGAAAATCGATATCTAAGGGTTTTTAGAGTCCCTGATTCGAAATATGAAATCCATTTTTTGATGACGTCATTTTTCAACATGGCCGCCATACAATTTTTTTCTCTGGAATTTTTATCGTTATTTTTCGACATGTTGGCATGATGGAACGCTAAGGTTTTGTAAGTGAAAAATATAGGCAGTGGTCTTACGTCCTTAAGTGACACCTGAAATGAGCTGAATGTGTACCTTCGGATGGAACAGCTTGACGGGTCTCGGAAACTAAAAGTGATAGGGGGTAAGTGCTAAAACTAATATTGACAAGCACCTTGGGCAACTGCCAAAAATTAAAAAAAAAACACACCTCCCGAACAAAAGACGATCGCGCCGATACAAAATGTAAATGCTTATAGCGCCGAAACTGTTAAAGATAGGTAAGGAGGGTTTGAACTAATGTTTTAGGGGACTGGAAATGCAATTTGGCGAAAATGTCAAAAATCCAAGATGGCGGATACAAGATGGCGGCTACCTTGAATAATGGTCCGATCCGACTGAAAATCGATATCTAAGGGTTTTTAGAGTCCCCGATTCGAAATATGTAATCCATTTTTTAAGACGGCATTGATCAAAACGGCGAGGCCGCAGGCCGAGCTATATTGACGAGGCCGAAGGCCGAGTGTGCTTCTAAGTGAAGCAAGGCCAAAGGCCGAGCGTTCTTCTAAGCAAAGCGAGGCCGAAGGCCGAGCGTACTTCTAAGCGAAGCGAAGCCGAAGGCAGAGCAAGCTTCTAACCAAAGCGAGGCCGAAGGCCGAGCGTGCTTCTAAGCAAAACGAGGCCGAAGGCCGAGTGTGCTCCTAAGTGGAATGAGACCGAAGACCAAGTGTCCTTCTAAGCAAAGCGAGGCCGAAGGCCGAGCGTACTTCTTAGCGAAGCCGAAGGCAGAGCATGCTACTAAAAAAGCAAAGCGAGGCCGAAGGCCGAGCGTGCTTCTAAGCGAAACGAGGCCGAAGGCCGAGTGTGCTCCTAAGTGAAATGAAGCCGCAGGCCGAGAGTCCTTCTATGCAAAGCGAGGCCGAAGGCCGAGCGTACTTCTAAGCGAAGCGATGCCGAAGTCCGAGCATGCTTCTAAGCAAAGCGACGCCAAAGGCCGAGCGTGCTTCTAAGCGATGCGCGGTCGAGTTTTGAGCCCACGAGGAAATAGAAGCCTTTCATGGCGAGGTCGAAGGCCAAGCTTTCGCTAATTTTATTTCAAAATGTCAATGATTTTCAATGCCTATGTTAACGTAGGTAATGTTAATCATCATCAATACTACTATTAGTACGAGTACTACTGATATGACATGCTTCAAATAACCGTTTAATTTCTTTCGTAGACTTGGGTTTGTTCTTAAAAACTTGAGTCCAGACAACCTCCACGCAGTGACATAAAAAGGGTGCAACGTCTTCTAAGAAGTGTCACAGTTAGCTGGAAAACTTATGTAGACATCTTAAGCTACTACTTACTTTTCAGCAATAAAAATATATATAACCGGCTTATAGGCCCCTTATCGATATCTAAGGGTTTTTAGAGTCCCCGATTCGAAATATGAAATCCATTTTTTAAGACGGCATTGATCAAAACGGCGAGGCCGCAGGCCGAGCTATATTGACGAGGCCGAAGGCCGAGTGTGCTTCTAAGTGAAGCAAGGCCAAAGGCCGAGCGTTCTTCTAAGCAAAGCGAGGCCGAAGGCCGAGCGTACTTCTAAGCGAAGCGAAGCCGAAGGCAGAGCAAGCTTCTAACCAAAGCGAGGCCGAAGGCCGAGCGTGCTTCTAACCAAAACGAGGCCGAAGGCCGAGTGTGCTCCTAAGTGAAATGAAACCGAAGACCAAGTGTCCTTCTAAGCAAAGCGAGGCCGAAGGCCGAGCGTACTTCTTAGCGAAGCCGAAGGCAGAGCATGCTACTAAAAAAGCAAAGCGAGGCCGAAGGCCGAGCGTGCTTCTAAGCGAAACGAGGCCGAAGGCCGAGTGTGCTCCTAAGTGAAATGAAGCCGCAGGCCGAGAGTCCTTCTATGCAAAGCGAGGCCGAAGGCCGAGCGTACTTCTAAGCGAAGCGATGCCGAAGTCCGAGCATGCTTCTAAGCAAAGCGACGCCAAAGGCCGAGCGTGCTTCTAAGCGATGCGCGGTCGAGTTTTGAGCCCACGAGGAAATAGAAGCCTTTCATGGCGAGGTCGAAGGCCAAGCTTTCGCTAATTTTATTTCAAAATGTCAATGATTTTCAATGCCTATGTTAACGTAGGTAATGTTAATCATCATCAATACTACTATTAGTACGAGTACTACTGATATGACATGCTTCAAATAACCGTTTAATTTCTTTCGTAGACTTGGGTTTGTTCTTAAAAACTTGAGTCCAGACAACCTCCACGCAGTGACATAAAAAGGGTGCAACGTCTTCTAAGAAGTGTCACAGTTAGCTGGAAAACTTATGTAGACATCTTAAGCTACTACTTACTTTTCAGCAATAAAAATATATATAACCGGCTTATAGGCCTTTCAAGGGGACACATACACAGATATAATACACAGATTTCGAAGTTCAAGATCTTAATGTCATGGTAGAGATGCTTGCTGCAATGTATGTAATTAAAATAAATACGAAGTGTGGTGTGGTGTTCACACTTGGAACAATTTTTTTTAACTAGAACTAGACTAGAACCCAGCTTATTGAGAAATGTATAGCTCTTTTCATTCGTCCTTGAATATATTTACGTAGTATTGTATTCTCTTTGGAATATATCAAGAGAAAGACTTGAGTGTACACAATCACTAATTTGACTGTTTTATAAAGTTAACAACTTACAGTAGAAACTAAAAACATGAGTAGGCTTTTTATCGTCAAGATGTTTTGTCGATCCTTAAAGTAGGGCAGAAAATGAAGATTGGGAACAATAGATTAAATAAAATGTTTCATATCAAAGTTGTGAAGCTGTCGTAAATGTAGCCACTATAGCTGAAATACAAACTCTAATACATGGTTGTACTTACGTACACCGTGAATAAAATGAATGCCAACGTTACGATTTGTGAAGTTCTTCAATCTTAATTTATATTAATGTTAAAGAATGGAAGTAAAAAGCACTGCGACCGTCCCCTAGGTCAAACTTGATAGGCAGGTATATTTGATACGTAACTTGGTTTTCTTTAAGTGAAGATGATGATGGAATAAGTATATTTATATGGTAGTGGGAGTTAGCCAAACAAAATTAAAAGAAGGTAATTGTCTTAGTACATACTAAATCCAATACGTACCGAACAATGAAGTGCAATCTAATTCCTTAGTAGGTTTTACGACATATATACATCCATGTGAAATGATATACATGGAATAATAAAATTTTCTAACAAGGATTACCTACATTTATCATCACATGAGACGTAAAACTTTTACTGCTGAAGACATGCATACGGCAGGACCAGATGGAACCTGCATACATCCAAGATAGTACTGCGACCTTATTTAGTACGACTTCCACATTATCGGTGGACGACCGACCTTCTCTACCAGACTCTCAGTCAGACGGACAGATGGACAAACGGACAAACAGCATCAACCTACGGTTGGATATAGATAGGGATATAATGATATACTACCACACTATTGCCTACCACATTTAGTTCAAAGAATTTTACCCTAAGACTTAACTGAAACCACACATTGAGCGTTATGTTTTAGTATTTATACTTTAGTTTTATTATAATATTATGATTTTAAGTGCTAATGCTTGCTTAGATATACCAAATGTTGCAATACATCCCCATACACCGGTTAAATCAACTAAGAGAAAAAAATTATGGTTGGATGGGTGCCTATAGAAAGTGTCTACGAGATTCAAAGCCACACAAATGAATTGAATAAATATGAGCAATGATGAGAAATATTGTTTTAAAATTTATCGTTGGTGTAGTGGTGGCTTTGGAATGTTTGTAGGTTTGATTTCCGGTTAGGACAGTTGTTGGAATTTTCCGACAGAGAAATTCACACTGTTTGGAACACTGCCCTGTAGGTGACAAAAGGCCTTATACGAGTATGGGACCAATACGTACCTGGTATGGGTGTTTGATAAATACATCTACCTACCTGTCTAAGATATGTAAGCATGAGCATAATGGTATGTTTTGTTTAAAATATGTATATCATTATTTACGTTACATATAAATTACTTTTACTAAAGTTTAACTCCAGGGATCCTTTGAAATAAACTTATACTACATGTTTAAATATTTATTTTAAAATTTACTTGAAATGAGTTTCGTGTGAATCAAAACAAGAAATACAGAAAATGATATATAATGTTTACACAGACCGTATAAACAAAATGGATGCCCAAGTCTTAAAAGGCGTTACGATTTGTAAAAAGTTTAAGATATCTTTATGGTAGATAAGCTGTATGTACATACTCGTACAATTGAATTGTAAAATATTCTCCATGTAATGAGAATGTACTCACTATATTTCGTTTAGCTCCATATATATACCTTTTAGTATAATACAATGACATACATACATATAAAAATATCATACTCATAGAATAAGAACTTAGCTTATTGAAAAAGGGCGAGCATTTTTATTTTTCCTTATAAATATCAAGAGAAGGACTTGACTTGAAAAAATCGTTAAACTGACTTCTTTTACAGTAAACAACTTTGAGAAGGTTCGATGGATTATTAATTATGTATGTAGGTACGAACTGACCATTTCATAATTTTGATGTTGTTGATTTGTTGCTCCGCAACACAGCTGATGATTGAACTATTTGCAACCAGTCCACAATATACACAGGCTTCGACGGGGTCAAGAGACGCGTACAAACACACACACATGAGAGCTAATGCAATCTAATTCTTTAATCGATGTAACAACATCCAAGTATTTACGGATAAGGTTCAAATATTATAAACTACCTTTCACACGCGGACCTTCCTGCGTTTATAGTGACTTCCCGTTACAGGATACCTATGTGGCAAGAATCGTAAACATCGGTTCACTAATTTAAGCGTAAAGCAGAATAAACAAACTAATTAATTACGTATTAATATATTGTTATAGGCGCCTCGCGTTCTATATTGGCGTTATCTTTCAGACCGGAAGTTACCATATGACTAAGGTACTGTAAATTATCTTCAATTTTAATAAGTTGTCTTACATATGTATTAACGAAACAACTTTATTCAGACATATACTTAAGGTAGAGATGCTGTCTGTATACTCTATATATTATTACTTCAGTGTTTAGACTGGTGCGATTAGGGTAGAAAGAATTGGAATGCCAAAAGCTATGGAAAAGGAACCTTTGAATAAAAGAGTTGTACCTACTTATTCGTACCTAATTATATAAGGAACGCCCCATGTAACCTGAGTTAACTTTGTTGCAAAGATTTCATACTCATGGATGTATCAGCTTCTTCAAGTTACTATCGATACCACCTCCATGTAATAGTGAAAACTTAATTACATGTAAAGTTGTTTCACAACAAACAAATTAACTAACGATGACTCGACAAACACGTACATATTTGAATCTCTAACGGCTGCATAGCGAAATGATATTTTGCAATCTGCCCCCAAAAAAATATGATGGTTAAAATTACTTAAGGAGATAAATGCTCGGATCAGTCATGGAGTTGTACCGAGTTCAGAAGACGCGTGTTCAAATCTCATCCTAGAATTTGTAATTTTCTCTCTTTTATTGCAATACACACAGGTCTATATCTGTGCTAAGGACATATTAAGAAACAAAAAATCATGAATCCCTTGGACAGCGTGTCGGACTAATGTCTCATAAAAGCTGCAAAAGAAACTTCCATAGTCCAAAGCACTCGAAACGCAGAAGATCGCAATGGATAGCGCTGAAATATTTAAAGAAAATCATCGTCTTAAACCACGACTCCGATGTCAAGAGTGAACGACGAAGAAGGAGGAGTTATAATAAGAAAGCTGTGCACTCCATCCTGCACCGGCCTGAAAATGTATTATCCTACATAATTCGTTTTAGTTTGAAAATGTATATAAAGATCATTGATGCTATCACTTTTTGTGTTTGAAGTTTAAATTAAATCGCTTCAGTTGTAGTAATAATCACTTAAAATGTTATTTAAAAGTTTAATAAAATACTTTACTTCCCAGCTAACCAATAAAATAACTTTAAATTTGGCTGCACTAGGTATATGTATAGTGACTCCATACGATATACAGGCTACCTTGGTGTCAAAGTCCATCAATATTGTTTCAGTAGTTTGAATGTAAAAGCAGGTTTCTAAAGGTCTTTTCGCATATGGCCAGTTTTGCGGATTAAAAGTAGTTTCAGTGTTATATATTACGTTATATCACGTTGTATATGTGTCTGAATTTCCCAAGTTTTTATTATTTAATTGGTTAAAGAAACCAAATTTTGAAATTTATTCCATAATACGAGGATTAAAATCCATTAGGAAGATATATTCCAAGCTTGCCATGTAACGCGTCTAAAAGACCAAAGATGGACCAATACCGTTACCACATGGAAAGGCGACCATTTAAATTCTAACTCTAAAATGATATATATTTATAGCAATGTTATTGTAATTGTAAGTAGGAAATAAAATACAGTTTATTTTTATTTTTATTTATTATACCAAGCTTGAACGTGTGCTTCGCTAACCTAGCAGTTAGGGCGGATAACATTAACACAGATTGTAAGATGACGATGGTTCAGTACCCGTCCATGTATTGTATTTAAATATTCCCTCGAGATACATTGAAAATGATTTTAACTGCCGTGGTCTGGTCTTTATAGTTTATAGCGAAAAAAATTCGCGGCTGCAGAGAGGCGTATATAATATGGCATGAATAGTGGTAAATTAATAGAAAACTTAGTAAATAATTTTGCTTTTGGATTTAAAACCGCACTAAAGTTTATCATTTTTTAGATGTTACTTACTTTTTGATTCTAACTTGATTAATTGACACGGGATTGTTTAATGTAAGTAATGTTACATTAAATACGATAGATTTGGTATCGTCTCGGTGGCCTAGGATACGGTTTGTCAAAAGACGCGGGTTCAAAACCCATTCCAGGATGGGTTATTTTTGAGATTAAATGGTTAATCGGACGACACTGATGTCTATTATGAGGTCATTACTACTCCGACGGGTGTGCGGGCAGTACTGATACCCATCCTCAAAGCTCATTTATTTTTGTCATATATATAATTTGACAGTTTGGTCTCGCTAGGCAGGCGTTACAGCATGAACAATAAGATAAAACGATTTAATAACTTACTGAATCATTTTTAGTTCAGTAAGTTATCAAACCGGCCTGAACCTGGAGGTTGGCCGTATCTTACAGCGATATTTTTTCTAATAAACTGTTTTAAAAACCTTAAAAAAAGCCCACCTAAAATGCTTTATACTAAATAATATTATCCCAAATTATTAAAAGTAACAACACGCATCTGTCCATTCAAACAGTCATAGGTAGTTATATATTTTTATTGATTAGTGGTAGTATTCAAGTGCAATATAAAGTACCTGAATACCGCTGGTATTCAATTCAGTAGGCTGCTACTTACACAATAATACATGTTTTGAGGTCAAATAATAAAAAGTGCTATCCATCTAATTTGAAAACCAAAATTTTTCCCTTTGCATGTTTCCTTGCCTCTTATAAATTCATGGGATCCCCAGAAAGTTTTGAGAAACTGAAACAACACCTAAAATGGATACAATATTTTCAATAAATCTTTTCCGACGAGCACGTTTCACTCCAATAACTGAAGAGTAGTACGCCTTTCTTGGTAATATCATCATTGGCGGTTAATTACAATCGATCCGTAAGTTGCAATGGTAAAAAAAATATTTACCCCAAAATGGAACAAATTTCAGCACCGAAAAGTGTAAAAGAACTTGTGGACATTGGTACTTTTGTACTTTCATTGTACCGACTACCATTATTTGTAACGGCAATGACCCGCTGACTTTGGTATTGTTGCCAAACCGCGCTGGGTCCGATTCTACTAACCAAATGTTGCTCCAACTTTAACTGAATTGTAGCTGAACGATGACATTTATACGTTTTTTATTGTGTTATTTAAGTTAGGTTTCTATTGTTACAATAAACTTTAAATTAAAACCTAATATGCTGTTAACTATATAGATCATGACCGCGACGTTAACGCATATCCGTATATTATATTTTTATATAGGTAGTAGCGTTTAAGATGACGTTACGTTTCAAGTTGTCATCATAGAAATAGTAGAACAGCTTTTTGGGTTAGTATCCAACGGAGTTGAGCTGATGTTGCAGCTGAATAGATAGTTGAACGTTGTGAAAAAAAAGAATTGGTTTGCAGATGCCAAACTTTCTGAATAAATTAATTAGAAAGTAACGTTAAAGGATTAACCTTTTGCGTCCCAGAGACATAAATATACCTACGTCAGTTTCATTTATAAATGTTTTGTGTTTATTATCACGGTATAGTAAGGATTAATACATAAGGAAGTTGATTTAGGAAGTTATCGATTTGTCCTGAATAGAGAAGCTTATCCAATCTTAGATGTGACCAGCATTTTATTAAAATACTCTATATAAAAATGTATATCTTGGTAAACTTAAAAGCGAGTGTTGGTTTATTTGACACAACAGAAGGAAGAGTGTTCCACATGTTACAAATATCCACGAGTCCTACCTACTCTACCTACAACTAAATGTCAAACTAAGAGCTATTTTAGACACATAGTCAGACGGACAGAAGGACAAACGGACAAATAGCATCAACGGACGGTCGGATATGCATACGGACATAATATGATGATATACAACCACAATACTGCCTACATTTATTTTAAAGAAATTTACCCTTAGACTTAACTGAAACTCACATTGAGCGTTATGTTTTAGTATTTATACCTAAGTTTTATTAAAGTATGATTTTTAGGTGCTAATGCTTGCTTAGGTAAACCAAATCTTTTAACTTGTCCCTTACACCGGTTAAAATCAACTAAGAGAAATAAATTTGATGCTTGGATGGGTGCCTATAGATGGCATACCATGGCGTCATGGCGATTAGCACGGATTGTTAGAAGATGCGGGTTAAAATTCAAAACTCGTCAAAAGATAGGTAGGTATTTTTCCACTATAAAGTAGCAATACTTAAGTTCTTACAGTACAAAAATCTTGACAGATATGTATAAATCGACGTATTATTGGAATCGTAAAGTTTTTATAAGGACGTTAACACACATGTCATGTTAACAACCAGTCTGCAAACAGATTATCAATATCACACTTATGTTATAAACGTGAATAAGGGGACGTGAATATTTTCATTGTTATAAACTAAATATAGATATAAAGTTTTTCATGCCGTCGGATACTAAGTACCTAATGAACGTACACCGCCTAAAAGTACATACACACAAAGGTAAAACTTAAAACATAGTAACCCTCCTTCAGGAAGTAAGTTTTATAAGGCAAAGTAGGAAAGTTAATTACTACTCACTCCATGAAAGGACAGCATTCAAGAATTAAATCCTCGCGGTCGTGTTTGCTAACACCTCTGCCTAACCCTACGCGGATATGTAAGCGTGAAGATAACGTAAGTAATATGTTACCTACGTTATCTTTTAAATTTACTTTTAATTAATTTTTACTTAATTTTGAGTAAACCGGATTCATTTTATCCATAGATACATTTCATAAATGTGTTGCACTCCGTCAAGGGTTGCTAATGAAACGGCTAACTGCCCGCGACCTTCGCCCTCGCCATAACATCTCAGAGTTTCATTTATAAGAACCTTCTCCTGACAATAATTAACACAACAAAAAAGAATTAGTGAGATTGTTCTATCCGCTCTCAAGTTATAGCGTTACCAGGAGAAATAGGGGTTCATTTATATATATATATATAGAAGATATTTAGGTAGATTTCAAAGTTTAGTTGTACAGCGTTTTCAATAAATCGAATCCAAAGAATAAAATAAATACATGTTTTGTTATTTATGTCCATGTTTATCTTCACGAATTTTGAGTCAAAAGAATAACATTTTCCATATAAACATTAGTCATAGTCATAGTAGTTTCATGGCACCCTGTTTAAACATCTCAGGCTTTGTTTTTTAATACTTAAGCGTTTATGTGATTTCACAAACTAAACTATCTTTATTCCAAAGTTCATTTAAACTTTTTTAGTAGTTACCTACGGAGATACTTGGTGACAAACATTCACGGACACAAACTTTCACATATTTAATTTTACTCACTGACCCTCTCGTGGCTTCGCTTGCCGTAGCGTGCGGGTTACAATGCCACAGTATTCATTTGATAAATAATCAATTCTTATAGTTCCCTACCTTTAGAAATGAAATGGTAAACGCAAGATGAAAAAAGTAGATTAAATAAAAATAACAAGTCCAATATAAAAAAATTAATATCGACTTCCATTCTATTCAGTTATTGGAGTGTATCTCAAAAATTACTTGACCGAATTTGATGAAATTTAAATGGGACCACACTGGAAGCACCAGCTTTCAAAAAACAATAATTTTGAGAATCGGTGCACCCGTGCGGTGCACCCTATCGAAAACTATGAGGTAACAAACATTAAAAAAACATACAGTCGAATTGAGTAGCTCCTCCTTTTTTTGGAAATCGGTAGTAAACATAAAACATGATAGTCGCGACGCTTTCGGATATAAAGTGACTATAGCTGAAATACGAACTGGTACACGGTCTAGCTTACGCAGACTGTAATTAAGATTGATGCAAATGTTTTAGAGGGAAACTTTTATGTAATAGTTGTGACTACAAGGAAGCAAACATGACACAAGCACTGCGGCTTTCACCTAAAAGACCGTAGATAAGTAATGTAGTCTGGTTTATGGTTAAATTCGTTTATTGTTAAATAAGAGATCCATAAAATATATTAAAATAAGAAAACGGATTGTTTTAGTATGTGGTGACTGATATATACAACTATACACACTACGTAGTTTGTATTCTTAAAAACTATTACATTGTACTTATTATTTGCCAAATTATGGTCACTGGCGAGTCTACGGGTACGCTTCGTAAGTTGTGTTTTTAGCCTTTTAACGTACTGACGGCCAGATAGAGAGAAAAACCGACATACGCACAGATAGAAAAAGTACCTACGCATTATATAGATGGATATACCTACAACGAAAATGTTCTATAACATATGATAAATGTTTCGGAATGTACGTAGTAAGTCTTATTTCAGTTCATCACTATTTATGTTGTTAAAAATTCCACACAAACACAAATGGGATAATTACTATCAAGTAGTAGGTATATAGCTATGAAGTGTCCAAGTTAGAAACATATGTCCATCTACGTCAACATAGTTACTTTCACATATTTATCGTTTACGTGATGTAAAGATTAATTTAATTTATTTATGTATTAATTTTATGATGTAAATGTTTCATTAAATACGTAATTAGAAGTTTACCTACCACATATTTAAAAATGTTTGTCTGTACGTTTTATTCGAATGTTTTGAGATTGAAGGTTATGGGTTATGCTTTGAGAGTACCTATATATATATATGCATAAATACATTTTTAATGTTTGATTTTTTATGCTAACGGCTGCTTAGCGAAACGAAACTTTGCAATCTGTCCCCTAATATTATTCCCGTTATAATAAATTACTGTAAGACGTTCACTGCTGAACATATGCATCCCCTGTAGATTCCCAAAAGGACAGAATTGGAAGCTATTAGCATAACAGGGTCACTCTGTGGTTGCCAGCCCCATCGGCCGTCAGTTCATGGTATTATGTGTGATGCCCACTGCCACTTAAACTTGCTTTTTCTCTGAGCTATGGAGTCAATAGTTTGTTGAAAATACCTTTAATTTTTCTCCAAAAACCCTCTGCAGTATCCAACAAGATTCAATATAAATTAGTACTGCCTATATCAACATTTCAAATGCGCAGCTCATGGGCAAATGTTATGTCAATAAATACTTAATCGAATACCTAATTACTTTTGCTGACCTTTTAGCTAAAGAAAGGCATAATATTTTTAAAAAGCCATTAAATAACTTACAAATAAAAAATGCTACTGTTACTTTGATGAACTTATGAATGATTCATGCATTTATTTTCAATAATTATTTTGATGAATGTTAATTAATTTAGAGTAACATGAATGAGTCGGTCGTTCTTAGTATTGTACCTCTAATATTGTACATCAGAATAGGGAAATTTATTACTACCATAACCTTAAGATCTATATAATATACATATGATTGCCATAAATAATTGGGTATGAGTCTCAAAAGAGCCAGTGTTACCTTAGTTTTAAGAGGTAAACACATTCAAAGACGTTGAAAAAATTTAATGTATTAAATAATTCAGTATCTTGCTTACGGTGTTCGTATGAGTACCAGCGCTATAACAGATGGTTTTCTAACATGACTCATAAGTTCTTAGAATATGGCATCCGACACTTAATTTATCATCCGACTTTAGGTTAGATTCAAACTGCGACAAAACTACGCGCAAGCCGAGCGAGCAAAGCGAGCGTGCCGCGGCAGCGGCCGGCGAAGCGCTTGAAACTAAGTAATGAATGATTGTGGGTTGTGGTTTATAACTGAGGATAGAGTAGTGCACAACAAATATTACGTTCCCACGTACTACTTGACGTACTCTATCGTTATAAAGTGATTAATTGTTGTGAGAGTGACATATTACAAATAGGAATATGTAAAAGAAACCAAAGTATGAAATAAAAAATGAACAAAAAACAAAATTCATAAAAAGATTCAAATTTCATACCAGGACCTCACCATCATCATTTCAGCTGCAAGATGATGACGAAAGATGAATAGGCTCGCACCATATTACATTGGACAAAAAAATATCCGGAGAAATGCAGGTGTTCAAAACACAGCTGCCTACCCCTTCGTGGATATGTAGGTGTGACAATTCGTTTCTTTTGTTTAAAAATAACGTATATTGTGTATTTAGTGGTAGGACTTTTCCAGAGTCAGCATGGTCCTTTAGCAGTTATTCAACCGTGAAACAGTAGTGTGCAAATATTACTATTTTTTGGTGAATGTTTCCAGCGAAATTACAGGGCAAGAGAGTTAACATTTGCATAACTCAGGGTCCCGAGTGCAGTGCTTTGCCGTGCAGGGTTTTACACTGTTGTAGTTTAAAATTCTGTATTGCACTGGACTATTATGGGCAAGCGTGACGCATAACGTCAGACGAGCGACTTATTCGTCTCGTCTCTGCAACACGGCGGGCGGCTGAACCACAGCAGGTCCTACGATTCATCTCCTCATTTCTGATTCAATCACATACAGTGATTCAGCACAGTTTTCTCCATTTTTGATGTAACGAATTGTACGATTTTAAGCTTACATATTATGAGGCTCATAGTCAGAGAGCAGTGCCACAAGTCATCACTGGTATCATTTACTGATCTAAGATTTGGCCTGCATGCATATCATGGAGTACCTTTTCTTTGCGGCTCCGTCTGCATGGATATTTGATATACCGTAGCTGCTACGGTTTGCTACGGCGTAGCAAATTGTTTCCGGTTTATTTCTGTGTGAACTTTCATCAACAGCCGAGCTATCACATCTTTCCTTTTTATTATAAGAGTAGATAAAGATTAACACCAAGTACACATTAATATTGCATGTTATATTAACACGGAAAAGTAGTTATTGTTGTCATAACTGTAATAGTTAGACATATCGTATTGCACTGTTTTGTAGACATTGATGTCTTCTATAATTATACTGCAGTACATCACTCTGCTGCATTGTCAATAGTTTCCAATTTTTCAATATATAGTGTGCTACTCAGTGATAATGTGACTTTCTAACGTAAAAACAAATATATTATATACGAACGGTAAGGGAAAGGTCCGATACCCCTAAGAGTGTGATTGTGGTGGGAAGTGTGAGACGCTGCATGTCTGTACTTACTTAATTACTGTTAATGAAGTTGTCTCGTATTCTCTATGGTTCTATATTCCTTGGCCAGTGGCCGAAGAAATAATATTGCGGTAAACCATGACATTAAAAACCGTCACTATCGTAAAGTGTGTGTTTATACATCTTCATCAAATGCCTTTACCTGCGTATGGAAAAGAGGACCTGTAAACTCGCACCGCGCCCGATTGATTGTAAAATTAATTTTGTGAAACTTGGCATACCAAAATAAGTGAGCAGCAGAGAATGATATTTTAAATGTTTATTCATATAAATAAGTTTAAAAAATACGTAATTAACAGCTTACCTGTTTAACAGTTCCTTCAGTTCACAAATTGTTCCTGTACATCATATAAATGCCAAAGGTCCTACAGTATAAATATCTTAATAGATTGTGGGGTTTCAGGTTATGGCTCTGTTACGTGGCGCACGTCACCTATCTAGGTTTATATGTGCGCCCGTATTCTTCCATATGCGTGTTCTGTCTGCCTACTGGGATAGGTCAATAAAACTATGTCATTTCGGTGATCACCATTACTATTCTTCATTTTTATATATGTATATCAAAAGGTTACATTATGTAGGTGGGCTGAAGTACGGACACTCGGTACAAACGCGGCAGGGCAACTGAGCGCATGGCACGACTTTTGCAATAACAGCAAATTGCGCTCACGTTGCATGTATCGTGCCCCTACATCAACCCCCTTCTCATTTGAAAAATTTTGCATAATTTTTTTGGCACAAATAACAAACATAAAATAATTATCGGTAGTTAACATCATAACAGTAGGTATCTCCTAAGTAAGTATCTACAATGTTGTTCGATAAAATTGCTTCTCTAGCAACATTGACTCGATAGCTCGACACAAATGGATCACGTTACCTACAACATATATATCGACGTCATCGACTGACTTTACTGACTCAACAATTTAGATACAAAGTCCAGTTTGATTGGATGCACCTACCACGTACCATACACTAACAAAAACAGTCACTCAACTTCCAACAATTTCAAACATCTAATTTTACAATATAAATTCAGTTAACACTATTCAAAAATTCTTATTCATTAAACAACGAAAAATTTACCTTGCAGAGGAACATGCTCAAAAATGTCATTTATTGCTATTATTATCACTACAATATACAGACAGTCACAATTTAATACAATATTAACTATAGGAAAACTTTGTAAAACATATAAAACAACACGAAAATACGACAATAAAATAACAATGGGCTAAAAATCTACGTGCACCTTAAACATACTTCATAATAATTGCCGATAGAGTTCGCGAAACATGTGCTACTTCCACGACAGTTACATACTCGTATTTATCACTATGTATTAAGGTACACTGTTTTCACTATCTTCGAAATATCTTCTTGATTCCCAGCGAATCAGCTTCCCGTCCGTCCCGTTGACACCAGTAACTCGGCAATGAATAGCGTGACTGAGCAATCCCTCCAAGTACAACGCTCACCTCCGGTATGCTTCCTCGGACGGTGTCCTACCAACCTCGAGCTAAGGTATCTGCAGGCCCAAACTGGAATACCCTTCAACAGCGCTGGCACCTCAGATTTATCTGGCTCAGTATAGACGGCGTAGCTGCTGGCGAATCCTGCGTAGCTCATTATACCTCGGGCTATTTGCACCTAACCTCTGGTACTGCATTACGCGTGACGTGTCCTCTTGCACGATGACTCCAACAAATAAGCTCTGTAGATGTTCCTTACTGCCTTCTATTATACTAATTCTTCTTATTCCAATTATATTCTTTTAATGAGTTGTAGGTACGCGTGGATGCTTATGAGTGCCGTCACTTCAGCTCTGTGAGTTGCCCCAAAAAATCTTAAAATCACAGAAGGTTCACTAACACGGTTTTCAAAATAGAATTTTATAATCTTCGTAGTCCCAGTAGACAGGTACGCGGGTGTCACCACTGTGGGGTTTCAGGTTATATGACTCGTCACGTGGCGCACGTCACCTATCTTGGTTTATATGTGCGCCCGTGATCTTCCATATGCGTGTTCTGTCTGTCTACTGGGATAGGTCAATAAAACTATGACATTTCGGTGATCACCATTACTATTCTTCATTTTCCTATATGTATATCAAAAGGTTACATTTTGTAGGTGGGCTGAAGTACGGACACTCGGTACAAACGCGGCAGGGCAACTGAGCGCATGGCACGACTTTTGCAATAACAGCAAATTGCGCTCACGTTGCATGTATCGTGCCCCTACATAGATATTCTGTTTTAAATAAGGATCATTTAAATATCATCGAAATGACAAAATTATTATAAAATATAATGTTCACACACTTGTACCCAGTACCTTAGAGTCACTGCCAAGTAGTTTAAGTATTTTTTAAAAGCCGGTAGAAGCACGAGGTCTACCAGGTGTTAAGTGCTAACCTCTACCTTTATCAGACGTATGTCCTCACAACAGCATTGCGCACGTAAGTTGAGGCGTTGTTAAGTCTCAATGTGCCTATAATTTTACCCGCACCCATGCCCTTCAATACCAGAACAAAATATTGCGACCGTTATTGCTTCAGGGTAGAAAAAGATATGGTGGCAGTCCGTCTTCCCCGGATGAACTCATTCACGAAGAGTTATACTGCTACTATGTAGATAGGTAAATTGATAGATAAACCCTTTATTGCAATACCACATTATATAATATAACTAACAAATAAATAGGATAATATAATTGAAAACTATTAATAAACAATAAAAAAAATTAAGTCTCAAAATAGACGGTCCTATCGCTCAGAGCGATCTCTTCCAGACAACCATGTTATTGAAAAGGCAGCTTAAATAAAAAAGGTCTAGAAGGAAGTTTCCTTGGACACCTGTGAGACTCTTGTGACACATTTACCACCGAACACACTTAGAAGTAGAGCCCCTAAACAAAAATTGAAAAGACTTATGGTGTGTACCTACAATCTAACGACTATACCACACTTTTTTGTCTATTTTACTCCAGCTGACCGCTCTGTCCTTGAGCCTCAATTGCTCTAAGAGAAATGTTCGCTCTGTAACTTGTATGGGAGTTATGATTTTTTTACGCAACTGAATGCAGATTATTTTTCAACCTCTCAAGCTGGTCTCCAAGGCGATTGCTTACGTTAACCACTGTACTAAGGGGTTGGATCCCTTAACAAGCATACACAAGGACCAGTTTTTTGAAAATTAATATTCCGAATGGCTTCTATGCCCCGACTTCAACTGTAATTAGAGGCAAATTTTCTGCAATTGAACTTGTATGAAAATTTTGACTTTTCTGTTCAAATGGTTAAAGTTTAGCAACAAAAACTAATGCACGAGGACAAACGCGGGCCACTCGTGGCCCGCGCACCGCCCAACACCTAGTTATCTTTATAAGCTTGAAGCCTCGTATCGAATAAAGTTGCGTTTTTACTAACTAATTCTATTAAAATTTCGTCTTCGTGCGAAGAAAACACGGCCATTTTGCATCTGTCGCACCACGGGCCGTGGTGCGACACGGCACTGCCTTGTGAGCGACCGAGTCGCGCGACGCAAGGCGCCGGCAGGCCACGCCCACACGTCGCGCGACTCGGTTGCTTGCATCCGTCAGCACTTCCTATTAATTCATATAAAGCAGTGGGTCGCGGTCGCCGGTCGCGGTCTCGAGTCGCGGTCTCGCGTCGCGGTCGTCTTCGTGCAAGTACGCCGTAACCTATAAAAGCGGTCGCACTTGCGACGGGATGGCCCCCTGGCCATCGCGATGTATCCTCCGGCCCATGTAATGGCTGTGGACGAGGTAATTCTGGTTCATTATGTAGCCCCAGCCACGGTGCGGGCAGGAGTCTACACTGCGGCCCCGGGCTCGATGTAGACTCCGGCCCAGGAAACATATGAATCTCTAGAGTTCACGTATCGTATATCGGCAAGTTATATTAGCAGAATAGTGAAAGAAGTGCTTGCAAGCCTGCGAAAGAACTTGGTCCCACTTTGCATGCCAGTACCTACAGAAAATCATCTAAAGCAAGTGACGAGTGATTTTTGAAATCGATGGAATTTTCCCAATACTTTTGGAGCCATTGATGGAAAACACGTGCGTATTAAAGCTCCAAATAACAGTGGTTCGCTGTTTTTTAACTACAAGGAGTATTATTTGATCGTACTTCTGGCGATTGTAGATGCCAATTACAAATTCATTGCTGTTGACGTGGGTTCTTATGGTAAAGAAGGAGACAGTGGTATTTTTCAAAAGTCATGCATAGGGAAAAAAATTGCTCGTAATAAGTTTAATGCTCCGAAGCCCGCAAATTTACCAGGAACAGATATTATGCTTCCACACTTTCTGGTCGGTGATGAAGCGTTTGCCCTTGATACATATATGCTGAAGCCATATTGTAGAAATGATGCGAGAGCGAATCGTGATAAAGCTATCTTCAATTATAGACTTTGCCGTGCCAGAAGAGTGACAGAAAACTCGTTTGCATTGTTATCACAAGTATTTAGAATTTTCTACACACCAATATCAATCAGACCAGCGGTTGTTGATGACTTGATTTTGACCGCGTGCTGTTTACATAATCTTTTGCGGGATGCTTATTTAGAAAAAAAACGGCATTCCTTATTACAAATATGATCCAAAAATCCCCCCACCTACGGAAAACATGATACCATTCTCAAGAGTTATGGTGGTTTTGCAAGTCTGGCGGCATTTGATATACGAAATTCATTGAAATCATTTTTTTTAAGTCCAGTTGGCCAAGTATCATGGCAGGAAAATCGTATAAATATAATAGAATAGCGTCCCATGGAAGTAATCCCAGAACAGTTTTATAACCTCAAAAAATAGAGAAAAGTAAAATAGTACCTATTTGTAAACAATAAAAATAAGTACCTTTTCTAATAAAAATATGTATCATTTGAACTTACTTGTTTTATTCAACGCTTTTCCAATTTCTTCCCAAATATTGTCCCTCACAGTATTATCTTTATAAGCTTGAAGCCTCGTATCGAATAAAGTTGCGTTTTTACTAACTAATTCTATTAAAATTTCGTCTTCGTGCGAAGAAAACACGGCCATTTTGCATCTGTCGCACCACGGGCCGTGGTGCGACACGGCACTGCCTTGTGAGCGACCGAGTCGCGCGACGCAAGGCGCCGGCAGGCCACGCCCACACGTCGCGCGACTCGGTTGCTTGCATCCGTCAGCACTTCCTATTAATTCATATAAAGCAGTGGGTCGCGGTCGCCGGTCGCGGTCTCGAGTCGCAGTCTCGCGTCGCGGTCGTCTTCGTGCAAGTACGCCGTAACCTATAAAAGCGGTCGCACTTGCGACGGGATGGCCCCCTGGCCATCGCGATGTATCCTCCGGCCCATGTAATGGCTGTGGACGAGGTAATTCTGGTTCATTATGTAGCCCCAGCCACGGTGCGGGCAGGAGTCTACACTGCGGCCCCGGGCTCGATGTAGACTCCGGCCCAGGTAACGGCTGTGGGCGAGGTACACAACTTTCAATATGTAGCCCCACCCAAAGTACAGTCATGAGTGCACAACGCGACGAACCTGGTTGCGGTGTGGTCTCATGTCGTGGAAATGGTGGGAAGCGAGGTAATTCAGTTTGTGGCCTCAGTCAAGGAAGTGATTCCGATCACGGTGTAGGCTCCGGCCGAGGTAATGACTGTGGGCGAGGTACACAAGGTTATGATTCTCAGGTAAACACATTCAGACACCGAGCTCGAGGCAAAAATTATTTCTTGGTTAGATTCTCTCCAAATAGTCATAGAGTAAAAATTCATAGGGCCCACTTTCAACGGTACATTTATGTACCGGGGCGATTCTCTCCGACTCCCCTCTCTCCTGGCGACGGCCCAAGCCGAGGTCCGTACCTTAGTGGTGCCCTTGAGCAAGTCGCCTACTCCTCTCCTTGCGGCGAAGCGTCTTTAACGCTCGCCTTAGGCGGTGCGCCCTCTGCGCCCGCATCTGGCTGAGTGCCATCTGCGCTCGCCAACCGTCCAGTGACGCTGTAAATGCCGGTAGAGGCAAACAGCATTAGTCCGTTCTAAAAAAAAAATAAGACGGGATGGCATTCTTGTTCGAGTCGCCGCACAGTACGGACCTCTCTCGGACGATATGAAACCGATCAGTGACTTGTGAAGTTTTATTTGGAACAGAATATAAGTCAGCAGTGCTGACGTCACACTTTTTAAAAAACATCATGGAGGTCTCTTCTCCGTCATCAGAAGTGGGATCAGAACAAGCTCTGGTCCCAACCACATCCTCATCGACTCCGGTTCAACCTGTCACGACTGGAACAGCGTAGGGCAGTACCAGACTGATAGACCCTGCCTTATTGAACACTTCAGAAGTACCAGCAAAACAACTACCGTGCAGCCCATCACAACGGGAATAACCACAGGCATGACGTCTACACCAATCGCTGCTGGATCGTCCAATACAAAGACTATGCATCCAAATACTCCAATAGCTGGATGCCCTCCCCAATTTATGATGCAAATGATGGAGAGGATGGGAAGGATGTCCGAACGGTTGTATTCTCCTCCAGAACCAAGAATCAGGATCAAGAACATCTATCTACCGTCATTCTATCCCGACAGTCACGTTGGAGTCCGGGAATGGTGCCAGCACATCGATAAAGCAGCTGCTAACTACAAACTAAATGACCTGGATCTACGCTCTAAGGTGTGTGGATTACTGAAGGGACGTGCTAAGATGTGGATCGATGATTGGTTGGTGAAGTGGAAAGAGTTCCGCGAAAAACGTGATTACCTGTTCATTCTGCAAGAAAGCGGGTCATACATTCGAGACGTGCTACAAGCGTCAAAATGCACTGACATCGAACGTGAACTAGCTGGAATCAATCAAGCACCCATCACTGTTACGATCGGTGCAATAACAATACGTGCCATCTTCGATAGTGGAGCAGAGTGCTCATTGACTCGATAAGGATTGAAATATTATTCTTCTTCCTTCCTTCTGAATTTGACCGTATATATTTATTTTTTAATGTGCGTTCGCGGACATCTTCGTTGTTTATGAACCGATTTTAATGATTCTTTTTTTTTGATAGAGTAAACTTCTGTGGTGGTACCATATAAGTTTCATCAAATTCGGTCAAGCAGTTTTTGAGTTATACTTCAATAACTAAAAAGTGTTTCTCCTTGATGATATCATCATTGACGGTGTATCCCGTAAGCAGAGGTCACTAAAAAAGGTGGGAAAATTAAAACATATTTTACTCAATCATAATATTGCTAAAGTACGTACCTATTTAAAATAATTTATTCGAAACGAAGTAACTTATTCCATAAATTTCAAAAAGATGTTTTAGTGGTAACACTGAAACTAAATTACTATATTCGTTGTTTTATTTCAGTTTTTGTGTAATTTATGTAAATATAATTGCGTAAACAATAACGTGTCAAAAGTTATTCCGCTTGATTTATTATGTTTTTTTTTTACTTTGAATCGCATTCTTTTACTCCGCATTTACCCATTTTGTAGATATTTTTTGTCGCGTGTCGGTTGTCATCACGCTGAGCACTGAACTGATGTTAGCTAGACATATGGCTGTGGCCATATGTGAAGTGGCAACGATTTGGCGCGGTAAGTACTAATCTAGTGTAACATATAAAGCAATGGTTCCGGCAATCGCCGTCAACGCTCACAACTGTCGCCACAGAGTACTATACTGTCGCAACAACCCGGTTTGCCATTCCCTTTGGTTGACAGTGACAGCTCGCAAAGACCACGTAAAACCACCTTCGAACCGTGGCGTTGTGGTCGCGACGTGAGCGTTTTCGGTGACGTCATTGATGACGTATCTCTATCGGCTCTTCCAAAGCGTACATGCATGTATCATGCGATAAAAACAACAACAGGTACGTAGCACACGATAATTTATCAAATTTCCACGATATTTTGTTCATATACACAATAGTTTTATTTTATCGATATCATATTTTCGTTTAGTCTACCCTGTGAGTCCACCCCATACCTATATTAGGTATAGTCTGTGAGTCTTTAGATATAGTCTGATTAATTTATGGTCCCTCATGTTTCCCCGTTTTTATATCGCAAACAACAAAGGTAATCATATAATCAATCAAAACTTTAAGTAAAAGGACTAAACAATAATGAAGAAGAACAGTATTATAAAGAAGATAACAGTACTGCAAAGAAGATTTACCCTGAAATTGGCACAATACGCTAGCCGCGTCATGGCCATTCTTAAAAGAAAAAAAAAAAGTTATGGTCCACCCTAATGCCAATGACGTTCAATTATTCAGCATTCAGCTGTCAGAGTCAATGTCAGTTCCACAAGTAGATATTACGCTTCTTTTTGTTTTGTTTATTTCGGTCATGGATTCTAGTTCTTTAGCCCGTCTTAATTGGAAATAACACGCACATCAATAGCGTTAGAATTTTACTTTTGTGACATTTTACTTTACTTTAGACTCTCTCATGTTACTTCAATGGTACAAGGCTCAATATGTTACTTTTACGTTACTCTTAGGAACTTAAAATATTTCAATATTTACCAGCAAAAAAAAAAAGATACTCGCTTGATTTCTTATCTAACACAAATTGCCGTATTGTCTATTCATTGACTCCCGTGTATTTCTAAATTGTCCACCCCGGTTACTAAGGCGTACAAGCGAGCGCATAGTGGCTTCCTTGTTATGTCACAGTTCAGTTTGTCTTCATTTTGTATTGTAGTTACGTGTTTTTATTTGTAGCTCTAGTATAGCTAATAATAAAGTATCTATACCGAATCTTCGTCATTAAATTTAATGGATTCTTATTTGTTTCGTTATAAGTGGATGGTTTGTTCATTGTAGACTTGTGTGTAGCTTTTGAAAGATTTGAAATTAAGTTAGTATGTTACTTACACATTATTAATTTATTATATTTTTCCGGATCACCAATCAATTAATCGATCAACTGCTGTTACGATTGTAACGACTAAGACTCTTACTTGAATAAACAATAATTGAATAAAAATTTAACTAGTTGCTAATGAATATGTACACAAGTGACTTGACGAATGGCAAATGTACAACCGTACAAAAAATACCTACATTTTAGCCGCATAAACTGTACTTTATCAAGTTTTGTTAAAGTAAAAAAAAGTATCACTTCAAAATTCAAAATTCAAAATTCAAAAATTATTTATTCAGTTTAGGCATCATAGACACTCTTATGAACGTCAAAAATTTTTAAATGATTCTACCGCTGTCTTCGGAAAAGAACCACCGCCGAGAAGAAACAGCAAGAAACTCGTGGGCCATTATTTTTTCAAGTCTTTGTACATTGAGGTTACATATGAGTAGTATTAAAATAACAAATTTATTCAATAGTTGGCTATTAGGCAGAAGTGGAAAGCTTCCAGGCATCTTTGTCTTCTAAGTAGTGACTCAATTTATAATAGGCTTTTTTCATTAGTATATTTTTGACACATAACTTGAATTTCCCTTCAGTGAGCTCAGTAATGTCTTTCGGGATTTTATTATAGAAACGTACACAATTGCCTAAGAAGGACTTATTTTTAGTTTTCGTGAGTCTAAATTTAGATACAGCTATCCTATCCTTATTTCTAGTATTAATATTATGCATATCACTATTTATTCTAAACTTCTTTATATTTTTACGAACGTACATTATATTTTCTAGGATATACAAAGATGGAAGAGTTAATATATTAATTTCTTTGAACATTTGTCTTAAGGATTCGCGGGGACCCATTTCGTAGATGGCTCGAACTGCCCGCTTTTGCAATATAAAAACTGTCTCTATGTCCGCCGCTGACCCCCACAGCAGGATACCATATGACATTATGCTGTGGAAGTAAGCAAAGTAGACCAGTCGAGCAGTAGCTATATCTGTCAATTGCCTAATTTTATGAACCGCATATGCAGCTGAGCTCAGTCTTCCAGATAGTGCATCAATATGAGGACCCCATTGTAATTTAGAGTCTATGCTAATACCTAGAAAGACTATTGCCTTGTCAATTTTCAATTTATTTCCGTCGAGTAATACGTTTGGCTCTATATGTCTTACATTAGGCATGGAAAATTTTAAACATTTCGTTTTCTTTGCGTTGAGAAGCAGGTTGTTTGCGACGAACCAATTTGAAACAATAGTTAACGCGTTGTTGACTTGAACTAGTTCTCTATCTTTCCTATCTACTTTAAAAATCAGAGAAGTATCATCCGCAAAAAGAACTATGTCAGCAAGGCCCTCAACCATATGTGGTAAGTCATTGATATATGCTAAGAATAAGAACGGACCTAAGATCGACCCCTGTGGAACCCCCATTCTAACCAAAGATCCAGAAGATGTCACGCCATTAATGCCAACTTTTTGCTGCCTATCAGATAAGTATGATTCTACAAGATTCAGAGCAGCTCCACGAATTCCATAGTGGTGTAGCTTATAAATTAGAGTGCGGTGCTCTACACAGTCGAAAGCTTTGGAGAGATCACAAAATACGCCAATGGCATCCTGTGAGCTCTCCCAAGCCTCCAGCACATGCTTGACTAACTGGACTCCTGCATCTTCATTGTCAATCTCTGCGTCTGTCTGTCAAACCTTTTTGTCAGGAACGCGTCGAGGAATCAAATAACAATACAACACAAATTAAATTTAGTCCTACTAATATTATAAACTTAAAAGTTTGTGAGTATGGATGTGTGGATCTTTGTTACTCTTTCACACTTAAACGGCGGGGGAACTTCTGATGAAATTTGGTGTGTAGGTAGATGAGGCGCTAGATTAACACATGGAATACTTTTCATTATCATCATCATCAACAGACAAAGCGTGGCGATGGAGGAAAAAACAAAAAAACAAAAAAAGACAAAGACAAAAATATTTTTGGGCACAGCATAGACAAAATAACAAATCTCGGCCTACGTCAAGATCGTAATGATGACAGTTCTGCCAAAATTTGTGTCAGTTTCTGATAGCGAAATCAAAAGCACGCTATCATTTTGACAGCTCGATACAGCTAGTAGACGTGTTCGGCAACCGCCAAGGGTCATCACCCTTGGCGGTTGATGACCCTTGTCATGTAACACAAATTTGATATTGAAAATGACGGTATTTGTGTAACATATTGTGTAAATATATAAATTTTTGTAACTATAAATCAATTAAAAATAATTTTAGTGTAATGTGTAAAGGCCAACAAATAGAATCTACGGATGAATACAAGTTTCTTGGCATATATGTAGACCAACATTGTAATTGGAAGACACACATTGAGTATGTCTGCTCCAAACTTAACCGATTTGTCTTTGCACTATAACGATTACGGCGTACAGCTAATCAAAATGCTGCACTCACTGCCTATCATGGCTATGTAGCTTCAGTTCTGAGGTATGGTCTTCTACTTTGGGGAAACTCTACCAATGTCACGAAGGCATTCCTAGTGCAAAAAAATGTATCAGAGCTGTTTGTGGTGTGGGTCCTCTTGATTCGTGTAGACCACTTTTTAAAAATCTAAAATTATTAACCCTAACGGGCTTGTATATCATGCAAGCAGGACTTTTTGTAAAAGAGCATCCTCACCTATTTGAAAAATTAGGAAATAATAAGTATCCTCGACTAGTTAGTAGAGATCCCACCAGGCTACGCACACCCACTTGTAATACTGCCTTATGTAGTCGAAATTGTAATGTTATGTCTATTAAAATTTTTAACAAAATTCCAGTGGCGATCAGGGAGCTCCCATATAAATATTTTAAATTGAAATTACACCAGTGGCTGACTGAAAACTGTTTCTATACAATCAAAGAATTTATGAAGTTTAAAAAGTGACTATTTTATTGATATTATATTGTAATATAGGTATATTATGCATTTGAATTTAACTATGATTTTTGGTTTGGATGTGTCAGCTGTAATTATAATTGTTTGACTAATAGTGACTAAGATATTGTAACATTATAGGCCTGACATCTTTTATCTTTAAGTTTTATAATTATTTGACATTAATATTATTTAATTTAATTAACTTAATTTCAATTGCATTCTATTAATTTATAAACATTTAAACTGTATTTTTTTCTGCCATTGTAATGTATTTAATTTTTGTATGCCAGTTATTGGTGAAGCATGCTGAACCTATTTAATAGCTTAACAACTTTATTGTACCATGTTTCGTGCAAATAAACAAATTTCAAATTTCAACATAAATGTAACACAAATACCGTCAAGCGTGATGAAATGTAATGACAGTTTTTCCATGGTGATTAATTTTATAGGTATTTATAATTTTATTATTAATGTTCACTGATTGATTAACAAGGTATTTAAATTTACTCATGTCAAATTCAAATCTAAATTAATTTATTTGCCAGAATGTAGTTTACAAATTTGGTCACAAATGTATGATGTTAAATATACATACATACATAAAATCACGCCTCTTTCCCGTGGGGGTAGGCAGAGACC
The DNA here is from genome assembly GCA_917880725.1 of Selenia dentaria. Lineage (NCBI taxonomy): Eukaryota > Metazoa > Arthropoda > Insecta > Lepidoptera > Geometridae > Selenia > Selenia dentaria. The sequence goes on from OU862903.1 coordinate 17,301,570, forward strand.
ACGGATTTCCACTTACTACGATCCTGACATATCTCTTTCGCTTCATCTATACTCATCAATCCTTTCATACATAAGCGTCGGTTTAGGGTACTTTTGACCTGGCCTTTTTTCAGAACGTCTTCAATCTGATTTCGGAACGTTCGCCTAGGTCTTCCCCTTCCAACACTTCCGTTTACTTGTCCCATGTATACCTGTTTAGTCATAATTCATTTCATTCATTCTCTCCACATGTCCAAACCATCTTACCTTTCTCGATTTTTGTCTCTACACCCTCATTCACACTACATCGTTCCCTTATCACACTATTCCTTATCCTGTCACTCCGTTTCACTCCAATCATGCTCCTCAATGCTCTCATCTCCACAGCATTTATTCTACTTTCATGCTTTTTCTGCCACACCCAACTTTCACTACCATACATCAGTGTCGGAACCAACACTCCCCCGTGAACAGCCAGACGAGCCTTTTTAGACACCTTCTGACTGTTCATAAAAGCGTTCAATGCTCCGTTTACCATGTTTCCAGCGTTCACTCTCCTTTCTATATCACTTTCACACTCACCATCTTTTGTAAACATGGATCTCAAGTATACAAACTCTTTCACTTGTTTCACTTTTTCACCCCCAATCACAATATTGCAATCAGTCACTCTATCATCTCGTTCAAACACCATCACTTTCGTCTTACTTACATTTATTTTCATTCCCTTTCTTTTTAAAGCCTCTTGCATAACATTTACCATCTCCTGCAACTCTTTTACCGACGACGCAAGTATCACTTGGTCATCAGCGTAGAGAAGACATTTGATGAGTAACTCGTTCATTCTTAATCCACATTCACTGTCTTTCAGGTTTGTCAAACAGTTATCCATGAATAAGTTGAACAGCCACGGTGACGCTACACATCCTTGTCTAACACCTTTTTCGATGTTAAACCAATCAGTGTATGTCCCATTTATCCTAACGCAAGCACTGGAATCCTTATAGAGGGATTTCAGCGCTTGGATCAGGTTACTATTCAGCCCATGCATAGACAACGCTGACCACAGTTCATGCCTACTCACCCTATCATAAGCCTTTTCTAAATCTACGAAAGCGCAATAGACCTTTTGGCTTTTCACCTAGCATTTTTCGGCTATACATCGTAAAGAAAAGACCTGATCCGTACATCCCATTCCCTTTCTAAACCCTGCTTGTGCATCCACACTTTCTCATCTGTCTCTTTTATCACTCGTTCAATCAATACTTTCGCATATAGTTTACCGACAACGCTGAGGAGGCTGATTCCGCGATAATTCTTGCAGTCTTATTGCGACCCTTTTCCTTTATAAAGCGGCACAGTCACAGCCTTGCACCAGTCACCTGGTACACGGCCGCTCCTCCAACACATATTAAAAAGGCGGTGCAACAGACTAGCTACTATGCCTCGCCCAGCTCTCAGCATCTCGACTGACACTCTATCATATCCTGCAGCCTTTCCTAATTTCATACCCTTTAACGCTTTCAAAATTTCATCCATACCTATTTCATTTTCATCATCATTCATATAGGTTTCCGGAACCTGGTCCAGTGTTCCCTCTCTTTCAAATAAACTTTCAAAATATTCTTTCCATCTTTTCAACACACATTCTTCTCCTTTTATCATGCTTCCATCATGACCCCTGATTTGATTAAGCTCTGAGTTTGTGTTTTTGCCTCGAGCTGTTCTTATGGATTTCCAGAAAAAATTTACATTTGACTGGAAATCATCAGAAAGCCTTTTGTCAAACATATCCTTTCGTTCATCTTTCTTTCTGCACACAACTTCTTTAACTATCTTTTTCAATCTCTTATAATCCTTTCTTGCTTCACGTACATCATCATGCGTTGCCATTTGTACCTTTTGGTTAGCTTTTGTTGCTAACCAATCCTGCCATGCTTTTTTCTTTTCATCCACAGCCTTTTGCACTTCTTGATCCATCCACACGTTCCTTTGCATTTTTCCTTTTCGCCTTTTAGAAATTCCACACACATTGATGGCAACGTCTACCACTCCTTCCTTAAATTTCATCCACAATTCTTCAATTTCACTTATCTCTTCCAAACCATCAAGCCTTTCTTGCAGCTTAATAACATACTGATTTGCAACATCCTTCTCTTGCAAATTTTCAACTTTAACTCGTTCCAAACAATTCACACTTGTTGGTGCACGCACTCGGTGTCGCCATCGATTAAAAAAGCCATTTACACGTGTTATTACCAAGTAGTGGTCTGAATCGATACCGACTCTGCGGTACGCCCGAGTGTCTAATATTTTCGTCCTCAGCCTTTCATCCACAATCACAAAGTCAATCATACTTCTTGAATCACCTTCTTCCCTTGTATACAAATGGATCTTTTTGTGGTCAAACATTGTGTTTGTCACGCAGAGATTCCATTCCAGACACAAATCTAGCAAACTTATTCCATTCTCATTCACTCGTTCATCCCCAAAAGCACCAAGAACCCTTTCATATCCATCTCGCTTTATTCCTACCCATCCATTAAAATCTCCTAACAATACAATCCTTTCATTATCTTTACATATTTTTAAAATATCGTGCATACTGTCCCAAAACTCCTCTCTTTCTTTTTGGGCTTTTGGGGACCCCCTCGAACCCATGTCCGTCGGTGCATAGACACCGACCACAAAAAGTCGAGTAAGTCCAACTTTTAGCCTCACCCAGAGAAGTCTTGGGCTCACGCATTCATATTCGATCATACATTCATTCATTCGTTCAGAAAGGATCACACCAACGCCCTGACAGGCTCTGTTGGTCACAGGTACTCCCGACTACAGCGCTGTATAAGAACTATGTTTGGTGGTGTTACATCCTTTCCGTTTCGTCTCATTCACACACAAAACATCTCATCACATATGTCTCTTATGCATCATCTGGCATACTTCATCCACTTTACTATTCATTCCACCTCTTACATTCATCGTAGCAAAGCGGCTCTCCGTTGGCCGCTTTCCGCCCCCACGAGGAACGAGATTTTGTTGTGAAAATAGAAATCCATGCGGTTCCCACGAGCAGCAAGGGAAAAAATAGGTCCATCCTGACAGAGCCCCGCATGCTAGGATAAGGCTAGCAGGTTTCTGGGTTCGCCAAAATACATATACATGGTTTAATACATTCTACCACATAAAATGGTGTGCAAATATAGGTAAACAGCTTACCTCACTCTACGTCACCATTAGTTGATATATTGGAAGCAATTACAAGAACATTACATTAAATCATTAAAATTTGGATTTTTAATTAATTAAAGATAATGTCAAAACAGAAATACAAAATTTGAATGACAATAAGAATACGTTAAGATTGTACACGGTTAAATAAAAAATATTAAATTCTAATTTTTCAACATATTCGACCCTAACGTAATTATTTCAGCTCATTTTACCATTAATGTCACAATTCTTTGTCAATAAAGATTACACGCTTTAAATTTCATATATACTTTTACACTATAAAAGCAATTATCGCTTAGCCATTTGTAAAGTTTCGTTTCGAATATAGGTAAAGGTAGGTCTTTTAATGTATTTGGCAGCTTATTATACACCGTAATAGCATTTACAAAAGAATTTATTTTAAAAACTTGAAGTTTGTTTCTGACAGTTGCATTTCTTGTCACAACATCTGCATGTTTCTTAAAATGTTGTGGATGTTGTCGAACAAAAAGACATAACTCCTTTATGTACATGCATGCTAAAGGCAATATTTAAAACTTTTTAAATAAAGGTTTACAACTATCCATAAACCAGGCTCCACAGATTAAACGTACACATTTTTTTTGAATTAAAAAAGCTTTTCCGACAGTTACCGCATTACCCCATAGCAAAATACCATACGAGAGTACTGAAGAGACGTACCCATGATATGCACTGAGAGCTGCCTCTGTGGATACTGTGAGTCTCAATCTCCTTATCGCATACACAAATCTATCCAACCTGTCACAAACGTTATCTATATGTGCCTTCCAGTCACAGTGCTGATCTAGTATAATGCCGAGAAACTTGGTTCTTGTTTCTTCTTCTATATCACTGTTTTGGTAACTGATGTGTAATTTTAACGGTGTTCTTTGATCATCTTTGTTTTGTCTATGTTTATCTGTAAATTATTATTTTCTAATCAGTCTAGGACTATATAGATTGCTTCATTTATAACCTTTTCATAGGAGATTTCATCATTACATTCAATAATTAATGTGGTATCGTCTGCAAATAAAAATTCATTTATATACATGAGAAACAAAATGGACCCAAAACACTGCCCTGTGGAACTCCGAAGTTGTTTTGTTGTAACCTACTTCTATTTGTTTTTTATAAATTTTTATAATTTTTTGCAATTTATACACATTGCTTTCTACCACTTAGGTAGCTTTTTAGCCAGTCATTTGCCTTTCCTCATATACCATACCTTTCCAGCTTATATAACAGCAACCTATGGTCCACAAAATCAAAAGCCCTGCTCAAATCAAGGATGATACCAGTCACTGACGTCTTCTCATTGATAACTTCGGTAATGAGCTTCATTCCGCGCGCGGATACAACGAGAGTTGGCGGCGGACTGGCGAGGCGAGGCGGGAATGCTGACGACGGCCGTTACCGCCACGTGCAGGCGGCGGTCGCCTGCTATTGGTTCCCGAGAGAATCACTCCACATCAGGTGATTTACACTACGTCTCTGTCTACTCAACGTACCGCGAAGGCAAGCGCCCGCGAGACGCTCGAATTGGCAATGTATTGCCAGGTTTAGAGTTTGCTATATACACTCCCTCTAGTCCTGGAGAACGACCTCGCTCCTGGACTAGTAACCCATCAGCCTTAGCTGGACGTCCACGCTTCTTCTTTGGGACCACGGATTTAGGTAGGGTGTCATCGTTACCTAGGTAACGGGTTAGGTCTTGACAGTGATATTTCCCTAAAACAACATCAGGCTGTTCAATGCTCGTGATATTATAAGTTGTAGGACTCACCTTTTCTGCAATCTGGTACGGTCCATCGCGACGTGGGAAGAACTTAGCTGTGAGATCTTTTGAACCTTTGCTGAGCAGGTGGGACTTCAGTAGTACTAAATCACCTACCTGGAATGCGTCAACAGGTCGGCGCGATGCATCAGCGTAATGCTTTGTTTTATCCTGCTGGATCTTCACGCCTTCTCTGACAGCTGACATTGAGTTCAGGAATTTCCTAAGATAAAGAGTTATTTGTGGTACAAAATTTTCTTTGTTTAAGATGGTACGCAGGTCATGAACGACCTCTGTAGGACACCGCATTTCTCTACCGAAGGTCAAATAGGCAGGTGATTCACCAGTTCTTCGACACTTGACACTATTTACGGCAAATCGAATTACTGGCAACATCTTCGGCCAAGAAGTGTGATCGTCTTCCACGAGACGTGCCAACATAGCTTTTAAATCCCGATTTTTACGTTCTGCTGGATTAGCTTCTGGGTGGTACAGAGGAACTAGATTTTGTTTAACATCCAGGACAGTCATGCATTGGCGTATCACGGCAGATACAAATAGGATACCGTTGTCTGAAATAATCCTGCGGGGAAGACCATGAAATATTCCTCAATAAGTATACGAGCGCAGGCTTCGGCCATTGCTTCTTTGAGTGGATATATTTCCGTCCATCGAGTTGCTGTGTCTTCCACTAGAAGGATCCATCGCTCTCCCTGGTCACCTTCCGGTAACGGGCCAAATAAATCCATGGCCAAAACCACGTTACGCTGGTTTATAACTGGTATCTGAAGAAGACCTGGCGGTTTTGCATTTGTTGCCTTATATCGTTGGCAGTGGATGCAGGCTTTGACATAATCCGTGATTATTCGTCGCATCCCTGTAAAATAATATAGCTGCGCGACCCTTTGGTACGTTCTGTCAACGCCAGGATGGCCGGCTGTCAGAGACTCGTGCAGCTCTTTCAAAATATCTGCAATGTGTCCTGTAGCGATTACTAGCTGAGGATTTTCACTCTCAGAGTCCGGATTGTATTGGTATAGGACACCTATATCCATGAGTTATCCCCTTTCTACCCACCTTCGGGATGCAACCTCTTCAGTACTTTCGAGCGCTTTTATGATCTTTTTCACATCAGGGTCGGAGAGTTGCTCTTGGCGAAGCTGACTAGGTGACTTTGTAGGTAGATCGCAGATGACCGAGCAGATACCACAACCTTTTTGAGATTCGCTGGAGCAAATAGGTCTGCTAAGCGTATCGGCTACGACATTTGCTTTTCCTGGGGTATACTGGAATTGGATATCAAATGATTGGAGCTTTAGAGCCCAACGTACCAACCTGCTTGCTGGTGATTTAAGAGACAGCAACCAGCGTAAAGGTTGATGATCACTACCGATAATGACTGGTTGGCCAACTAGGTATGGTCGAAAACGCTCGACCGACCAAACTACAGCGAGTGCTTCTCGTTCTGTAGTAGAATAATTACGCTCAGCTGCGTTGAGCAGACGGCTAGCGTATTCAATGGGCCTTTCCTGGTTGCCATCATCCTGTAGTAATACAGCTCCAAGGGCGTAGTTACTTGCGTCTGTGCGTAGCACAAAGGGACGACTAAAATCGACTTGTACCAATCGCTTCAGCTTACTAAAAGCTTGACTTTGCTGAATGCCCCAAGTCCAAACTTGGTTTTTTCTAGCCAGGCGTGTTAACGGTTCGGCTACTTTGGAAAAGTTAGGTATAAATTTCCTAAACCATGAACACGTCTGTAAAAAGGTTCTCGGATGCTTTAAGGTACATGGCTCCTTCATCTCGAGTACCGCACTCACCTTTCAGGATCAGTGGAAACGCCTTCTTGGGTTATTACATGGCCGAGGTATTTTACGCTTTCTCGAGCGAAATCACACTTCTTCCTGTTAACATGAAGGTTGAACTCAGTCAGACGTTTGAATACTGCTTCGAGGTCCTGCAGATAGCGCTGGTAGCCTTGAGAAATGACCAATAAATCGTCAAGATACGCTAGGATTGTGACGTCCTGTAAAGCAGAGCAGGTGCGGAGACGATCAATCAGGCGTTGAAAGGTCGCAGGCGCGTTTTTGAGCCCAAAAGGCATCCTTTTGAAACGGTAAGTACCCAGAGGAGAGCCGAATGCAGTTTTGTCTCTGTCAGCTGCGCTTACCATCACTTGCCAGTAAGAAGACCGGAGGTCGAGGGTACTCACGTAGCAATCACGCTTTGTGCTCTGTAGTAGGTCATCGATGCGTGGCATCGGGTAAGTATCGGACTTAGTGACTGCGTTCAAGCGCCGATAATCTACGCAGAACCGAATACCACCATTGGACTTCGGCACCATCAGTGCCGGTGAACACCAAGCCGATTTGCATTCTTTTATTATGTCGTCCTTGAGCATTTTGTCTATTTTCGCCTTCATCTGTTCTTTCTTTGACGGATTTAGACGGTATGGAGGTACTGCTATTGGAGGATGCTGACCTGTTTCTATCCTGTGTTCAGCATAGGGTGTTGGACCTCCCCCTGCTTTAAAGACGTGCGCGTGTCTGGAGAGGACGTCAGCCAACGCTTGTCGCTCAGCTGGACGAAGTTGTGTACCTTCGTCATCTCGAAGGACGTCCGTAGATGCACAGGACACGCTACGTGAGGAAGGCTCAAAGCATAGGCTATACTTTACCTTACTGTTATTGCTGAAGCACCAAACATCTTTCTAAAAATCGATAGCCACTCCTGCAGCTGTAATAAAATCGATGCCTAGCAAAGTCTCGTTATTTGTAGAGTCTGGGAAAATTAAGAACGGGGTCGTAATAACCATTTGTTCTAGCGTCACTTCTAATGACGTGGTAAGCACTTCCATTTTTTGGACTATACCATCAGCAAGTTTTATTTCCCGTGAGGAAGAGTTAAGCGGGTGACCTTGACGTAGAAGGAGAGCATATAGCGTATGGCCGGCAATACAATGCTTCGCGGCCGTATCTATCAACGCGGTACCGTTAAACCCCAAAATTTTTATGATAAAATTAGGGCGTGCGTTTCGCCCATTCGTGGGTCGCATAAGAACGTTCTCGCGCGTCAAATCATCTCCACTACAAATACAATGATCAAAATCGTCACCTGGATAAACATTCTCAATTTTAGAAAAATGTGAGTTAGGCATGTTTACTATATTGCCGTTAGTCGGGCAAGTACAATTTGACATTACATCACTTGTTTTGTTGTAACCATCGTCATACACAATGTTAGGCGGGTTATCAACTTTCACACAATTATCAAGCGGGTTAAATTTTGACATGTCATAAAAACGGGTTAACACCTTTGTGCCCAGAAATAAGTTAACATCAGATACAATATCACCATTGCCAGAGTTAGATTTGTTAGTGAGGTTACCCATAAAAACTTGACGATCAGCGTTTTCATAACTGCAATATACAATATTTCGCATTCCAGAAGACTCCAACAACTCAATATTTTCTTTGGGAATATGGCCCTGTGAAATACTATCCCTATTATTTACATCACTTAAATTATTTTCGTTTATTGAAATTTTTGATTTATGACATTGTTTAACTTGAGTCTCGACATATTCTAGATTTTTCAAAAATTGTGAGTTGTGTCTTTCTTGAAAGGAAGGTTCGATTTGTTTACAAAAAGTGTTGTGTCGAACATTTATGTTTACTGCGCGCGTTTTTTGCACTCGGACACGAGTTTGAACAAAGTAGTACTACGTCGCAATTTTCGCGAGAATATGCGGAACAAAAATGTTCGGCACCTGTAAGTATAGAGACATAGTTAGTCATTTCGGTTGACCTTTTCTCATGACATGCAATATGACCACACCGGTTAGTTGGTTCGGAATAACATAAACATTTAGTGTTCGTCGTGTTACATGCAGTAATATTATGATGACAGGTTAGGTTTTTAGTACCTTTGTGTTTCCAAATCTTATTCAGCGTTAGTAATAAGTATCAAAAGGAGTAATTTGAGCTAGAACAGCAATGGAGAGTGTTGTAATTACGTCAAGAGGCCTCTTAACCCAGCTTTACAGTCACAAGCCTGTAATATTTTCCTAGCTCCTGTTACCTACAATGATAAATATCCGTAGAACTCTCATTTTTAGGTGAAAACATGAAAATGATTACCTTTACTGAACAACATTTGACTACCATAGAACAAACAAATACAACTATGGATATTTACATTTAGTTATCAACATATTTACTAATTAGGTTATGATTTATTACTTTAAGAAGGTGTGTGATAATTTTCCGTGTCATTCCATGTTCTAGGTACAAATGTTCTGCATTTAAATATTTGATTTTGTGTTTACTTGAAGTTAGGTTATTACAATCTATGCTTTGCGAATTTATAGAAATCTTATGGCGAAATAGTAACGACAGAACGTCAAAATGGTATAACAGAATTGGGGTCATTATAATTAACCCTTACAATAGGAATAAGATTTGTCTTCATGTGCTTACTAGGTACAATTTTATCGTTATAATAATTTATTTCTCTTACAATTAGGTTAGGTTTGTCTCAGTATTTCCTGAAAAGAACTTGAGTTACCACGGCTCACAATATTTGGTCCTACCACTATGAGCTAGACGATCACACCTTGGCCATATATTTAATCAGTTCTTCATTCATTAGTATAGATTTATTGTCTGGATAATGTTAAGTTATGATTCGATCTTGTTATGTGTAATTATTTATCTGAGGAATTAAAAACGTAGGCTGGAATCATCTAGATTTTATTAGCTCAGATTAGGGGTAGTTACAAATTGGTAGTACCGTTCCCAAGATTAGAGCTTTAGATTACGGGACGAGTAGGTTAGTTACTATTTATTACCGGGAGTCAGGATCAAAGAGTAGGGGCGGTTACAACATACACTCATGACCTTTGCCTACTCCCAAAGTCGTTGGGACTGTCCTTGATCATTGTTTGAAGTATTGGGAGTCATCCCAAAAACACAACGACAAATATTATGCTGATATTCAACCTGATATCCCTAAGACTCCAGGGTTTTATAAATTTACTCATATAACTATGTAAATATATTATGACATTTTGGTATAAAGATGATAAGAGAGGATTAAGATAAAGATGAGAAGAGGAAGAGATATGGATTTGGAGAAGATAATAAGCTACTCGACGTACTAATCCTGCGTAGGCACCAGCTAGATTTAAAAACTTATTATTAAATACCACTACCATCACTTTATGTTTGTTTATATTTTTGTGTGGTTAAACGGATTAAAGCGCATATAATTTGATATAATTTTATCCTGACGGTTCGAACACTTTTCAGTGTACATGGTCACAGATAGACTGGATGATAGTTGTCTGTTATGAAGTAACTAGCTGCGCTCCGCGGTTTCACCCGCGTGGTGATGGGTGGTGATGACGATGAATAAAATATAGCGTATGTTAACAGGCATAATGTAGCTTTCTACTGCTGAAAGATTTTTTTTATCTGGATTAGTAGTTTTTGTGTTTCCATTACAAAAAAAACAAACAATGAAATCTTCCTTTTTTATTATTAGGATTAAATAGCAAGGTACGAATAATGTGGCTTAGTTTGTACCGGCGTTACTATTGCATATATAAACGTGAAAAAGTAGTTATGTTATGTGACATAACTGTAATGTTGCAATTTTTTTTGTTCTATCGATTTCGCTCCGTCCCCATACGACGCGACGGTTAAAATCAGATAGAGTTAAAATTCAGTGCTCGGACCTCGAGTCTTGGTGGCCTAGTTGGTCATGGCATCTGACACGGATTGTCGGAAGTCGCGGGTTCGAATACCGTCCGAGGATGTGATTATTTCACTCTATAAAATAATTGCAATATTTGGTATCGCTAAGCAGGCGATAGTGCTTTAAAAAAGTAATACTATAACTGTAATAGTTGACTAAAAAAATAATTAAACGCCTTTATTCTCCCACAAAAATCTAAAATAGTTAGCTTATGTAATTTACTATTGAATTTTATTTAACACTATAATGTATCGCCTCTCCGGAGTAGGCCTCCCTTAAATCTATCCGCGTTTATCCATCTTTCGTTATTCAGTCTGCAGATTGGCCTGCCCATGTCCATTTCAATAGTCTTATCGTTTGTGTGCTTTAGTTCTCTTTCTTATTGTTTTATTACTTACTTTGTCTGAAGTTTTGATGCCTAAAATGCTTCTATCCATCTTTCCCTGGCAAATTGCAATTTTCTCTTAGTCTGTTCTCCTAAGCGACCATGCCTGGCAACCATATGATAAGCACGGTAGTAGTTGACAATGTGGCATTGCAGGCATTTTTGTAGTTATTAATGTCATCTATAATACCTACATTACTTTGCTCTATTATCAATGATTACGGAAGCGTATGCGATTTAAGGATTTTTCGGCGAAAAAATTGCATATGTAAACATGAAAAAGCATTTATTTTGACATAACTAAAAAGCAGACATGTGGTATTGCTGACATTTTTGTAGACATTGACGTCATCTATAAAAAGGTTCTACATCTTTTTGCTCTTTGTCAATAGTTTTCGTAGCGTACGCGATATTAGGATTTGTTTCACACCTTGGGCTAATTTCTCGAAGGTTTCATATGTTTCCCTAAATTTGTGCAAATCTCCTGTGTCTAGTAATTAAAAATTAAATAAAATAATAATAATAATAACATTCTAATCTATAAGCCCCATGGTGGGGGGAAAAGTGGCCAAAACGCTGGCGGCATTGCCACGCTGTATGGCAATGCTAAGTTTTTGCCCAAAATAGGCGCCAGCATTTCGGTCACCCGACGCCTCAAACAAACGTTTCGCCAGATCCCTAAACAAGTTGAGAGCGGACGGCCCCCATGGGCCTAAAGTTTCGACCCCAAACGGCATAAACATGTACATTCTGTCTAAATACACATATTTATGACGTTTGAGGTCTTCCGCTTTAGACGCGGCAGCGCCAGCCCGATCAATCGTCCCAGGGAGATGAGACGGCGCCAGTGTGTCCACACATGTAGCATCCCAAACCAGGGGCTGTCCCATCTTCCACGGGACGATAGTCATCCCATCTGGTCTCTTGCCGTCATCCCGCATCAATCCGTTCGGTTCCAAAACTGACGGGACTCCAGCACTGACAAATGCCCGACGGATGATATCATTCAAGCTGGCGTGCCGCGGTATGCGCCCCGCGCTCTTTACGCATGAGAGTGCGTGGTGGCCGAACCGATCCACCATTTCACCGCAGACACAACGGTGAGGGACCTGGCAAGGGGACCTGTAAAGATAAATAAAATAAACATAAGACTGATAAACATAAGACCTGTGTCTTATGTTTATCAGGGATTATTAGACAAAAACGAGAAAGAGGTCAATCGTCGAATCCAACTCGGCTGGGCAGCGTTCCGGAAACTTCGCGAAGTCTTGTCAAAAATACCTCAGTGCCTCAAGACAAGAGTCTTCGACCAATGTGTGTTACCAGTGATGACTTATGGCACTGAAACGTGGTCTCTTACTATGGGCCTCATTGATAAGCTCAAAGTAGCACAACGAGCTATGGAGAGGGCTATGCTCGGGATTTCTCTACGTGATCGAATCAGAAATGAGGAGATCCGTAGAAGAACGAAAGTCACCGACATAGCCCAGAAGATTAGCCAGTTGAAGTGGCAGTGGGCAGGGCACATAGCACGCAGAACAGATGGCCGATGGGGCCGAAAGGTTCTGGAGTGGAGACCACGGACCGGCAAGCGCAGCGTAGGTCGTCCACCGACACGGTGGACAGACGACCTGATGAAGGTCGCAGGACGACGTTGGATGCAGGCCGCTTCCAACCAGTCCTTTTGGAAAATCATGGGGGAGGCCTATGTTCAGCAGTGGACGTCCTACGGCTGAGATGATGATGATCATGATTAGACAAAAATTAATCACCTGGACAACTTATACGTAAAACTATGGGAGACTTAATCAATTGGACGGAAAATAATAAAACTAATATTATGCAATTCAGTTCAAAATTCATATTTTATCTTCCATTCCATTTAATCTTGGCATATCATTTACCTAATGATGAAAAAGTAAATGAGGTACATTCATTCAAATTCTTGGCATTGATTTTAGATACACATCTAAACTTGAAAGATCGTGACTCAGCTGTATGTTAAAAAATGAATCGCTGTAATGTTTTCGCTGTAAAAAAACTAAGGCAAACCGTGTCTGCTGAAGTTGCTTTGGCTGCTATCTCGAAAAATATCAAAATTCCGGAATCTTTGTGATTCTACTGCTGTTCAAGTATGAGAGTTAGGGATATCTAATTTTCCATTCAACTCTTTACAAAAGCGCCAATATATATATTTTTTATAAGTTACAAAATGTTCAATGAATAAAATTATGTAAAATATCTTAATCTTTCAATATATTTGCCTTCTTCTCTAAACCAATATGAGATATTGACTTGATACTTACATTAAACAATATGAGCAAAACAGAGCAACGATTTCGCCAATTAGAAAAATAAACGGATTACTTGAATCCTACTATATAAATTGGATAAAATTGTTTTAGCGCTTATATTTACTTCCAAGCAACTGCGGGGTCCTTGCGCGGCGCGATGGACGAGCCGCAGTGCCGCTCATGCTTTACTGGACGACGGACCTATGCTGCTTTGTGATAATAACACAACACATAAACGGAGCTTGTAAATCTATTGTACAGACAGATTATAAACACCGTCATGATCAGGTAGCCGCAATAATTCATCAACTTCTTGCATTTAAATACAATCTCATAACCGAAAAGACACCGTACTATAAATACAATCCTGAACCAATTCTTGAAAACCGTAAATACTGACCATTTTGGGACTGTACGGGTTACGTACATTTTATTGTAAACTGCTAACTTAGCGCGACTGCGTTCGCGCCTTTCATTGTGTTTTCCAGTAAAATAAATCAGTCTGCAAGCAGCGATCGGTCCAACACGTTGTTTCATTTATCATAATATCATAATTTTATGCACGGACTAACAAGCCCGTACAAAAAGGTCCTTCGAGCCTCCGAAGGTGGGATCATCAGCGCGAGTGATTGTTGAGTCAGTAATTCGTGTGCGAGGTTCTGCCAAGGAACTAGCAGTGAGCAAATATCAAGGATATTATCAGTGGTCTCTGGTTTGGCATCAGCCATCGGGACAAGCATCATCAACAATCCTAGGCAACGCATCTGTTGTCAGGGTTATCATCACCGATCCTTCGCGTAGCAACGAGCGCAAGGATTTATCATCAGTCTCAGGCAGGCAGCAGCCGGCCGGGACAATCTCAAGCAGCTCTTGACTAGGAAGCAGCCGTCAGGAGTATCAACATCGTATTCAGCAGTTCTGGACACGCCAGCAGTGTCAGGACAAGTAACAAATCACATCAAGTAAGAAGTTTCCATTCATAATAGTTAACTTTCTTATATTATCACTATGAGTACAGTGGAAGACCTTTTATCAAATCAACAGCAGATCACAGGAGGTATAAATACGCTCCTATAAAACTTTAAAAAGGACGGACCAGATCGCAAAACATCAGATTATATCAAACGAAGGGTTGAAATGTTAGATGGATATTGGCAGGAATTCCAATCAAATCATGTGCAACTTAATCAATCTCCTGATCAAAGTCATCAATATTTTGTAAACAACCATTATCAGCAGACTTATGAGTTATATATTTCCGCGAGGGAAAAAATTTTGCAAACGCCAACTACATCTATTATCAGGGCAGCAACTCCTTTAGCAAGTAAAGGCACTGATCTTAAGGAAAAAATGTTGCAGCCACCAACCACATCAACAAGCAGACCATCCACGCCCATAACAGGAAAAAACATTGATTTCCCTATGGGCGATAGTACTATAAAATCACAGGGTGTAAACAGCAGGTTAGATGAGCTAATAAAGAAACAAATCAGTAACTTTAAAGCTTTCACAAGAACGGTGCAGAATATCAACTCAAATGCTATCACAGAAAAATGGGAATTCGCAGATAGTTTGAAAAAGTTAGAGTCTCGGTGGGCAGTGATTGACGCAGTTCATTGGGAGTTAGATAGCATATTAGACGGCAGCAACGATCAATATGAGATCACTTTCACCGAGCATGAACAGACATATAATAATACGAAAAAATCGCTTAACAGCAAGCTTTGGTCAATGACTCACAGAGAAAAGGCAACTCCACATATGGATATTCCGATATTTCACGGTAATCCACATCAATGGGTTTCCTTTAAAGATCTTTTTACCGAAACTATTCATAACAACAGTTTTCTCTCTAATGCACAAAAAATGCAATTTTTGAAATCCAAGGTCAAAGGTGAAGCAGAGCGCCTAATTCAACATCTCAATATCAGTTCCGATAACTACATAATTTGCTGGGATATTCTCAACCACAGATTCAATAACAAAAAACTTATATTTACATCGCATATCAATATTTTACTAAATTTTTCTGGAGTGCAAAGCAGCTCTTTTAATAACATCAAACGCATGCATGATGTCACGCAAGAGACATTAAATGCTATTAAAGGTCTAGGAGTCAACACATCAACATGGGACCCACTACTGGTACACATTTTGTGTCAAAAACTTGACAGTGACACGCATAACGAGTACATATCGTCCCTTAAACAACCTCGAGAGTTACCCACGTTATCAGAGTTTTTGAAATTTTTAGAAGGAAAATTTATGAGTATAGAATCAAGCAGAAGAAAACAAGAAACCAATTTTCATCATAAATCAAACCAACAAGTAGCAAAATCAACAAACAATTGCAATAACACAAAATTATTTCCTGCGAAAGTATCATATTCGAGTAACAAAGACATGCCGAAAGCAACTTCCAACAATAAATTCCATTCCCACAGAAGTTGCCCGGTTTGTAAAAGTGAGCATGGCTTATACCATTGCAAGCAATTCTTGGAAATGCCGCCTGCAAATAAAAAGCAATGCATATTGAAACACAATTTATGCCAAAACTGTCTATATGATCATTACGGTAAGGATTGCTTTTCTACTAAGCGATGCCAAGAATGCAATGGGTTTCATAATACAATTTTACACAAAGTGTTCAAACAAAGTAATTTTAATAATCAAGGTAATAAAATATCTTCTTCTTTTAAACAACAATCGGATGCGAACTCCCACGTAGCACAACAATATGAAATGCCCGAAATTTTATTATCAACAGCAATGGTTAAAGTTCAAAAAACTGACGGAAGCTATCAAACCATGAGAGTTCTGATAGATATGGGATCACAAGTGTCCATAATTTCGGAAAACGCTGCACAGCAGCTAGCGTTACCTAGACGAAAGTGTAAGGGAATCATCAGTGGAATAGGAGCAAAGGATAACAGCTGTAAAGGAGTTATGAACATATACTGTACATCAGTGATCAATAACTATCAATTCAGTACGGATGTCTATATCATGAAAAATCTTATTAAACACTTACCTAACAACTCATTTCCTAAACCATCTTGGGATTATTTAAACTTTATTCAACTGGCGGATCCGGAATTTAATATCTGCCGACCAGTCGATATTTTTTGTTAGGTGCCGACGTATATCCGAATATTGTATTAGAAGGTATATGCCGATCGGAACAGTCATCATTAATAGCACAGCAGACCCGCCTAGGATGGATCTTATGCGGAAATATCAAAAGTATGCAATGTAACGTAATTCAAATCAATATTGATGAAATACAAAGGTTTTGGGAGGTAGAAGACGTAGGCGAAGAGCCACTCCACTCATCAGAAGCCTTAGAATGTCTTCAATTGTATCAGTCGACTACGGAACGATTGGAAGACGGAAGGTATCAAGTGAAATTTCCCCTTAAACCTAATTGGGAAGAAGAATTAGGTCAATCGAAGTCCAAGGCCGTCGCTCAGTTTCGCCAACAAGAGCGAAAACTATCTAACAAACTGCATATCTTGAACGAATATAAATCATTTATTAATGAATATCGAATGCTTGGACATATGCAGTTATCGAAATCATCAACTAATACGACAAAATAATGTTACTTACCACATCACTCAGTGCTCAGGGACAGTACAAGCACTTCATTACGCGTTGTATTTAACGCGTCAGCAAAAACATCCAGCGAAAAAAAGTTTAAATGACTTAATGCTAAAAGGTCCCAATTTGCAACAAGACCTTCAAACGTTAATCCTAAAATGGAGGCAATATAAGGTTGCTTTTACAGCCGATATTGAAAAAATGTTTCGTCAAATTTGGGTTCATGCTGACGATCAGAAGTTACAAAAAATCATCTGGAGGGACAGCCCTAGAAATATGTTACAAGAATATCAACTGACTACATTCACTTACGGCACTAAAGCAGCGCCTTTTCTAGCAATGATGACACTTAGGCAATTAGCGAATGATGAGCGTGAAAAATATCCCGAAGCTTCCAAGGTCGTCGAAGAAGCATTCTATATGGATGACTTGGTTCACGGGACCCATACAATCAAAGAAGCAAGAATTTTAAAAGAAGACTTAATAGCAATGTTAAAAAGAGGTGGCTTCAATTTAAGAAAATGGTCATCAAATGACCCTAGAATACTGCAACTAGATGGTGAAGAGCCAAAAATCAAAGATTTCAAACAAGCAGAATCGGCTAAAACCTTAGGACTTTCTTGGAATCCTACTGAAGACAAATTCTCATTTTCATCTACAATAGAACCATCAAACGGCAAGGTCACCAAAAGAATAATACTCTCAGATATTACGAAAATATTTGATCCGTTAGGCTGGCTCACGCCGATCACAACAAAATAAAAAATATTATTTCAAGAAGTTTGGTTGTCTAAAATAGACTGGGATGACGAAGTTCCTGAAAATATCCACAAAAATTGGATAAAGATAAAGCTTGATCTCCAAGATATCAATCAGTTGAAGGTGCCTAGATGGATAGGTACAATACTGTCATGCCGCGTTGAGCTTCATGGCTACTGCGATTCATCGAAAAATGCTTACGCGTGTGTAATTTATTGCAAAATAAATAATGGTGAAACTCCACCTGAAATCATACTAGTCGCAGCAAAGTCGAGGCTAGTGCCATCGAGCAAAATCATATCATTGCCACGCTTAGAGCTCTGTGGCGCTGTTCTGTTATCAAAACTTATGGCCAAGGTCGTGAAATGTTTATCAGGATACAATATCAAGGTGTACGGATGGTGTGATTCCACTGCAGTACTCGGCTGGATACACGGCGACCCTGGAAGATGGAAGACAATTTTGTGGCAAACAGAACTTGTCAAATCACATCGATAATGCCATCAAACTGTTGGAAGTATTTAAAATCTACTGAAAATCCAGCAGACACAGCCAGCAGGGGTTCGTCCGTGGCTCAGCTAAAACACAATCCATTGTAGTGCCAAGGACTTTCGTGGTTGGCTACTTACATGCCTGAAAAAGATGTAAATAAAGACATATACGTCACCGAAGAGGAAATCAAAAAAAAAAACAATCGAATGTTGTAACCAAGCAAGAGGAAAGCGTTATCAGCAACTTATTGAGCAAGCACAGTTCTATATCAAAAATCACGCATATACTAGCATGGGTATACCGGTTCATATCAAAAAATAAGCAAAAAGGATCATTAACTCTATCAGAATTAAGTAAAGCAAAAGAAATAATCACAAAGCATGAACAAGAAAAAGAATACGCAGAAGAGATATGCTGTTTGAAACAAAAAAACAAATTAAACACAAAGAGCAAGATCTTAAAATTAAATCCATTCTTGGATGAAAATAGTGGCCTTCTTAGAGTTAGAGGCAGGTTACAGCATGCACATCATATCAGCCAAGACATGCAGCATCCTATCATTCTTCCACATAGTGGACGTCTAACAGAATTAACCATCAACGATGCACATGCTGCTATGTTACATGGCGGAGCACGATTGACATTAAGTTTTATTCGTCAAAAATATTGGATAGTAGGTGGTAACAGAGCAACGAAGGCACAGATTCGCCGCTGTGTGAAATGTGCAAAGCATAATCCTATTTTGGAACAGCAAATAATGGGAGATTTGCCGGAAGCGAGGAGTAATCCATCACGGCCGTTTAAAAATACGGGTGTGGATTTTACTGGACATATTTTTGTGAAAGCGAGCAAAGGGCGTGGAATCAGAAGCACAAAAGGGTACGTGGCGGTATTCGTGTGCATGGCTACGAAGGCTGTGCACCTGGAATTGGTCTCCGATCTCAGTACAACTTCATTTATAGCAGCGTTGCGTCGAATGGCTGCACGAAAGGGAGCGCCTAGCCATTGTTATAGCGACAATGGCCGTAACTTCGTAGGTGCTAATAAAATATTACAGCAAGAATATTAAGAAATTCTAAAAACATTGAACAGTAGTGAAGTCCGCGCCGAAATGTTGAGCATGGAAATCCAATGGCATTTTAGTGTGCCATTTTGGCCTACAGGAGGTGGGATTTGGGAGGCTGCGGTAAAGAGCTGCAAAAATCTTCTGAAGAAGACCATAGGAGAGCAGATTTTAACATACGAAGAACTTTACACAGTTCTCACGCAAATTGAGGGATGCCTGAACTCGCGTCCGTTGTGTCCAATATCAGAAGATCCGGATGATATGGATTTTTTGACTCCAGCACACTTCTTAACTGGAGGAGCCAATGTCACTCTATTAGAGACAGAAACGGATCATAGAACTCGGTGGCAACTCACTCAAAAAATTGTACAAGATTTATGGAAACGATGGCGCCATGAGTATCTCACACAACTATCAGCAAGGTCCAAATGGAGACAAATGAAGAAAACATCAAGCTACCGTAGTCATTATCCATGATGCCAATCTCCCACCAGGAAAGTGGCTTATGGGCAGAGTTATTAAATTACATCCCGGCTCAGATTCATACGTCCGAGTCATCACTTTAAAAACGAAAAATGGTGAACTAAAACGTCCTATCACCAAAGTATCCATTCTACCAGTTCATGAACAAAATCACGAGCAAAACACTCCTGAAACTAACCAATCGCAATCAAAACAAACATCGTCAATTCCTCGTTTCAAACTATCAACAATGTTCACATCAATCATTTTATTCCTTAGTATCATAACAAGTTCCCAGTGTACTTTAAATGCAACGACCTTCAGAGATAATCAACATCTTTACTTTGACAAAGTATCAAATATGAACAGTATTCGAGACGAGTGGAAACTAATAATTTATTACAAAATGCAACCTTACTGGGAAGGAACCACTGCACTGAACAAATCAATTACAACATTAGAGCGAGCCTGTCAAGAAATACATAACATAACATATTGTAACTTAATATTATTACAATTACGGCACGAGCTCAACGAGTTAGATTACCATAATCAACTGCTCCTTAATCAGCAAGATAGCACGAGCCGCAGGAGAGAGCGCCGGCGCACTCGGCGCGGGCTTATCAACGGTGTCGGGTATCTCGGGAACTACCTCTTCGGAATACTTGATAGTAGATTCGCAGAACAATACGGAAAGGATATCACACTACTACGAGACAATCAAAGACATGTCATGACGCTATGGAAAAAACAAACATCGGTAATGGAAGCAGAGTTAAATCTTTTGAAACGAGTGGAAAAAGTTGTATCCGAACAACATAAAATCATTCGCCAAAAACTATATGACATAGAGAAAACCGTCGAATTTTTGAAATCTGATATTGAAATAACCAGTGAATTTACAATGGGAGCTTTAATTACAAGCAACTTATTACAAAATTTGAAACACTTACAGAGGATATTGATAGACACAATCACAGATATCTATCATGGCCGATTCAATCCATATTTAATTAATCCAAAACAATTGCAAGATCAGCTGAGCAGTATATCGAGTCACCTTTCGAGTGACGTCACTCTGCCCATTGAAAACATTCACATCGATATATCAAGAATATTCAAACTCATAACTACCAAGGCAAGAATGATACCAGATTACCTTATCTTCGAACTGCGAATCCCATTAATTAGTAGAGACTCATTCGAGATATTTAAAATCATACCAATCCCCGAAGCGAGGCAAGACAGCATGATAAAAATTAAACCCATATCAGACTACATAGCAATTAACCTGAAAAAGGATACATACCTAACCCTTTCGGAAAATGGCATTAGATCATGTCTAGCAGGAGATACGTACCTGTGTCATATTAACAAGCCTTCATATCGAATCGTAGCAGATACAGATTTTTGCCAAAAAAAGGAAACAGCTTGTGAAACTGTTATCAGTCCCTGCAAGAATATTTGGATGGAGAGCCATTCCCTTAACAATTATATTTACTTTTGTTGCAAACAATGTCAGTTGCGAATAATGTGTGGGAGTCAAGTTACCTCCCATCAGCTGACGCGCGCTGGCCTCGTTAATATAAATAGTGGTTGTATCATCAAAACAGACACCTTTGAAATTATTGCACATGATTTTCCATCAAGTGAGATAAGCGTTACTTCAGACATATATACCCCTGTGATCGCTCCTATAAATCACATCATTAATGTGTCAATTCCTCATAACAATGTGGAACCCAACAACACCGAAAGGAATTCAATTCAGGAAGACATAGATAAAATTGACAAGCAAATCAAGACAATAAACGAAAATGCTTCATTTGTATCCAGCATTTCATATCATGATATATGTACATCACTATACGGTGATCTACGTTATCATCGGTGTGTCTATGATCGGCGGTGCAGTGTGGTGGGGTGTGCGGGGGCGCCGCACTTGTTCGGTGCGCCTGCCCGCACTCGCGCCAGCCGCGCCAGACCTGCGCCTGCGGCGGCGCCCCACCCCGCGCCCACTTCCTGCAGCTCCCGATATCGATCATTGTGTTAGCGTGAGTGCGCGTATTAGTGAGGGAACATCCCCGATAATTACATCAAGGCGTAGTCAGATGTTTTAAGTGTTGTGCATGTAGTGATAGTGTAGTGAAATTATAAAAGCAAGCAATTAAAGGGACATGATTAGTTAAGCATTATTGTAATTAAATATAAAAAGAACTACGTATGCAAGGACATCATTAATTAAGTCTAAATAACTTCTATCAATAATTTTTCAATTGTTTTTGAATTAATTTAATCTTAAAGTTTATTTCTTTTTTCTCGTGGGGAGTATGTAGGTACGGGTTACGTACATTTTATTGTAAACTGCTAACTTAGCGCGACTGCGTTCGCGCCTTTCATTGTGTTTTCCAGTAAAATAAATCAGTCTGCAAGCAGCGATCGTTCCAACACGTTGTTTCATTTATCATAATATCACAATTTTATGCACGGACTAACAAGCCCGTACAAGGACATTTGGGAACAGACTATTATAACCGACAAAACGAAAGAAAAAACGATTCATTACTATAGACCCTCATACGACATAACCAATTTAGACAAATTAGATAAATCTGCATTCCATTGAATATTATTATTTTAAACTTTTGTTTTCTCCGCATTGGAGGTGAATTACATTACACGGGCCGGGGCCAAGTGTGGTTAACGTTTTTGGTATAACACCTGTACTTGATAAGATAATGGGGACCGTTCTTGTGTTGGTTATTTGCCACTGTGTTTTTATTTCTATTGATAGATCTTTCTGTGTATTTCTGTGTATTTGGCATTTTTTTCTGTGTATGTAGTTTGAAGATTGTGTGTATTGCACACAGCTATTAATAACAAACCATTTATTTCTCATTTATATGTAAGGTTTCCACATTAACTGATATCCTGCCTCTTGGAAAAGCGTGAGCAGTGGTTTTTACATTAATTTCTTATGCTATGATGTAAGTATGTATGCACATAACAGCAGAATTAACAAATAAGCACCAAAATATATAATGAATGTTATTATAAAATAAAAGGTGTAACTCGCATTATTATTTTAATCTCACAAACATTATAATTTTATACATTCGAATATTATTTAATATAATATTTATTGCGATTTGTTATAATTAAGACTATAGAAGTACATAATATACATTAAATAAAGTATATATGAGTAAACAAACTGTACATCTATATAATAGGAAGTAACATTTTACATGAGATGTTCTCTCTGAGCTTGCCTAGGGACGACAGACTTTTTTTTTTTTTTTTAGAACGGACTAATGCTGTTTGCCTCTACCGACATTTACAGCGTCACCGGACGGTAACTGCTGCGCCGAGTTTCTCCCTTTTTATACAACACTAACAACTTCGGCAGTCAATGACAATACCACCGAACTAGTCAAATTTCGGGAACACTAAAAGTACTTTTTAAAAATACAAAATTTAATTAAAATAATTATATTTAAGTTTGATGTCCGATACATCCAAGAGTTAAATTAGAACTAACTTACAAGTCTAAAGCAGGGAGGCACAGCTCCCTTATCTTTATTATGCATTTTGGCGAACGTCGGACCACCGGACGAACGGTAGACGCAACTCAGCGGTTTTGCTGCCTACGCTTGTATGGTTACCGTATTACCAGAATGCATAACTACGTTATAAGACAAGGGATAGACTCCAGAAATAAATATGTGATATACGATCTATTTGTTATTAGATTTCATATGACTGCAAATACGCCATCGATGAACCATAGGAAGTAGCAGTTTCTCTACGGGAAGCTATAACTGGATTACCATTGGTCACGTTTTTGAATCTGCCTCAGAGAAGCGGAAATGTAATAGCTCTAAATGCAGCTAACATCTACAACTCATAATAACAATTTTCGTTTGACCATCATATTTAGAAAAAGAATTGGCGTCTATGTGGAGTTCAACAGACATTGTTTGTTCAGAAGAAAGGTGCTGAACCATTTATTTCCATTTTTTTTATAACTTCGTATGTTTCAGTTCATATGTTAACTGATTTTTTTATCAAAACTTCTTAGAGCTCTTATGAAAACTTTACCTAAAGGTATTTAACAGCAATGATGTTTCTAGTTTAATGTTAAGGCCATCAACAAACACAATATACAGTTTTTTTTTCATGAAGAGCAGAATTAGTTATAAAAACCTAGGAAGCATACCGCACCATTGTCTAGTTTATTTGATTACTTTCGCTTTCTCACATAAACGGTGAAGCTTATAAAGTTGTTTACAAAAGTGTCTCTTTATTGATAGATTACAGTTGAGGCAAGGAGTATCGGCGCTACAGGCTTTGAATTATTAGAGGTAAATTGCAATCTTTTTAAAGATTATTCATTTCTGATTGGCAATGTAAATGACCTATTTCGTTACATTTATAACACTTTTTTTTGTTACGAAATTCGTGAGTTTGACACATATTTAACTATTAATTTTGCCGGTTAATAATAATAGTTAAATATTTGTCATACTGTTTCGTTTTATTGAAGTCTGACATACACCAAAAATGTTTAGCTGGGATGTTCAGTTCCGACGATTCGGAAGCCCTATTGCGTTTATAAGAACTTGAACTATGAATCAATTGTGATAAACTTTTGGGGGTAAGTCTTAGCAATTCAGTACGAATACGAAAGTCTGATATATTACTGCTTCGACGAGCCGCTGTTCAGTCATATCCACACCAATCAACTTCACGAACTCCTATTTTTGAGTTGAGTACTCAGCCAAACTGCTGGCCGCTCTCTGGTACATTCTATGAAAAGGGTCAGCTCATCGTAGTAGCGTCCTTCGTCCTTGAATCTCATCTTATGCGCCTGCTGATCTGCCGGGTGCATTGTGTCATCTGCCCAGTAAGCAACACCTCGCAAAGTCATTTTGTCACCGTTCGAAGAAACTGGAGTCAGTCCATATGGGCTGCGTTGATGCCGAAGGTGTTACCGGTGGCTGTTCGGCAACTGGCTATTTCGTTGCCACGACAAACACACACAGCGTCGCCGCCCGTCAGATGAGATGATGCCCTCACGTTGTTTCATAGCTACTACCTCGAGGCTGCTCATACTCAGTCTCAGTGGTATGATCTTCGTTTATTTTGTTTCTGAAATCACAAAAATTTATGGGCGTAGTTTGAGCTTATCACTCCCACTTCTGATGTGGGAGATGGCATAAATAAAAATACAAGTTCATTTAAACCAAAAATATTTATATTGAATAAATATTTAAGTCTAGGTAAAATTGTGACTAATCACATAATTCATATCAATCTTTCAACAATAAAATAACTTATATAAGCATAGTGACAGCATAGAATTGACATCAAGTCATGGGAGCTCCGTCTGTGCCGGTGCTCGGGTCTTCTTCTCGTTCAAGTCAATGTTGAACGGGGAAAGGGGGTCAGGGCTGTGCCCTCTGCCCCTAGCTCGTCTTCGCTCATTACTATGAGCGCGTCATTGGGTGTTAAGGTTTCTCGGGTTTTTCCACGAACCGGTGGTCACTGATGTCGGGGCGAGTCAGGCACACCGGGTGAGACCCCTAGTGGCCCTAGGGGAAGCCCAGCGAGCCGATCGGCGACCGCGACAGCGACCACCGGCGGATCCGCCCTCGCATCTTCTTCTTCTTCTTCGTCCTCCCGTGGGACGAGCATGCGTGAAGACGGCTTCATTTTCCTCTTTCCGGGTGCGTCAGGTGGTCTGGTGTGTAGGGGCGCGATGCCCTTTAGGTGTTGATGCCTTGAAGCGTCCGCTGTGGCGAATAGCTTCGTAATAAGGCGTTTTACAAAGGTTTCGATGTTTTCCATTTTGAGGTCGCGTGCTATCGTTGAGTTACGGACGTAGCGCGGTGCGTCAACGATAGCACGGAGCGCTTGGTTTTCTTGTGTTTGAAGTTTATCTCTTTGGGTTTTGGATATTTGAGCATACCACGCCGGGGCGGCATACGTAAGACGGGGCCGGATGTAGGTCTTGTAAATTGCAACTTTCACCCGGAGTGGTAGCTTAGATCGTAGTATAGGTCTTAGGCTTGTACGGGCTCCTTTCGTCTTTCCTACGATGGTCTTCACATGGTGATTAAATTTGAGATTTCTGTCTATTTCGACCCCGAGGTATTTCACCACCGGGGCCCATGGGATTTCTTTGTTCAGTAGCTTCAGGTTTGTTGGTAGGTTGGAGTGTCCCATGACGATGGCTTGGGTCTTGTCGACGTTCACTGGCATTCGCCATTTTAACAACCATTCTGGCAGGGCGTCTAACGTTGGCTGTAGTCTTTTTACAGCATTTTCTGTCCGAATTGAGGAGGCGTAATATGCAGCATCATCTGCATAGAGGGCGAGCTTCGCGTGGCCAATCAGAGGGATGTCATTTGTGTACCATGAGTACAGTGTTGGAGATAAACAGCTGCCTTGTGGTACTCCGGCTAGCACTGGTTTCTCACTTGATAGGGCCTCCTCAACTCGGACAGTAATGCGTCTGTCAGTCAAAAAGGTCTTGATGACGGCGTAGATCTTCTTCGGTGTCGGGCTCTTCGATAGCTTGTATAGCAGGCCTTCGTGCCATACGCGATCGAAGGCCTTCTCCATGTCTAGCAGCACTGCTACCACGTATTCTTTTTTATTATGGCATGTGGCCATTTCATTTATGATCCGTGTTAGCTGGAGAGTTGTGGAATGCTCCGACCTGAACCCGTATTGTTCCTCGCATGGTGCAATGTGTGGAGTCAAATGCGGGAGCAATAACCTCTCGAAAGTTTTCGAGAGGGTGCTCAGCAGCGTGATTGGTCGGTAGCTTTCGGGTTTCTTGGGGTTTTTTCCTGGTTTGGGGAGCATTATCACAACTCCCGTCTTCCAGCTTTTCGGAAAATGGCCACAGCGCATTATCCCGTTGTAGATTCGGGTCAGCGTGGCCAGGGCTCGAGGTGGAAGGTGTTTCAACACTTCGTTCGATATACCGTCGAGCGCTGGGGCTTTCTTGTTAGGAAGGCGTCTTATCTGTCTCTGCACCCTGCCCGGTGAGAAAACGATAGACGCCTCCTCTCCTTCTGTCTCGTCCGGTGGTGTCGCTAGGTAGTTCTCTACGTGGCGTCTGACGTCTTCAACATGGGTGACGTCACTGGTCGGGTTGGGTTGAAATTGTGCCTCCAAGTGTTCGGCGAATATCTCTGCTCGGTCTGTGGCCACGAATTTCAAAAGGCCGTCCTTCCCGACCAGTGGTCTGGTAGGCTCCGGGGTGTGCGATAGCTGGCGGCATAAACGATGGATAGATGGCATATCCTCTGTTATGGCATCTATATGCTCGTCCCAGCTATGCGCGGCGTAATCACGTAAGGCGGCTTTTACGCGCTCCACCAACGCGTTAACCTCGCTTTTTACGCGCGGACAGCGAGTCTGTTGCCACAGCTTCCTCTTCTCCTTTTTTTCGCTAATTAAGTTCCTAATCCACGCCGGGAGCGGGTGCACCTTCTCTGCCGGCGTGGTGGTGTGCGATGCTGCCTCGAGGGAGGATTGGATAGCTGTGGTTAGCTCCTCTGTTGCCTTTTCTAGGTCTTCCGGGGTTGAAATCGGTCTCGTGGTGGTACGTTCTTGTGCTTCTTTCTGAAAGGCATCCCAGCAGATCTTACGCCTCCTCGCGGGGGCGGCAACCCTGCTTGGGAGCTCCTGAAGTGTCAGAAGTACCGGGCGGTGGTCGAGGGAAGGTCTGGGTATAACCGTTTGAGTTGGAGGTGTTCTGAGACCTTTGAAAATGACGATGTCTATGACGTCCCCATCGTCAGTATAGTGGTAGTGCGTGGTTCATCCGGCCCGATGACGTCATAGCAATGGTCCACCGAATCTTGGAGAAGAACTATCCCGTCTCTGTTAGTCTTACTCGAGTTCCAATGGGTGTGCTTGGAGTTCAGGTCGCCTGCTATAATAGTGGGTTTTTCTGCATCTAGCAATTTCCTTATTTCGGCAGGTATAAGGCGTATGTGCGGCGGCTTGTACACTGCGAACAGGCGTCGTATTTGACCGTCGATATTGGTGAGCACACCCAGTGCTTGTATCGACTTGTACTCTTCTGACGGGATGAGTTGGTGGATAATCCTTCGGTGGACCAGCACTGCAAGGCCGCGGAAGGCCCTTCCACTCTCCGACATCTCGTCTTTTCGGTATGTGTGGTAATTCGCAATTTTGAATGGTTGTCCCTCTTTCAGGTGAGTCTCGCTGACCAACATTATATCAATATTTTGCTCGCGGAGGAAGATGGTCAGCAGCGTTTTCTTCCCCGCGAGCGACTGGGCATTCCAGTGCAATATTCTAATGCCCCATTCCAGTGCAATATTCTAATGCCCGTGTTGTCCATTGTTAAGTATTTGCATGAGTCCTCTTAGCGTTGCTGTTTCAGCGTCCGTGCCGCTTTGGACAGCCTCCAAAATGCCCTTCAAAACCTCTATGGTTTGTCCAAGTGAGTCTCGTCGGGTAGTTGGCTGTGCTTGGTCAGTTTTTACCTGGGTCGCATCTTCTGCTGGCATTGCCTTGGGCTTCTTTTTGCCTCTTCTGGCCTTCTTTTGTCCGGTTCCCTGCTGTGGTAGGTTCGCCGGCGCCATGAGCGTGGACGCGGCCGTTTCCTCCACAGTCGTCGGGGTGATCGGAGCGACGCCTCTTTTATTGGGCAGTGTCAGTGCTACTGTTCCCGCCCTCTTGTTCCTCCATTCCTTTTTGTAGACGGGACAGGATATGTAGTTGGCCGGGTGGGAACCTCCGCAGTTTGCGCACGTGGCGGGCTCTTCTCGTGGCCTTGGGCACTCACTGGCTCTGTGTGGCTCTCCACAACGTACACAGGCCTCCTCTCTGTGGCAGTTGTGTGAGCTGTGCCTGAACTTCTAGCATCTGTGGCACTGCGCGGGTCCCTTCTTTCCACGCCATGCTTCGATGATAACTCCCGGCATAAGGAGGAGCTCAGTTATCTCATATATAGCCGGGGTGAGGTCAGGCGTTCGCTTTAATTGGGCGTGGAAAATACATCCCGGCCGCCCTTGTCTGGCAAACCAATTTAGACAACCTCAATAAACATTTTATTCAAACCATTGTATGGAACCATTTCCATTTTGTACTGTACCCAAAAACAAGTGTATTTAGCAAATTTCCAATCAACAGCCAAGTTCATACCGTAAGCATTAGCAATTACAGTAGATATCCAATTAAATACAAGATTCTACAACTTAAATAATTTAATGTTCCAATATATATGGTAAGTAATGTACCCCAGCTGTTTTCAATTCAAGTCAAAATGGTCAAACGGCAAGCAAGATTGCACCAAAAAATTAACCAAATGTGACCAAACTTTGCATTGAATCTATTACATATGTTCACCAATTACTTATAATATGTGGAAGTAACCACCCAAATGTCATTTCACATGTGCAATTTGACAAGTTGTGAAGTCATTTTTCACTCGATTCTGATCCAAAAAAATACAAGTTTCATACCAAATTTCCAAATTTAAGTTAAATTAGTACCAACACAGCATGCCTAGCACTTACACAACATAACTCAGTGGCCTTTAGCCCAAACAATATAAAAATAATCTAATTTTTTTGCAATTTTGATTCTCACAAACAACCCGAGCAAATATTAACAATTTTGAGTTATTTTACTGAAAATCCTTACTAAATGGGTTATATTTAGCAAATACAAGTATGGCTAAGCTGTGCGGTATTCAATTAGTGTATATATATCCTACCCATATTTATCCAAAATTAATCAAAACAATACCAATTCTATTTTTATTTTCATTTCTTACCTACGGACATGATTTAATTTTCTCCAAGCAGGAATTTATGACAAATTATGTTACAAATATGATTTTAACATTGCAATTCAATCACAAATCATCAAACCACGCTAACCACGGTTCACTATCTTTTTAATGAACGTAAAATCAGACACGAATTAACCCGTCCGAATCAGCAACTCTCATTCCAGGCAAGTTTCATTCATATATCTATTGTTATTTTTTGTCCTGATGCGGACGAGTTAATGCGAATAAACAATATTGCAAAACAACAAATATGTATATATACAAATTGAAAGAGTTACCCTAACATAGCCCTAGAATACATAAAATTACATACATTTGATACAATACGAACACACACTACTACTACAGGGTCAAGGGATTAGGGTAGGGACAGATAAAACATTAGAGCCTGACCTAATTTTCGGCATGAAAACTTTTAAAACATTTATCTACACAAAGTGGTACATTGCACCTATCGCATATGTATACAGTACCTACGGCTGTATCGTTTTTCTCGAACCAAACACCATTTGCAGTAGCGACGGTTCTTCGAATTATGACTTGAACCTGTCGTCCGCTCGGTTTCTTCGCCATTTCGTACAATATAGTGCGATCCGACGAAACGAGTTTCGGGCAGGTCATGGTTTCTGTTTGAGACTTCCCTCTGTCTTCGCACCGGAACTAGGTTTAAATGCCTCTTAATTATTTTGTCGACAAGGTCTAACCTAAAGGCAAGTTGTTTGGCCTCATCCTCGGATGACTTATCAACGATAATGCGACTGTTTAATATAGAGGCATTTAGCAGTCTCTTAAACATTTTTTTATACCATTTCTGGCACTTCCGCTCAATTAGATAAGGCTCTAACATTTGGTCCTTTTTGTCAACCGCGCCCATTTCCGAGTTGTAGTCGACGATTACAGCGGGTTATACAGCGCTGGCCTGCTTGGTTTGGCGGCCACAAAAACAGACTCAGTACCGTGACAAGTTGAGACGGTGCAAACCTTCATCTTGTCTTGGTACGCCATCACGACTACATCCCCTGAATGTCGGGCAACGCACGTCCCTTCTGGTATTGTTGCTAATTTAATCAATTCAGGGACTTCCTTGCGAGATTTCCGCAACGGGCACGTTGTCTAACACAATCTGTGCGATTGCGTTTCAGAAATCTGGCAAGTATGGGCGAATTGAACCAATTGTCCATGAAAAGATTATAGCCTTGATGGATTAGTGGCTTGATAAGCTTCACTACCACTTCTGTGCTTTTTGGCGATTTACTAAGGGGGGTCGGTGTGCGGTCTTTGCCTAAATAAATAATAAACGACCACAGATAGCCTGTGGCCGATTCGCACAGTTCGAAGGTTTTGATCCCGAAACGTACCACCTTGGTCTTAATATATTGCCGAAATGACAGGTTCCCTTTCCACAAAGTTAGAGACTCGTCTATTGCTATGCTTTGGTCCGGAGTATAAGCTTCACTAAACTTTTTGTTTATGTGCTCTACTATTGGGCCAAGACAGAACAGTTTGGACGAGTCTGGAGTACGGGTCGCATTATTAACAAAATGAAGGGCTCGGTATAAAAGCCAATGGGTTTTCAAAAGGGGGTTGGTCGAAAAACAAGATTTAATAGTTGGCATTCTGACGATGCCAAGCATCATCCAGAACGCGAAGAGGATCAGAATTTCATGTATGTTTGTATCGTACCTGTTCGCGCCAACACGACGTCACTTCGAGGAATTCCCCCCGCGCGTCCCGCCGCCCCCGCGCGACCCGTCGCCCGCTCGCCGGCGGCCGAAAAAACGTGAGGCGAGTCGACTCTCGCCCCCAGCCAGACACCAATTTACAGCCGCTGCGAGCGACCGCTTACCGCTCCGCCCCCCCACGCCGCGACCGCATGGGAAACGCCGCCATTTTATCGGCACCCGTGATCAGCTCAAACCTTCGCGTTACGCGTCAGCCCAGAGTGACCTCTAGTGTGTGCAGGCACGGCCGCACACATCATCAGCTCAAATCAGCCCCGCGTTTACGCGTCAGCCCAGTGTACCTACGCGAGTGCGCGATAAACTTAGTGCACAAACATTACACCTACGAGTGACCCAATACTTCAGCATGCAGTCCGACCCGGACGCTATATACAGAGGACTCTCAAGGTCATCAGCCCGCATGACCCAGAGCCCCGACTATCCTGTAAGTACATACCAATACCTTAACATATCTCTCCTAACACCTTTTACAACGAGCGTATGGTTGCAGAATTGCTCAACCAGTACCAATCTCGAGCAAACCTCTGTGATGTGGACTTTACCTCGGCAGCATATCGGTGTGTTTCCGTGACAATATGCTCCAAAATATTGTCGTCCCAGAATCGCCGAAATGCTTCATAGCTGCACAAAGTGCGGAAGCAGGCAGGTTGGTGTTGTGGCATGAAAGGTTCACGGACCCCTTCAAAGCTGGCCATGGGTGACCATTGGAAGATCATGGCCGAACTATCCCAACAATTCGTCTGCTATGGAGCTTTCGGCATCCACAAATTCATCATCTTGCTCGCTATCGTCAGAACCATCATTCATTCTGACGTTCCGCCGTCTCCTCATCTCTCGCTCAGTCCTCATCAAACGTGCGTTCTCCAAATCATGCACCATATTTCTCAAGCTCGGCGGAACGTCTTCATCAGTCAAACACACTTCAATAATACGTTTCCCCCGTTGCCACCCCGCGTTACCACTAACCGCCCTTGTGGTCCCTCCGCGTCCTCTGCTCCCTCGGTTCGCACCACGAGCACGTGATCCACGAGAGCGCCCCGTCCCTCGGCCCGCTCGCTGCCCTCGCCCACGGGTTGTCCCTAACAGCTCCGGGTCCGGAACCACAAATATTACCCTGAAAAGAAATCATGTTTTGAAATACTCTAATTGCATGTAGTTATTATCTTTTAGAACAAATTAATCTGTAATTTGTTTTTCATTATTGGTAAATTAAATTAGAAGCATTCGTATAAGATAAAAATATCGTTAGTACCTTTCACGACCCGGGCTTGCATCTTCAAAAACATCGCCTCCCGCCGCACTAGTACCCGGCGCGGCGGTTGAGTCTCTGGGCGGAATGACCTAAATATTTTGTTTATCAGTTTATGGTGCATCTCTTTCAAGATTTTGTTGTTAAATGAGCAGCGTAAATGTCTACCTGTCACGCCTAGGACTCTCATAGTCCGGTTCCGCAGCTGCACTAGTACCTACTAGACGGGGGAGGCTCTGAACGTAAATACCTAAAAACATTTGATATAAATTTTCTGATGCACTCGGTCGGTTGTGGTGTATGCTGCTCACACCGGTTATTTTTGGGAGGCAATAACGTACAACTATAACAATGCACAGCCAATAGTGCACGGTCAATAATTCGTGTACCTACATGGATTTGAAATACACGGTCGGCTTTTCCTGGCCGCGTTTTATTGCCTGTACAAAATCGGTCCGTGTTGATAATGCACAGCCAATATTGTTTGTACAGCCAATAACTCGATGCCAACGATAGACAATAAATATAGAATCTCATCTTCATGCTTCGCTTGTGTAGGCGAGTTGGAGAGTGAACGAAAGCTATAGTAGGAGCGTTAGGTTTAATGGTGACCACACAATGTCAGAATTATGATGAATAACACTGAACAGCGTACGGAAAATGGTTAATATACTTAGCAAAATATATCTACACTGGACACTGGAACGTGCAGATGAGGCTTTTTTATGCCATGTCTAGTGACTAGACATGTTTTCTTGTCTGTGATGTACACGGATTATTGGCAGTTTATTATCGCCCTGTACAAAAAGTGTCCGAACCGTATTTCACGGCCAATAATGCACAGCCTGATACTTTATGTAGGTACATGAAATGGATTCCTTTTCCTGGCTGCGTATTATTGCCCGTGCAATAACAGCCCGAGTTGAACTAACGCAGCCAAATAATTCGTAGCTATTCCAGGTAATATTAGATGCGTATTATTGCCTCAACATTATTTGGTCGCGAATTATTGGCTGTACATTATAGGGACTCGTTAGGAGGTAGGTTTGATTTACGTAGTATAATTTTAATTTGGATTTCACTTATTTGAATTCTGATTAAATTTAATGTAGGTAAGGTTTGTTCTATATTATTTTATACTCTATACTTATAAGATTAAAAATGGATTTTATTACCTAAAATAAATAACTATCTTATAAAAAGCGCCAAATTTAAAATGAAAGTAATCATTAAAGTCGGATCACGTAGTAAAAAAAAACTATTTAAAAACCTCCTTTATAAGTGGCGGGAAAAAGACGTGTGGCACTCGGAGACTGCCGCGGTAAAGGTATTGCATAGTTGTTTTTATCAACTTATGCAATTATAATTATATAACCAATGCCATCTAGAGGCGAGTTGCTGAACTAAAGAGACAAGCGTGATATTTCAAAGTCATTAAAAGTTCTGCTATTCATCGATAGATGCCAAATCAACTCATGCAATTATAATTATTTAACCAATGCCATCTAGAGGCGAGTTGCTGAACTAAAGATACAAGCGTGATATTTCAAAGTCATTAAAAGTTCTGCTATTCATCGACAGATGCCAAAATTAAAAATTATCACCGCTGTGCCGGTCGGAGTGGGGGGGGTGTTAGGTTATTTTCGTTACGGAATTTCTGGATTCGGTCTCCACGCTCAAGGCCCGCGATAGAAGCTATGCAATAGCTTAATAAAAGTAAGTCTGCAACAATAAATATTTATTGAAAATTTCACAAGCGATACAAGATTTCAATTATATTTTATAGAAACATGAAACTATTACGTTCATAATTAAAATAATACTGTAAACTGTCATGCCTGCCCTCTTGTACCATCACTACGTAGCCTAAGCAACGGATGCATGAATCGTTCCTATAACTGACTTGCGACTTACGTATATACGGAAACCGACTCAATTATTAATATTGACACGTGAGATTTGTAATTAAACAATGAATAATGACCTATTATTATAATATGTACATACTAATTATTAATACTTGTGTAATAATACTAATATGACTAAGAGAAGTATCGACAATTCTGTTAAATTATGTCCAATTTCTCGAGGATCGTCAAGTCAGTTTCATGTTGCCGATGATCGATAAAACAGACTTTGTCGATAACTAGCAACTGCCCGCGACTGCGATCGCGTAGCAGGTGCCGCGTTCAGTTACTCGCTTCCACCGCTTACGGTGATGTGGCGTCTCTCGGCTTGTATAGCATTAAATAAACAGCGCGATTTCATCACTCACAGCGTTGATGGCGTGCTAATAAAATCGGACCGGTAGGTAAACAAAGCAAGCAAAGGCCAATGACCATAATTGACGAATTTTTTTTTTACCGCGGCCGTCAACCAAACCTAGGTTATTGAGTGTAAAATAATATAATAAGCAAAAGTTATTATATGATTGTATAACATAACATCAGTTTGAACTGAGTTATACAGATTTGGAAATAAATAATCCCTTTTTATTAACATGTTACTAGCATTTATAGCTCAATTTTGAGTATTATTATAATGTCTAACCCTGTCGCATCGCCGCCGTGGCTTTGAATCGGATACGAGGCCCTTTTTTTATTATTATTATTATAAACAAACCCAACAGCGCCATAAAATATGTATTAATGTCTATATATTTGAAAATACATTTTCATTTACCTAGACGACATTGTAGTATATTATTGTTAGTTACGAGGGTAGGTGTCTTACCCTCACTGATTATGTATAATAAATGCCAGTGCTCAACCAACTTGCGTGTGTTTCACTACATGGTGGCAGCGGTGGGATTTTCAATTGCGATTAAAAGTATTCGAATTGGAGAAATAATATTGAAATCAGTGAGGGTAAGACACCTACCCTCGTAACTAACAATAATATACTACAGACATGATGACTATTATTAAAATGTTTACTCATAACTCGAGGTGTTATATCTCAACTCAGACTGCATATATTAAACAATCGTTCATACATTAATTTTCGTGTTATTTTTTCCCAACTCCTTCAACTCCAACTTCCCAACATCCCAACAAAGTTTAAACGATGGCTGTGGAAAACAATAAATGCGCCACTTCTCATAGTGATTTGGTCATTGTCTTTTGACACGTATGACATAAAGAAATGTCAAATTTGACATCAAGCGCTCACGATTTCAGAAGCAGAGGAATCTTTCCTGCACCGACCAATCTCTTTAGTTTGTTTCCTACTCTATCCACGCGACACTGGCGCCGAGGCCATATCCTAAGGAATCGAAAAGTTGTCATGCAATAGCAAGGGCACTGCAAGTCCGGAAATGACGTTTGCGACTTAAATTTATCCTACCATTTGCCCGCTCACACATTTTCGGGACTTTGAGCACACTAATAGCGGTTTTGGCTTGATTCGGGTCTCAAAATAAGCCCTCTTATGGAACCTTTCGTGCATCCGTTGTTCCAACATAAGTCGTATTCTCACATAAAACTTACTAATCAAGTTCCTAGTTGGAAGTGTGTGACTTCATGCAATAAAAAAACAATTTAATCTCAACAAACATGATTAACAATTTTGTGGAAACGTGGACCAGTAGGACTATTATGTATCTCTATCGGTTCTGTCAGTTTTGCCAGCTCCAGTCATCAACCTACTAACATGTTTGCTTACTGGAGTTGTCAAAACTGACATAAAGCCGCCATTTTCCAAGATTTCAATCAACATTGGTTAGCACCTGACGTACATAATACCCCTACATATCTTCTTTTGCTGTCCTAAGCTGGGGTTTTCCGTATATTCGCACACCTAGATCTAAAGAGAGCTAAGTCAAAAATCTAAGTTTTTCGCACCATCGAATTTCTTATCCGAATACTTTTCGACCAATAAAACAGATTTAAAAATAAGTGCACAACTCACTGCTAGATGGCGCTAAGTGTCTCATTTTTTAAAAGCGCGAACCCCGCTCCCCTAAAAACAGGCACATCGCCAATTGCAACCATAATTACAAGCGGGCTGTACGTGCACATTGTAAACAAATTGGAGTTATTTTGAGTTGTATATGTTTTGTTGAAATTCTATTACAATATCATTTGAGTTGTCGCCTTTTAGATGATTACTGTTACTATTATTACTATCAAAACGCTATTGCGTTTTGGATTAATGATGTCTCTTCAAAAGAGGACCCACAATATCATTTGAGTTGTCGCCTTTTAGATGATTACTGTTACTATTATTACTATCAAAACGCTATTGCGTTTTGGATTAATGATGTCTCTTCAAAAGAGGACCCACTACTATAAACTTAATTGTATTGTGTAGAATTAAACCTAAATCTGCACAATACACCCCAAGCGGGACGTCAGTGCAGGACTTAGCGCCCCCAATCAGAATAAGAATAAGAAACCTAATTCACCAACACAGACTCAACTCAACAGATGACAACTCTCAGACAAACTCCACGGAGAAATAATTCGAAAAGTCCGATTTCCAGTCTCATAACTTGATTAAAACTCCCGGTTCTTACGATTTGGTTATTCTAGCTGTGTATAAAAAACATAATTCTAAACAGAACACTCCTGCAGTGCACAGGAACATGGAAATCAGTTTTACACTTTTTTCTCAAAAACGTGTTCTTTTTTTAGTTAATACCTCTTTAGATCTAGGTGTGCCAGATGATGTTATCGCTACTGACTGCTTCAAATTTCTCATTTCCCTTGTTTTTACTCCATTTTTAAGTACTCTGTGAAGATATATTAATGAAAGTAACATTAAGGTGTAAATATTTGTCCAAGATCTTTTCCTTGCATACAACAGACAAGTCTCTGATCACCGTACAATGCTCCATCTTTTGAGACTCTCATTCTCCGTGACATTCGCCAACTTTCAGTGGATCATCCACAAAAGGAACAACAAAAGACTAAAAATAAAAAAAAAAAGGATATTAAAAAATATTTAGTGACACTTCCGCTGAAAAGAAAACAATGATTTTGGCCTATTTGGGGGCGTGCACTCTCCCTCCCGCATAAAATGCTAATAGGAAGAATACAAAATAAAAAAACACAAGAAACCGATTCGACACGTGTTTCGCCTCTACACGAGGCATCCTCAGGAGATGTTGACTCGTCGAGCGCTAGACCGCTTTTATTTTGTATTCTTCCTATTAGCATTTTATGCGGGAGGGAGGGTGGTGCACGCCCCCAAATAGGCCAAAATCATTGTTTTCTTTTCAGCGGAAGTGTCACTAAATATTTTTTAATATCGTTTTTTTGATAATGGATTCCCGCAAAGTAACGCCTGAATCAATAAATTAACTAAAAATAACAAAATTAACAATTTTGACTCAATCCTTATGCACCATAATTCAACACACCATACTTTCTAATTCACAGCCCAACGCAAACGCGCATTATCAGTTTACAAAACTAAACTTATAAATATGAGATTCAATTTATGAAACTGTAAAGTATGGCTCGCAGACAAACGCTTTGGCAGATTTGGAGATATTCTCCATACTCCAGTCAAATTAGGATTGAGTGTCATAACTCTGATAGTTGTAGATTGTTCTGGAATCGTTAGAAAATACAGCTAGAAGTATTTCCCTGGTTTGCACCGTTTGTAATACCATAACCATGTTAAATATTAGGTATAAACTTTAACGGTCCGTTAATCAGAATAATTCAAAGAAGTTGGAATAGTTTATTGTATTTAAGAATGTGGGCATTGAATTACAATAAAAAAGTCGTGCGACGACGTATGGAATATATGTTATTGTTTTTTTTATTTGCAGCTCTGAGGAAAATTCTGAATTACGGTGCAAACTTACTATTATGTATCTATAAGCAACACGTTCAGTTAAATTTGCACCAATGTGCAAGTTACGCATTTGTTGTTTTCTACCGACTTACTAAAAAGGAGGGTTAATAAATACATAGTAAGAAGGTAGATTACAATACTTTAAGTATAGTATAAAAATATAGTGATCACCACTCTCTCCAGAATGGAGTTATGCAATTTCAAAGTTTTTACTCGATTTAACCCTCTTCCGGAGGTTTACTTTAGTTGGGATTGAGTTAGACATGATTCTTAAAGCATGAAACCATAATAAACAAAAAAGACCCACACTCACGAATTACTTCCACTCTTTTGCAAACTATCGCCTAATTTGACTGTACTACCAGATTATTGCATTACCCTGTTCTCGCCATTTCATTAAATATAAAAATTTTAAATCCAGATGATATGTATACAAAATTAGCAACACAACATTATTTACATGTACACGTACATGAATTTAAATAACACAATCTTTTTCATAAGCTTTGCTTAAATAAATATTATATGAATCTTACAAAATCAGTCTTAAAATTAATTTAAACTTAACAAATTGGATGGCACCGCTTTAAAGATCTGTAGGTTGGATTCAGACAATGCTGCTAACATAGTGTCCCCATTATATGTTATGCAGTTAACATCTAGGGCAGGTTTACCTGCTGGTAACGATAGGGTGCTCGACCCGTCTACACCATGTAAATGTAAAGCAGAATCACTTTCAGAGGAGGCAGCGACCCATGAAGCCCCGGGCACTTTCACCCAACTCGGTCGAGACATCACTGAAGACCAAGCTGATCCGTTAATTGTAGTTTTAACTTCAAAAGATACTT
This sequence comes from Selenia dentaria, assembly GCA_917880725.1. Taxonomy (NCBI): domain Eukaryota; kingdom Metazoa; phylum Arthropoda; class Insecta; order Lepidoptera; family Geometridae; genus Selenia; species Selenia dentaria. Next base: position 17,340,863 of record OU862903.1, read on the forward strand.
CATTAGATGGCACACCAAGTTTCAATATGACCAACTTCGCTCCACTGTTACCATTAGGGCGACGAGCCACCAATACTTGTTGCGTTGCACTATCATAACGTAACGCATTGAAAGACCCTGTTATCGGTAACTGACATGGTTCCTCTTGCCCGTTACTTGGTTTCCATAACCAGCACGACTTTAATTGACAGGACAGGAGACCAAACTCGGTTGAACATAACGTTACAACGGGAGAAATGTCCCGAAACAGAGATGGACCCATCAGCTCTTGAATGTAATGACTCGGCATCCTGATATCATAATGGTATATAGCTCCACTCCCTCCACCCACATAGAATTCATGATTTCTTGAGTGATCCCACGAGCAAGAATATAAAGGGGCGCTTGTCTTCACCGTGATCCATGGAATGTCTCTTACAGAGATCTTCGCTGACCGGTCCCAACTGACACTTAAAAGTTCATTTCTTTGATGGGAGTATGCGATGTCCCGGATAGCTTTGGAATGCAATGGGTTGTATGGACCTAACTCTAAGTCTGAGCAGCTCACTTTTCGTATCCCATAGCTAGGGAAAAAGCTGCTGCCACTTTTCACCGAGACATATATCTCATTGGTTGTAGTATTATAGGTTAAAACTCGACAGCCTCTCTCTAGACCTATTTCTATATTCTTCTCCATGTTGAATCTCCAGGAGTTCTCCAACATTCGCACTTTATTATCTTCAGCTGTTTTTATTGAAGAGTATAACGCTTCTGCTTGCGTTAACCACTCTCGCTGATTAATGAGTGACTTATTTAATTGCAATTCATACCGTTGCTTCTCATCTCGAATTATTTCTATTGCACTTTGCAATTTTTTCATTTCGGAAGTGTCCACGGCCGTTACACTCGGACCGTATATTTTAATCAAACCCGTGACGTCAGCTCTCACTTTGCATACGGGGCACATTTGGGTTTCTGCCGGCTGCTCTTGTAGCCACCGCTTTATGCATTGAGAGCCGAATATGTGTCCGCATTTTGTGCTGACCAGTCTGTGGTCTCCAGAACTCTCACAAGGCTCTTTGCATATCGAGCATTCGGAAGGTTGGCATGAGCATGTTTTCATTTTCTTGGGGGGTGGTTCGTCAAGATCACAACCTTCTACGGAAGGTGAGCCGTCATCGACATTGGATCTGATCAGATCCCTGGTACTGTCAGCTGCGAAGCTAGTGGAGGGCCTGGAGCCATCCTCATATGATCGGGTATTCCCATGAGCTCTTCTTAATCCAGCTCCTCTAACATTGTCCATGTTGGACATTTCGGCTTCAACTGTCGAACTTCCTACTGCTATTGTCAAACTTTCAATGGCGATTCTCGAAGTCTCCACTTCATTAATGGACTCGAGAGTGGAAGAGATTGGTGCCATGTTTGTGACACTGATGCTATTTGGTTCATATCCGTCATTACTTCCGTCAGTCTCTGAAAAGAAAGATAAAGAAATCATTAAGTGCAATATGTACGTAAGGAATGTAGAACATCATCATCAGTTCAGCTATACGACGTCCGCTGCTGAACATATGCCTCTACACAATCCCTCTCCCTGCTATAGAATTCCAAAATGACCGATTGGAAGCGACCTGCATCCAACTGCTTCGTGGTTGAATAACTGACCAAATGGACCAAAGCTTGCCCAGGCGGCCTCTGCACTACGATACGACCCTCTTAATGGAGACGTATCGCCAAAGCGAGGGTACTGGGTGTTTGGATATAATTCCTCAAACGGTATCGACCCTGCTTTCAAAGCACGAGGTCCAGGCGGGGAAGGGTATATCGTTTTTCTAAAGTCTTGGGTGTCGTGATGTACGCATACATCCCGCTAGACAGGAAATCCTAGTGCAGGGGAATGAAATCCAGCAAAGTCAAAGTCAAAGTCAAAATCATTTATTCAATTTAGGCATCAAAGACGCACTTATGAACGTCAACTTTTCATTATAATGTACTTTAAAGCCTACCGCCGCGTTCCAAAATACATAGAGCCAACCGAGAAGAAGCGGCAAGAAACTCGGGGCCATTCTTTTTATATAGATGTTTTTACAATTTTTTTACTTAGGTACTACAAATATTAGCTCCAGTGTGTTGCCTTACAAAAGAGAACATAATAATGGTATCAGTAGGGCAAGACACGCTACACTTTGACATCTTAGTACACGAGTAGATAGATCCTGGAGTGATCAGTCCCAAGCTGTTTTATCCTCCAAGTAATCCGAAATTTTGTAATAACCTTTTTGACAGAGTTTAAATAGTAATTTTAAACTTATTAATAGGCAAATCTCGGATAACATTGGGAACTTTATTATAGAATCGTATACATTGTCCCATAAAAGAATGACTTATTATGTAGAGACGCGTTACATGTACGGATAGCTTGTGCTTATTTCGCGTGTTGATGGAATGAGCATCACTCCTTTTATCAAAACTGTTAATGTTTTTCTTTACATACATTAGATTTTCATAGATAAACTGAGAGACAACAGTTAGAATGTTTATGTCTTTAAATTTCTGTCTAAGGGAAACTCTGGGAGCAAAACTGTAGATCGCTCGTATAGCCCTTTTTTGCAGTATAAAAATAGAATTAATATCTGCAGAACATCCCCAGAGCAGTATGCCATAAGTCATAACGCTATGGAAATAACTAAAATAAACTATTCTAGCTGTGTCTACATCAGTTAATAGTCTAATTTTTTTAACAGCATAAGCTGCTGAACTGAGCCTACTAGACAATTTTTTAATGTGGGGACCCCATTGCAATTTAGCGTCTATAGTAATTCCTAAAAAGACTGTTGACTCCACAAGGTCCAACCCTGTTCCATTCAATTGTATATTGGATTCTACTTGTCTCACATTTGGTGTCGAGAACTTTATACAATTACTTTTCTTCTCATTGAGGAGAAGATTATTTGTATTGAACCAATTCACAACTTTAGCTAATGCATTGTTAACATCGTCATAGTTTAATAACTGCCTTTTAATTTGAAATAACAGTGAAGTGTCATCTGCAAACAATACAATCTCGTGATTCTTCTCTACATAATAAAATAAGTCATTAATATAGATTAAAAACAAGAACGGCCCTAGTATTGAACCTTGTGGAACGCCCATTGAGATTATAGAGCCGGGCGATTTTTTACCATTTATGTCAACCCTTTGAATTCTACCATTTAAATATGAAGTCAAAAGGTTGAGAGCCATGTTCCTAATACCGTAGTGTTGTAATTTCCTGACAAGTATATCATGTCGGACGCAGTCAAATGCCTTAGATAAGTCACAAAAAACACCTAAGGCATCTTGAGAGTTCTCCCAGGCATCAAACACATATTTTATTAGTTCTATACCTGCGTCTATAGTAGAGCGATTCCTTGTAAACCCAAATTGATTTTTATGGAAAATTATGTTTGCACTAAAATGAGTTTCTAATTGATGTAATATGATTTTTTCGAAAATCTTACTTAGCGTAGGTAGTACAGAAATAGGCCGAAAATTTGTTGGATCAGTAGTACTACCAGATTTGAATAAAGGAACCACTTTACTGTGCTTCATTAGGTCAGGAAATACACCACTTGCAACACAACTATTAAACACAGCTGCTAGATTGGGTGCAATGACATCTATAATTGAAGAAACGGTCTTCACAGAAAGACTCCATAGGTCTGCCGTTTTTTTTGCATCTAGACTTTTGAAACTGCTTACAATATCTTTGCAATTAACTACTGAAGATTTAAAAGTTGTGTCACATTCAGTTACACTTTGTTTAAGTAAGATCTCAGCAGAAATGGAGGAAGATTTTAGAGTTTTGGTTGTTAAAGAAGGAATATTAGTGAAAAAATTCTCAAACTCGGCCGCTACCTCCAAATCTGCTCTTACATCTTTATTATTAATTTTTAAATTAAAGTCTCGATTACGCACTGTATTTCTACCAGTTTCAGTGTTTATAATGTTCCACGTAATTTTTATTTTATTAACAGAATTTTTGATCTTATTTCTTAAACAAATAGATTTTGCTGAGGAACAGGCTCGTTTGAATAACTTAGAATAACGTTTGACATATTCCAAAAATACAGGATTATGATTATGCGATTTTTCATGGTACAATTCATATAACTTTTGCCTACTTTTATAAATTCCTGGAGTTGCCCATTCACTAAACTTAGCACGATTACCAACAGATATTGTTTTCGGTACAAACACTTTGCCAAATTCATCACTGATAAGATGGAAAAGTGAGTTATATAATATATTTGGGTCATTGTGACTGGTCAACTCTGGCACTTTCTGGGATATATTACTTCTTAACAATTCTAGGCGGCTTGCATTTATTGGAACAAAGCTAACATATTTGCTTTGGGGTTTGTTTGTTTTTCTTGGAAACACTGCTAGTTGACCACAGTGGTCTGATTCTAGATTATTTATAATGAAATTTTTAATAGGTTTGAGATTAGTAAATATATTGTCTATGCAGGTGGAACTTGTGGCTGTTATCCTAGTTGGTTCCAAGAAAATATTGTACATATTATAAGATTTAAACAGTACCAAAAATTTATTTATCCACTATCTGATTATTTTCTAGCAAATTAATATTAAAGTCTCCACAGATAATCATTGATTTATTTGTATTAGATAGCTTAGCAGCTAGCAAACCAACATTCAACAGCAGACCTCACACAGTATGTCAGTAGTGAAAATATATATACCTACCTACTTACTTACCTATATTTTTAATTTTAATAGAAGGAACTGAAAATCACCTCAAGTCTATCTACACTTCTACACTAATATTATAAAGAGGAAAGATTTGTTTGTTTGATATGAATAGGCTCCGAAACTACTGGACCGATTTGATAAATTCTTTCATCATTAGAATCCTACATTATTCCTGATGGCCATAGGACATAGGAGATTTGCACAAATTCAGGGAAACGTATGAAAACTTCGATAATGTAACACAAGGTGTAAACAATCCTTATATCGCGTACGCTACGAAAACTATTGACAAAGAGCAAAGTGATGTAGCACCTTTTCATAGAAGACGTCATTGTCTACAAAAATGTCAACAATACTATAGTCTGCCTTTTAAAGTTATAGTAATATTGCTCGCTGTATTCCACATAAATACGATTAACAATCTATAATGCACTAGTAAAGCCACACTTACTGTATCTCATCGAAATTTGGGGGAGTGCTGCCAAAACAAAGTCAGCTAAAAGACAAGTTGTACAAAATAAAATAATTAAAAATATATTTAATTACCATTTTTTGACATCGACAAAAAAAAATTACAATGAGACAAAGATAATGAATATAAAAACATTATACCATTACAACACCTGCATTCTCATCAGAAAAGTGCATACAAATATAACTTTTACGTAGCAAAAAAAAGGTTCCGAACCGCTGCACTCGCCGAGGCAGTTATCTCGTACTTCCGAAAGCTAGAACAAGTTATGGCAAAACAATGTTCACTTTTGCAGGAGCACAACTTTATAATAAACTACCTTCAAATATAAAAATGTTAGCTCATTTAACGCATTTAACAAGCAACTAGCTGAGTATCTTACGAAGGAATAAATGTGTTAAGTACAAAGTGATTACTGACTTTATAACAATTTATTAGAATTATATTATAATGTTTTAATTTTGTTTAGTGTAACGACGAACGAATATTAAGTTTTTAAGTATCGCTATGTTCTCAAGAAAGTGACTAAGTGTCTTATTTGAGAATAAAATTCTTTAAACCTAAACCTAAAGTTATGTCAAAATAAATACATTTTCATGTTTACATATGCAGTTGTATCGCCGATAAATACTTAAATCGCTGACGCTGCGGAAATTATTGATAATAGAGCGAAGTGATGTTGGTATTATAGAGGACATTAATATCTAAAAAAAAGACTGCAGTGCCATATATCAACTATTACTGTGCTTAACATACAAGACTTTTTTGTTTGAAAGCTGGTGCTTCCCGTGTGGTCCCATTTAATTTTCATCAAATTCGGTCGAGGGCTTTTTGAGTTACACTCCAATAACTGAATAGAATGGAAGTCGGTATTAAATTTTTCAAATTGTGTTTGTTAATATATTAGTATATATGTTACTATGATTTTAGTGTTTATAGTTTAGCACATTGAATCAGACAATGTGATAACAAAAGTGATAATTTCCATAATGTCAAAGTTCTCCATGGCAATATAGATCCTCCAGAGGAGAGGAGTAGACACGGGAAGCACCAGCTTTTTGAAAATTTTGAGAATCGGTTCATCCTATCAAAAGTTATAAGGTAACAAACATAAAATAAAAAAATACAGTCGAATTGAGTACCTCCTCTTTTTTTTGGAAGTCGGTAGAAAAATAAAGATTTGTATGTAAGTATGTTTGTAACGAATTGGCCCAAAAAGTACTGGACCGATTTCAAAAATTCTTTCACCATTGGAAAGCTACATTCACCCTGAGTAACATAGGCTATATAAGATGCATCACCATCCATCACCGCGCGGGTGAAACCGCGGAGAGCAGCTAGTAATGTTATAAAGAGGAAAAATGTGTATGTATGTTTGTAACGGATTGGCTCAAAAAGTACTGGACCGATTTCAAAAATTCTTTCACCATTGGAAAGCTACATTCACCCTGAGTAACATAGGCTATATAAGATGCATCACCATCCATCACCGCGCGGGTGAAACCGCGGAGAGCAGCTAGTAATGTTATAAAGAGGAAAAATGTGTATGTATGTTTGTAACGGATTGGCTCAAAAAGTACTGGACCGATTTCAAAAATTCTTTCACCATTGGAAAGCTACATTCACCCTGAGTAACATAGGCTATATAAGATGCATCACCATCCATCACCGCGCGGGTGAAACCGCGGAGAGCAGCTGCTAATGTTATAAAGAGGAAAAATGTGTATGTATGTTTGTAACGGATTGGCTCAAAAAGTACTGGACCGATTTCAAAAATTCTTTCACCATTGGAAAACTACGTTCACCTTGAGTAACATAGGCTATATAAGATTCATCATCATCATCATCCATCACCACGCGGGTGAAACCGCGGAGAGCAGCTCGTATGTCATATATTTGGATTTAAAAGATAAATGACAGGTGATAGCTGATGGCCTAAATAAATGTCGAAAAAAGCAGAGAAAGAGTCCGGGCCGTCGTCGGTGTGCTTTCGGCAAACTCCGCTGGTCGCTCGCGGCCGCTTTGGATTCATTCATAATGTTGCGTCTCGCGATTGTTCGTTCATATGAATAGAATGTGACATAACTTGAAATACAGAAATGTTTATTTGTGGCAAAATACAGGTGTACGAATGAATAAGATCTGGGGCCTTACTATGAGCTCTTAAAGCAGGACTTCTCGACAATAATTATACCTTTGTTTCGGGAGGAGGGCGTTGGTACGCCATACCACAGGTTATCCTAGTTTGGGTACTAACGATCTTCCTAGGATTTACTTATAACTTCACAGTAGTCTGTAACTTAGTAGAACTGTCTCTTAGCTATGCATATTATGTAAAAGTGTAAAGTTATTTAAGTTTGTAAACAATTAATAAATCATTTCAAATCATTTCATTTAAAAAAAAAAAAAAAAAAAAAAAACTGCCCGGTTTATTCGTACCATGACAACTTTAAAGCAGGCCTACCCAGGCCTACTATTCAAGAACCGAAGAAAAGCCGTTCACTTGTTGTTTTTTGTATGGACTTTCGTTAACATGTCAATGGATACGAATAACTATTCCGGGTCTAGCCAAGTTTATTAGTAAGGCCGTTATTATAGAAATGCTTAATTATGATAAACCTACTAAATTATATATCTACAATTATTTAGGTAATACATTAAATTATACGCACACATACACATCCATTATAGGTATTATTGCAATGAAGAATGAATGCGTTCGGATAGCCTCGAGTTGACAAAAATAGCAGCTAATTATGTTAAAAACGAACACAAGGGCGTTCGAACTGAGTATCTGTGGGTGAAATTGTCGCGTGTGTTTTGTTCACCGTTCGTAAAGCTACGAAACGCCAATATTGTGCTATTTTAGGGTTGTTTCACACGTAACACAACCACACCACGTGGTCGGCGCATATTTTGTATTGAAAATGAGTAGTTAAATTCACACGCACCACATTTTGAGATCATTAACGACTGCGTGGATGATACCGACCACGTCGCAACTACAACGCAACCACTAGAGACACTAGTTAAGAGGATTGCATAGCTATAGTATGTTCCGAACCTCTGGCGAAATTCGGACATTGACCTAAGAGCATACTGCAGGTATAACCAACATTTTTAGAAAGGTTTCAAATAATTTAGGTAAATTGTGATCGTATTTATTAATTAAAATTATAATAATTGCTATTATAATTTCAGTATGGAGTACTAATCAACTTACAAACTTGTATCCTATATTATTGTTTACCTATTATAAGTCATGGTAAGTATGTTACTTTAGGAATAAAACCACTTCTATATAATGCATAAGTACTACATTTATTATATTCGTGTTGTTCACCACACTATGAGTTTTCTTCTGTGTCCGTTTCATCATCATCCGATGATGCAGTTGACTCTGCCACAGAGACAATAAAACTGTCAACAGTTTTGTCGACACTGTGATCAATATCCATATATCAATAGAGAAACGTAACCACAAAACAACTCAATAACAAATTAAATGAAACGTTTTTACTGCAAAAAACCACATTCATACGCATTCACAGCGGAACGAAGCCGGCAGCGGAACTTGTCGAAACCAATTTGCGGCCTCTGGCTGGCAGTGGGTCATGCGCAATCCCATACCACGAAATCTTAACGACAGAGAATACGATAATTTATGAATGGCAATGAATAGGCAGCGACACTATCGTTTTTTTTTTTGCTAAAATAATACTTAGGCGTCAATGTCCGAATTTCGCCGGAGGTTTGGAACGTACTATAGTACTTTCCATACTAAAAGACATAACTCTTTTCTACCTCTAAACATTGTCCGATTTCAGTGTTTTTTTTTCATGTATTTATCACTTTGTTTACTATGGCCGTATGTTTTGTTTTTTCAGTTTTTTTAAGTTCTAAAAATGGAAATTTATAGATATGTATTTGAAATAATGAAAAAATCAAAACGTACGGGCATAGTTTACTATTATAGTATATTGTTTACAATGTGATCGATACATAAAAAAATAACTGAAATCGGACAATGTTAAGAGGTAGAAAAGAGTTATTTCTTTTAGTATGGAAAGTGCTAGCTATGCAATCCCCTTAAGTAATCAATACATAACTAGCGGCCGGCCACATCGCAGATACGCTGCGTCGACGCTACGACAGTGGCGCGCACGCCTGCGCTCTCCCTTCATTCATTCAAATTAGTTTATTTCTCTTTAGTACATCATTATACATTTCGGCTCTATCTGCCAAACTGGATGTATAATACACCCGTATCTTGGTAGATAGTTCCTTCCAAATAATTACATTCATAATTTCGTACTTATTTTACAACATGAAAATTACATGAAATTACTACCTAAATTATATTTTATCATTAGAACAAATTATTATTAGAATATTATTAGAACATTAAAAGGTTATTTATTCTGCGTTGTACTGTGGTGGCGTGTGTCCTCTATGAAAGCTGCAGTAGAACTGTGTCTGCACACGACGCAACCACATCGCAACCAGTAGCGACAACGCAACCACCGCGACAACGCCTCGACATTTTGTCGGTACCACAACGCAACTGCAAAAAGCTGCAGCGACACTTTTCACACGAAACCACTGCGTCACCACTTTTTGTCGCTGCTATGTGGTGTGGTTGTGGTACGTGTGAATAGACCCTTAGAATGACGTATGATTACGGTGTAACAACATTTTACTTTTCAAACATTGAAATTTATAGAGAGAGAAATTCCCATCCTCGGACGGAATTCGAACCTGCGTCTTCTGACTCTCCGTGTCAGACGCCATTGACCAACTAGGCCACCGAGGTTCGGCTCCGAACATCGAATTTTAACTCTCTATCTGACTTTAACTGTCTTACGGGGACGGAGCGACATCTATTGAACAGCTTTGACAGCACTATCCAACCGAAAGAAGTATTTTTACAAATACTTAAACTTTCGTATTGACGTCGTAACCCTATGCGGGTTGCGACGAATTTCAATAGATGTCGCTCCGTCCCCGTAAGACGGTTAAATCAGATAGAGAGTTAACATTCGATGCTCGGACCCGAACCTCGGTGGCCTTGATGGCCATGGAGAGTCAGAAGACGCGGGTTCGAATCCCGTCCGAGGATGTGATTTTTTCTCTCTATATAAATTGTTTGAGATTCAGGCGTTAGTGCCTTAAAAAGTAATACCATAAAAATTTTGCTTCTCGATTTAACACGAATGCACGTTATGCAATGCCATCACAGCAACTCGAACGCACCTATAATATAATATAGCTAGCTCATTCGCGCGCTCGTATTGCGACGTTCTTTAAATATGCCAGGTTGATAATTATTATATAAAAGGTATCTTTACGAGCCGCCGCCAATTGGAACTTTTGTATGAATGAAAACCGTTTAGTGTAAATATTTGGTAAATTACTGTGTTCCGGTTTGAAGGGTATGGGCAAAGTAAATAAATGTCTAACGTCTACCAGCGTTGATTCACGCAGGCTTAGCGCGAGACACGTGTAGGGATGTCAACATCGCATCTACGAAATCTTCGATCGATCTTTTTGTTTGTAGCCTATGTACACAACAGAATACAATGACATTTAACAAGTGCAATTTGAAAAATTTAATACCGACTTCCATTACATTACTTTGGTAAAAATCAGTTATTGGAGTGTAACTCAAAAACTCATATTTGATGAAATTTAAATGGGACCACACGGGAAGCACCAGCTTACAAACAAAAAATGTTCAAACTTCAAACAAGAATTTTGAGAATCGGTCCACCCAATGGAAAGTTATGAGGTGCAATATAAAAAACAAAAAAAAAACAGTCGAATTGATTACCTCCTCCTTTTTTTGTAAGTCGGTAGAAAACCGCCAAACCGACCGCTCTGCCGGCACTCGCGTAATGATCGCCGGCAAGCGTTCTCCGCCTCCACCACACAGCCTTTTCCCACTTTTGTCGCCTATTTATCGCGAAAACGTTTTATTTATTCGGGGCCGCGCGCTCCAAATACTTTAGAATCCCAAATGACAGGCACATGAGACTTGACAACTTGATGCCTCAGGGATGCATGTCACAGTTTTTTATAACGGACTAGCTGACCCGCCAGCGGCTTCGCTCGGTTGGTATTGGTGTTGTGGTGAACCGCCGTTTTGGAATCTCGGGGACGGTGGGAGTAGGCCCCCAGGGTTCGCTCCCCGGGTTGGACAGTTATTGAGATTTTCTGACAAAGATATTCTCAATAGCGGTCTGGAGTCTGCAACATACCACTCAATATAGACCCCAGTTTTATATGAGACCGTGTAGCGTAGAGAGATCAAGCAGCCATCTTGGACTTATGAAACGGATCAAGATAAAAAGACAAGCCCGCTGAGTTTCTTGCCAGATCTTCTCAGTCGTGTCGCGTTCCGATCCGGTTGTAGATTTAAGAAATATTAAATGTAATATGACAATTTGTAAGTACCCCCGTAGGCCTATACAGAATAAACGATTTCATTTTCATTTCCATTTGACGCCAATCGGAAAACACTCAAATTGTACCGATATCGACAACTATATACTAACACAATTTGTTAAATTTGGCAAAAACACACTTCAAGTTCTAGTTGCTCAAGTTTGTATCCAGGATCGACCTGAACCACAGTTCAGAGAAGTTTTCGGAGGAGTACGACAGTCCGGAAGTAAATTCATTCCACTATACCTTCGGTCGGCATGAAAGCGGCTGACTCGGACAGATTAGCAGCTGACTGGGATAGCTGGCTCGGCGACGTTGGGTTCAAGCTGATCTCTGAAGCCCCCGGCAGCTCGGGGTCGGACGAATGAGGCTCCGAGCTAGAGTCCTCTGAGAGCACCATCTTGATGCTTTAGAATTGCTGTAATAGGAATTATTATTTTTTAAACATTAAATTGAAAGGTTAATGGTACCATAATAGACATAGGAAAGAGACTGGACCTAGGGGATACTTACGGGCACATAATTAGGTATATGAGTATTTTTCCCTTTAACTTGGGGTTTTAAGTCAGTCCCAAGAACTTTTAAAGATAGATGTAAGTATGCGGATAAATCTTTATATATAAATATGAACCCCTATTTCTCCTGGTCACGCTATAACTTGAGAACGGACAGTACAATCTCGCTGACTCTGTTTTGTTGCGTTAATTATTGTCAGAAGGTTCTTCTTAAAGAAAAACCAAGAAAAGACGGGAGGGTATGGCAAGGCCGAAAGCCGAGCTTACCACGTGAACGAAGTCGCGGCAAGTCGCTAGTCTTATTATATACTTATAAAGTTTTCGTGTCACGGTGTTTATTACCAAACTCCTCCGACCGAGCGGATGGACCGATTTGTATAAAATTCTGTGTGTATATTCTGTAGGTCTGAGAATCGGCCAACATCTATTTTTCATAACTATAAATGATATGTGTGACCCACCCCTAAATATATATTTTTTTATTTTATTGTAATTTAGCATTGAAAAATACATGCATATTCAAATTTTAACCCTTCTATGATCAACCCCTGTTTTTTAATCGCGATTTTTATGTATATGGCAAAACAACGCTTGGAGGGTCAGCTAGTAAACTAATAAATATATAAATAACTAATACCACATGTATCCATGGCAATGAGGAGGCAGAAAAGTTATCCGGGGAACCAAACAATGTCAAGAGCCCAAGTCTCTAAAGCGCGAGTTAACTTGCGACATTAGCGAGTTAAGTTGTTATTGTCGTTTGAACGACACAAGCCAGTTAAGTAGTAACTTGCTGATTAAGTTGAGTTGAATAGACCGCGATCCTATTTTTGGCAAGTCCAGTGCGAAGTAGGCCCCTTTCTCGCGTCTCCCGCACCGCGCCAACTTAACTGGCCGGCATGTAGACGGCGAGTTTAGTACAGTCCATAGATTTGTAGACAATTAGTAAGTAGTAAAAAAACAACCGACGCGACTAGTCTTCTCGAAACGGTTATGACTACTCGCCTACGTTTGGACGCTAATTCCAACTTACTACTTAACTGACTGGTTACTTAACTCGCTACTGTACTTATTGATGTGTAAATCGGCCTTAAGCTATTGACAATTGCCACACTACAGCGATGCATCTGCGATGCAACTGCCTTTAATGTCAAATTCTGTAGTTGGTTAGATCTAGTTCTCAACCGCAGTTGTACAGCAATCCCATCGCTGTCTCATGGCTGTGTTACGGCTTGCGAAATTGCCACTCACATTAGATTGAAAACTAATCAATTAAAACATTACTCATTCATTTATTATATTTACATGGTATTCTAGCTAAAACACAATAAATAATACATTTTTAATGATGTCTCTCTAAAAACCATCAAAATATCACTGAAACTATTTTTTTAATACAGTTGCTTTTTTTTACCTTTCCCGAACTCGTGCGTTCTCTTTCCCAACTGTCAAAATAATGTCTATTAAAAAGAAAGACCAACCATGAAGTTTTTACTAAAAAAAATTCATAGAAGTTTTTATGATTCATGCAAATACGTATATTTCTAAAAAGAAGCTACTAATTTGTTTCAATATCAGATTTAATGATTTGATTGAATGAGTTAGGTTTAGGTTTCATTCAAATTCAAATTCAAATTGTTTATTGGCCTTATAACATTGTCAGTTACACTGGGCAAGTCAAATTTACAAAATAATATATATGAAGAAAGAAGTCAAAATTTAGGAAGTATATTCTACAGTAATATTAAGATTATTAATAATGTCAAACAGATTAATGAAAAAAATTAACAGTACAATTACATTACAATTTGTTTTAAGTGCTATGTTACATGTTTAAAATACAAATATTAAATATATTCAAATAAAAATGTGCTTCATTAATGATAATCTTACCTAAAATAATTGAGTCAACTCTTTATTCGATATGGTCTGGTCGTTTTCTAATACGAGAACGAAGATTCGCTGAGACGTAGTTTCATAAATTCATTTATTGAGTAAAATGGATTAATTTCGAAAAACTGTTTAATCTTTCTTTTGAAGTCGTTTGCGGGCAATTCTCTAATTCTATATGGCAAACTGTTGAACATGGAAATCTTGTTGAGAATGCCTTGTTTTTTTACTTTTACTAATCTAGTTCTAGGTTAAAGTAATTTTTCATTATTTCGCAGGTTATAATTATGAACATCTTTGTTTTTAATCAGATTAGCATTGTAAATTTCGATAAGACAATTGTAAATATATAAGGATATTGCCGTCATGATTTTATTGTCTTTAAAGTACTTTCTGACTGACGTACGTTTCCTTAGTCCGAACATTATCCTTAAAGCTCTTTTTTGCGCTCCTAGTACCCTTTTCATATCTGTCCCATTGCCCCAGACCGTAATGGTATATCTAATTATTGAGTGTATATATGCGAAATAAATTGATATCATTGCTTTTCTGTCTAGTAATTGTTTAAGTTTAAGAAGTGCATAATTTGCACTGGCGACTCTTTTACACAAATTACTAATATGGGCTGAATGATTTTGAAGGCCGAGAAAAACGTTTTCGTGTACGGTTATCTCTTTGTCGATACCTTTTCGTGATTGGTACAGCATGACAATAGTTTTGTTATCGTTAAGAGTTATACCATTTGAAGAAAACCATTCCTTTAGAATATTTACAGCAATATTAATTTTTTCCATTATTTTATCTTTATATTTATCATTTATTCCCACATGTGTGTCGTCAGCAAATAAACTAATATAGGTCCAATCTGGCATAATCTTAACTAGGTCGTTTATGTAGATTAAAAATAATATTGGTCCAAGTATTGAGCCTTGCGGCACTCCTATGTCTACTGCGCTCATTGATGACGTTGCGTCGTTTACAGATACCCTTTGACATCGGTTTTCTAAGTATGATCGCATCATATTAAGTTCTGGGCCTTCGAATCCATAATGGTGCAGTTTTAATAACAGTATGTCGTGTCTCATTCGTGTCATTTCATTTCATCTCATTAAATTTCATTTTCATTTCATATCAATAAAAGAAATCTACTGAAGACTTGGCTGTATGGGCATAATTATATATATATACCCTTTGCCTACCAGAATGGGTAAAGAAAAAAATCTGCTTATTCGGTTGGCGCCATTTTCCAGAAATTTTCTTTGCGAGTTTATTTTATTAAATTGCTTCATTTTTACGCAACTGTATTAAAAATAGTCGTTCAGTACACGTGCGGAACCGTCATTGCAACTTGTTCCGACTGTCAACCCTCGGCGCCTCGGCTCGGGTAGACATTTGTCGGAACTCTTTGTAATGACAGCCTTTCTCCACTTGTAATAAAATATACTATTACATATCATACTACCGATGTACGCCACTGTAGCAACGCAATAGTTAACGGCATACCAATTATATCAAAAACTATCGATCGTAAGCCGCTGGCCCGCGGTCGAACCTATATAGCGAGCAGAATACCAAAACTGTCAAAAACGACAATTTTCATACAGTTGAGGTGCGATATCGCGGTTCAATAGCTAAGAGAATAGCGGCTCAGCAGGGCTATTATGTATCTCAGTTGCTAACAAATGATTGAAATCTAAACAAATGGTCGCTCTATGCCACTTTTGTCAGCTCCAGTCATCAACTTACTAACATTTTTGCTTACTGGAGTTGCCAAAAGTGACAATTACATCAACATTTGTTAGCAACTGAGATACATAATAGCCCTGCAGGTCTACAGCTAAAGATAAAAGAGTTGTGTTATGGGACGAAAATAACGCTAAAAATGCCCACAAGGGCTGGTGGGAATTTAAGCTGGTTCAATTCTCTTCCTCACCACAATGGGGTGTGATAAGTGATTATCACTCAGGGTTTTGACGATAGCTGAACATAGGTTGATTTATAGCTTTATTTATATATATTATGAGTGGACTGTATGTGCGAATTAGAGCTCTTTACTTATGCCTAGATAGTAGATATACCTACACAAACCCAATAGCACTTGTAATGACCTTCTAATAAGGAGACAACACTGCTGCGAGTGGATATATCACAGGAGTAGAATACAGCAGCTAAAAGGAAAGGAAGTATGCACGTACCTGTAGACTCCTGGAGTTAGGATCCTCAGCCTCGCGCCTAGGTCATAACTCGACCTGGCGCTGTTTCGCAGTTGCTGCTCGTTAACGGCACCTTTTATATGGGTTCAGAAGACGGTACACTTCACACGCTCGTTGGTAGCGGAAATACAGTAGAAATAGTTATGAGTTCATCAAATATGAATTGATTTGACACACGCGCACGTTGTAATAGCGGGGCCTTTCTCCATCTTGTTTTTAACTAGCGGGTTTGGCGAGCGAAGCCGAATGCATTACATTGCAGTTCG
The DNA here is from genome assembly GCA_917880725.1 of Selenia dentaria. Taxonomy (NCBI): domain Eukaryota; kingdom Metazoa; phylum Arthropoda; class Insecta; order Lepidoptera; family Geometridae; genus Selenia; species Selenia dentaria. The sequence goes on from OU862903.1 coordinate 17,357,397, forward strand.
GAGATTGTCCGTCGTCAGAGTAGTACGGCTTTATATGCGCACGTGCATGCGGAAAGGAGATAAGGATAGGAAGTAGACCATTACAAGTGCATTTTTATAAATCTAATTACACGGTTGGATAAATATCCACCATCTCCCCCTCCTTGAAGGATTCCTTCAAAACAAAGGAGTGCAGAATAGCGTTGCGGTTAACAATAATAGTCGAGATTAGCGGATAGCGTAAATATGAATAGATAAATTAGAATAGATATAAATAGCGGGGTATGACAAAATATCCGTTAGTAATTATTAAAGCTTAGTATGTCTGGTCACCCTACTGAATAGGGAGAGGAGACAACTTTGTTGTCGGCCTTACATACGAGCTATCACAGGTTTCTACTCGCGCACAACGCACTCTACCGTCTTTACCAGGGAACACCTCAGAGATTCTTCCGATCTTCCAAGACAATGGAGGTGCGTTTTCGTTGTTTAAAAGAACGATAGTGCCTACTGTAAGTGGATTACTAGGGGTGTTCCACTTTTCGCGCATTTGCAAATTATGGAGGTATTCATTCTTGAAGCGTTTCCAGAATGTTTGGACTAGAGAATCCAACAACGCATGGCGAGACAATAGATTTGGCCGTTCTTCTCCACTTACATTAGCCGCGGGTAAGAAAGCTAGCGGTTTTGTAGATAAAAAATGCGATGGTGTTAAGGCGGTTGGTTCTGAGGGGTCAGAGCTCAGAACATACAAAGGTCGACTGTTCAGTACAGCTTCGACCTGATTGAGAACCGTAAGCATTTCCTCATAGGTAAGGATCTGCCTTCCGATTACCCGAAAAAGTAAGGACTTTATTGATTTTATATTTGCTTCCCAAATTGCTCCGAAATGACTTCCTAGAGGCGGTGATCTTTTCCAGGTTATATTGTGTTTAGAGAGTTCATTATTAAAGGTGATATAATATTCGTCAGATTTTAAAAATTCAAACAATTCCTTCAAATAATATTGTGAGGACACAAAGTTGGTCCCATTATCGCTATACACGAAATTGCATGGGCCACGCCTGGATAAAAAGCGTTTGAATGCATCCAAGAAAGTAGCAGAACTAAGATCTGACGCTAGTTCGATGTGCACAGCTTTGGTCACAAGGCACACGAAGACGCACAGATAAGCCTTTTGGCTACGGTGACCACGTTTTCTAGCCGTTGTGATATGTAGAGGCCCAGCGTAGTCCACGCCAGTGTGCGTGAAGGCTTTGCAAGGTTCAACGCGACAACTAGGCAAGTCTGACATTATTGGAAACGTTGGTTTGGGATTAAGTCTAAAACAGCGAATGCATTTGTGAATGCGGTTACGTACTAAACGTCTAGCGGATAAAAACCAGTATTTCTGTCGGAGTATTGACATGAGTAATTGAGGTCCAGCGTGGCTGTTTTCACGGTGGTACCAATCTACTATTAATTCAGCGATATGTCCATTTTTGGGCATTAGAGCGGGGTGCTTCTGTTTATAATCCAGACTTGAATATGAAAGTCTCCCTCCTACTCGCACAATTCCATTAGAAATGAATGGGTATAATTTTCGTAATACGGTAGAACAAGACTGGTTCTTTTGAATACTCCGTATATCACTAGCGAAATTACTATGCTGAACAGCTTGAATAATCTTATTCTCAGCTGTTTCCAGATCCGTGGCAGTTATTACGTCATTACGAGGAACTACTTTTAGAAAACGAAGTAGGAAAACTGCGGATCTCAGAAACTTTAGCCAAGAGGAGAACTTTGAACCCAAAGCTATGACAAGATTTTCCTCGTTTGCCACCGTAACATGAGAAACTGTTTTCTCTTCAGGCAGTTGATTTTGAGTGGCAGAGAAAAGTTTAACTGGCCACTCTGTCAAAGGATAAGACATCCAAGGGGGTCCATGAAACCACAGGTCATTATTTAAAATCTGTGACGGCAATAGCGCGCGAGACACCATGTCCCCAGGGTTGTCAACTCCTGCGACGTGATATACGTGTTGCGATGGCGAAGTAGACTGAAAGTCTGATATGCGGTTTGCGACATAAGTATGGAACTTATGCGGAGAGGACGTCACCCAGCATAGGGCAACTGTAGAATCAGAGAATATAAAAACGTTATCAATGTGACAACGCGCGGATAAAGAATCGTGAACTACACGTAAGACCTTAGCGAGAAGCACTAGGCCATTGAGTTCCAGCCGAGCCAACGTAATCGTTGGTTTCGCTGATGCGACTCGAGATTTGGAACACAAAAGGGATATCTGTGGTGGGTTGTCACCATTGGACACATGCAAATATATGACACACCCGTAAGCCCTTTCACTAGCGTCCGAGAACGCCACGAGGGATATTATGGAATCATCCTCAATTCCCACATGGCGCGGAAACTTTAGATGCGAGATTAGCGGTAGCTCAGATAAATATCTTTGCCATAAATTGGTAATATCACAGGGAGGCTTCTCATCCCAATTGATGTGTAAAAGCCACAGTTCCCTGATTATCAATTTTGCGTAGAGAATAACTGGCCCCACAAGTCCTAAAACATCGTACAGCCGAGCCGTCATAGATAAGATTGTGCGTTTAGTAATAGCGGTTGGCGGGATTTCAGTCAAAAACGTAAAATTATCTGATGCGGGAAGCCAGCGCAATCCTAATATCTTAAAAGTGTCATCGTCATCAAATGAAATAGATTCGGACTGTCTATGTGAAATGGGTATGTGCTCCAGTAGCTCAGAGGAGTTGCTAGTCCACTTTACTAAATCAAATCCACCTGCTTTAAATATCTGGATCAACTCCTGCGCGGTCTTGACTGCCTCATTCACTGAAGAAGCAGAAGATGCAAGATCATCCATATAGACATCCCTGTTGATGACTTCAGCAGCAATTGGCCAGTTTTGTCTTTCGTCCTGTGCCAGCTGCCTTAAAGTGCGGAGCGCCAACATTGGCGACGACCGAAGCCCAAAGGAAACACGTTGGAACTCAAAAGTTTCCAATGGATCGGTTGGTGAGAATCGATATAATATCCGTTGATAACGGCGGTGCGACTGGTGCATATGTATACATAAATACATCATTTTAACATCCGCCAGAAATGCAATACGATGTATGCGTACGCTCAGCAAAATGTTAAATACATATATCAGCTTGCAAGTTGCAGCCCTTATATAAAATGTCATTTAAAGACAGTCCTGAATCAGCCGATGCACTGCCGTCTAAAACGATGCGAATTTTAGTCGTCAGCTTGTCGTTACGAATCACAGGATGGTGCGGTAGGTAATAACCTGGCAAGGTACAATCGTCAGAGGATGAGCGCGATAAGACACCTCTGTCGAGATATTCAGATATTATATCATTATATTTTTTATGTAACTCCGGTGATCGTACAAACTTTTTCTCTAATGATAAAAATCTTTTCTTCGCGGTTATGTAAGAGTTACCAAGTGTTTGCGGATTGTCCTTAAATGGAAGTTGTACTACATAACTACCATCTTTATTACGCGTAGTAGTTGAAATATATATTTCTTCACAGCGTCGATCATCAGGGCTTAAAAACAACTGGGAAGGTGGTTCCTCAGTAGACCAAAATCTTTCCACAAGTTGGTGTAGCGGGTCAGCGGTGAAAGCACAAAAGGCATGCGAAGAGGAGTGCGGGGATATAACAGGCGCGTTTCCCATAATAATGTAACCTAAAGTTGTTTCCAAGGCAGCGGGTAAATTATTATCAGCGCTTATTTTATTGAAGAGTAGAATCTGACAGTATATATTCACCCCTAACAGCAGATCAATAGGACCGGGCTCTGAAAAGTCATCATCCGCCAACGGTAAATTACATATATGACTAAGAGCGCTAATATCGACGCGCGAGTCAGGTAATTGCGATGTAATGCTATCTACTACCATGGGCTGAATGTGGTACTCGTAGCGATCTTCAAAGCGAGAAGTAAATTTAAGTGAGGTGACCCCCAGAATGTTCTGAGTAGCCCCTCCTATACCTTGTACTTTAGAATAGCGGCTTTGTGTGGAAATAGGAAGCGATAGGCGCTTACTACATGCAGCGGATATATACTCAGACTGAGATCCTGGATCAACAAGGCAACGCAGAAAGTGAGGGCGATTCATATTATCGTAAACCTTTATTTTTGCAGTTGCTAATAACGCAGTTGTTATTGTTTGCGAGTCGTGATCATACGACACAGTACAAACCGATGTGCTACTGTGTGGATCATTAGCGGGTGCGGGTGCGGGTATGTAAGATTTAGCCTTATGCGATAAGGGCGTAAGGTTTTTGGCGGGAGCGTGAGTAAAAGACTCGTAACGAGAACGAGATGCATGCCCAGGCGCCGTATGGCGTGGGTCATGAGCGGGAGCGGGCGCTTTAGCGGGTGAATATCTATGAGCAGATTCTTCATCAGTATTTTGATGGTTAGCGGGTGACTTAAAATGGAGAAGCGAATGGTGCCTGGCTGAACAATGGGAACAAGTGTTCTTAGAAGTGCAATTAATTGTTTTATGTCTAATACTTAGACAGTTGTTGCAAAGTGAATTGTTTTTTATGAATTTATATCTATCTAATGGAGTCATTTTCATAAAAGTTGAACATCGATATAAATGATCGTGTTTATCTCGTTGACACAAAATGCGTTTATTTTCATCGCTTGCACCATACACCCGATCAGTGTTTACAAACGTTTTGGTCTGACCATGTCTATTGCTTGGTGTAGGTATGTGCGTGATGCGATGGTTTGAATATGTTGGAATTTTATCTTTGCGGTATGTAATTTCAAATAACTTGACCGTCTCAGAGTCAAGTCTCTGGAGTGCCAGGTGAAGTATAATGAAATCAGACAAGTCACAAAGGCTCAGTTGCCTCAGGGCTTCTACAGACGTATCGAAAGTATTCAAGAATGATTCAAGACCAGTAGCGTTATTAGCGGATAGCGGTTTAAAACTTAATAACTGATTTAGATATGAACTAGCGAGTAATCTGGGGTCGTCATATTTCTGCACTAGGGCCTCCCAAATAATAGGATAATTCTCAGCGGTAGCGGGAAGGCGGGCGCAAATAGAAGCAGCGGGACCAGTCAATTTACCAACTAAATAGTACACCTTGTCACTATTTGACAGCGATGTATTTTCGTGAATAGTGTTTTTAAACTGTTGATAAAACAGCGGCCATAAATGGACATCACCGTTAAAGGACATTAATTCGATGCGAGGAAGTTTAGGTTTAGATTTTTCTATTTGCGCTTGCGCTTGAGATGAGTCATGTTTTTTAATAGATTGTGAATGAGTCTCTATGACCTGCTTCACCGTACAGTACATGATGTCAAACTCCGTCCATTCTTGATACTTGATAGCGTGTTTAGAATTAATTTTAAGAGAAATAGCGTTATACGAATCTAATACGCTCTCAAAGTCTTTACGAAGTTGGTCAATATTAAACGCACTGTGCAGCAAAGTCTTAATTATGGTAGGACTGCCCTCCACCTTCTTAGCGATATCGTAAATACCTTGCATGCGTGCAAATAACATTTCACGTTTAGACTGTAACACTATTTGCTGACATTTGTCCTCATCATAATTATTTTGATAGTCCGGAGAACTTTCCCTTTTGTGATTTTTACTCATAGTGAATACTAATAATAATCTATTTTATTTACTATACTAATAACAATATTTTGCAGTACTTATAATGATTTAATACAACGAGCGCGGAACAGGTAACAATTTACAAAGCCTTGACACAGATTAATACAGTAGTAGTCGTGATTTTTACGTTTGCGAACTAACTACACCGTATTCTGTGTGACACAGTGTCTGTAACAGTTATTACGGTGCGACGTATTATATGACAGAATCGTAGATAGGTAGATGGGTACCTTCTACGAATCTAGCGAGCGGGTGGGGAACGAGCGGTTTAATATAAATAATAGCGGGTATGCAGGCGAATGAATACTTCAATACTTTGACTCGTATGCAATATTAATAATTATTAGCGGTGCGGATTGGTACGATTGACCTTATTTAATTAACAAACGTGTGATAGCGATGCGTATGCGGTTATACTATAGCGGGAATTATGAATACTTTGTGAGTTTACCCATATAAAATAGTGGCGTTTTACGGAGTAAGATTATGGTGCAAAATTTATAAATTATTAAGACAGTCGGAAAGATCCGACTGGAAAAACTTATGCATCCGTCTCAACTCAAAGGAACTTATGGACCCAGATCTGTAGGAACTTATGTATCCGACTCTGAAGGAAATTATGGATCCGGCTCTGAAGGAACTTATGGTGGGAATTTAAGCTGGTTCAATTCTCTTCCTCACCACAATGGGGTGTGATAAGTGATTATCACTCAGGGTTTTGACGATAGCTGAACATAGGTTGATTTATAGCTTTATTTATATATATTATGAGTGGACTGTATGTGCGAATTAGAGCTCTTTACTTATGCCTAGATAGTAGATATACCTACACAAACCCAATAGCACTTGTAATGACCTTCTAATAAGGAGACAACACTGCTGCGAGTGGATATATCACAGGAGTAGAATACAGCAGCTAAAAGGAAAGGAAGTATGCACGTACCTGTAGACTCCTGGAGTTAGGATCCTCAGCCTCGCGCCTAGGTCATAACTCGACCTGGCGCTGTTTCGCAGTTGCTGCTCGTTAACGGCACCTTTTATATGGGTTCAGAAGACGGTACACTTCACACGCTCATTGGTAGCGGAAATACAGTAGAAATAGTTATGAGTTCATCAAATATGAATTGATTTGACACACGCGCACGTTGTAATAGCGGGGCCTTTCTCCATCTTGTTTTTAACTAGCGGGTTTGGCGAGCGAAGCCGAATGCATTACATTGCAGTTCGGAGATTGTCCGTCGTCAGAGTAGGACGGCTTTATATGCGCACGTGCATGCGGAAAGGAGATAAGGATAGGAAGTAGACCATTACAAGTGCATTTTTATAAATCTAATTACACGGTTGGATAAATATCCACCAAGGGCGTTTGAATTGGGCTCCTGTGGGTGAAAATTTATGTCTCTTTTTGTTCAGCGTTCGGAAAGCTAAAAAAGAGTTGTGAACCTCAAGTACTATAGTTTCTTTAGCCTTTTCCCCCTCCCTAATTTCGAAGCAAAAGTTGTGTTGAATTGATGTCGTATTTTTACTATTGCTCAATATTACGAAAAATGCAATTACTCAGTTATAAATGTGTTTAAACAATTAATTAGTGCGTAAGTACAGACATTGGAGAAACATACATTTCGCGTCAATGAAGTGGAAAACAGTACACATTTTGTAACGACTTATTGCATGTCGGGTTTTTGATTCAATCTTCAGTTTTATTTTCATTGCTTTTTTTTATTCAGAACTAACTGACCCGCCAGCGGCTTCGCTAGCGTGGCCTCGCAGGATACGGTTAATTACAGTTTTTCTACTATCCTACACGGGAATTCATTAATTTACCGGGATGGGATCAAAAGTATCCTATATGTTGACCAGGGATATAAGCTACTACCATACAAAATTTCATTTAAATCGGTCCAGTCGTTGCGGAGATTAGCCCGTACAAACAGACAGACGAACAGACAAACAGAGAAACCAGTAATTTGAAAAAAAATCTTAAGTTTCAGAAAAAAATAAGTTTGATTTTACTCCTTACATCCCCCTGACTCGGTTTTAAGATATATTTTTTTCATTGTACTAAAATTCGACCTCTACAGTTTTATTATATCTAAACAGATAAGTCAGTGAGGTTGTTATTTACATTAGAATTATTAAAACAAGATGACGTCAACATAGAAATGTCATCCGCGAAGAGCACACTGGATTCGTCAATAGATTTGGGCAAGTCATTACAATAAACAAACGAGACAATGCGCATTTAATTGTTTTACCACCTGTTTCAATTTGATTAAACAAACATGCATTTTTATTTGTAAATCATGAATTATATTTTAAATGACTTTTATCATTGAAAAAACATAGAATACCCGCCAGCATCCTTGTCCTTGGCCGATTTAGACAAAAATGTTGTGGTAAGTGAAGCTTATTTAACATTTAGTGTTAGTTTCATAACAATCGGTTCATAAATAAAAAAAGACGTGTGGCACTCGGAGACTGCCGCGGTAAAGGTATTGCATAGCTGTTTTTATCAACTTATGCAATTATAATTATTTAACCAATGCCATCTAGAGGCGAGTTGCTGAACTAAAGAAACAAGCGTGATATTTCAAAAAGTCATTAATAGTTCTGCTATTCATCGATAGATGGAGTAGGAGTGGGGGGGTGTTAGGTTATTTTCGTTACGGAATTTCTGGATTCGGTCTCCACGCTCAAGGCCCGCGATAGAAGCTATGCAATAGCTTAAAAGTTAATGAAATTTAAAGAATAGCTCTCTCCCCACTACACCAAGACCAAGCGAGCGAAGCCGCTGGCGGATCAGCTAGTTTTCAATAATATAAGTATATGGATGAGTGACCACAACTTTGCCCTCAATATATCAAAAATAAAATCAATTTCGCCCGTATCGAAATTCGCCTATTGACACAAACTTTTGTTAACATAATAAATAATTAGAATGTGTGAACACGGCTTTATTGTTAGGTTTGAAACTAGACTCGGAGGTAAATTGGAAATTACATGATAAAAAAACAAATAAAAATTATCAAGTTTTTAACAATGAGTATGCATAATAATTAAGTGGTCATAACGGCATCAAGTCCAGCTGCTCGCCGCAGTTCGCTTAGTATGTATGGACTAAGGGAACTGCGCCGAGCAGTTGACGATTGGTTCACCTTGAGGTTCGGAGGTAGAGCGTTAGTGCGAAAAGTTGCACTCCGAGTGCGCTCTTACCGAGGTTCTGAACGCGGCCTTGTGTCAAAGTCGTTGCTTTCTTGTAAAATTATAAATTCACAGAAATACAGTCCATTGCTTAAAATCAGACAAGTATTTTATTCTACAGAGTCAGAAAAACGGATTTTTACTGACTTCTGCCAATTTTCAACCCCTGCAAATTATTAATGTATGACAATTATTAATTACAAATACGGGATTACTCACGTAATATGTATCGGATAGGTCCGACTATAGTTTCGACCACATTCGGTGGCCTTTTTCAAGGAGTGTTCGGGACGTCCGCGTCGATGACGTCTCGCTTAGCACTGACAGTGCTAAGCGAGACGTCATCGACGCCCCTATTTTTAATTAATAATGATTGAAAACCACGTTAGTTTTTATAACAAAATGTATGACAAGCTACCCATTAGAACAACTGAATTAAATTATTACTCATTCAAAAAGTCAATAAAAGATGTTTTGAACGTAATCCATTTTATAAAGTAAACGAGTGCATGTCAATGCAATTCTCGGAATCGCCATTCTGCTATGACGAATAAAGGTAGCATTGAGACATTGTTAATTATAATTCAGCCGATTATTGACTTTTATGTTGTTACGTCAGAAAATTAATGTTAAATGAGTGAATCTTTTAGTTTTAATTGTAGGTATTATTTAATATGAATTAATGTAAAATTTGACACGCCTGCAGGCAGTGCAAGTACCGTAATAGTCGTTAAATTTGTCGAGTCGGTAAGATCGATACATTTAGGGGAGAACCCCTAGCAAGCGTGGAAGTCATATCGACGACTTCTACTACAATCGTCAAATTGTCGACAGTATATCGATTATTACGAATTGTTTGCACACAATGCGTCCTTCTATCATTTGAAGATTTCTACGAACATTTCGCTCTACTACCATTAAAAGAAGGCCGAAGTCTATATTTTTATTGAATTTTAGCTGCGCCCCGCGGTTACACCCGCATGGTGATGGATGATGACGATGTTGATGAACATTATCCTATGTGTTAATTCAGCGCCCCATCTACCTCAATGCCAAATTTCATCGAAATTGGGCCAGGCGTTAAAGCGTAAGAGAATAACAAACATCCATTCATCCATAAATACAAACTTTTATAATATTAGTAAGATCAAACGCAACTAAAAAATATCCCCATTCTCGTCGCCTGTCGATAAGCTATATCGAGGTCATTTTCAAAGCTGATAAAACAATCATTAAAATCGATTAAATAGACGATCTCAAACGTAATTTAACAGTTCCATGCTAGGGTTATCGTTATAATCGTAAAAGTTTATCGAATTTTGTCTACCGATCGCTTAATTTTGTTACTTATTTGCAATGATCGACGAAGGATCGATATAGCCAGTTTTTTTCGAAATATAACCAACTCGCTGACCCGCCAGCGTCTTCGTACACTTGGTCTTGGAGGTTTCATTATCAATCTCAAAAACAACCCTTAGGGGTCGAATTTCACGAAACCCCGTCTTGGTGAGTACATAGGTCCAAAAAAGAACCCCCATGTAAAGTTTTAAACTTTTAGCACTCGCAGTAACGAAGTTTCATACAAACTATCAACCCCAAAAAAAACCCTTAGGGGTTGAATGTCATAAAATCCCGTCTTAGTGAGCACCTACGTCCTAAAAAGAACCCGCATGCAAAATTTGAAACTCATAGCACTTGTAGTTTCTGAGATTTCGTGATGAGTGAGTGAGTGGAGTGACCTTTCGCTTTTATACATACTCGTATATATAGATTCAAGACTCAAATTTATCGATTGGTAACTTCGGTAATTGCACTGCTGGTTAAACGGCAATGACCACAACAGTTTCTAAAGGTATCTGGTACAGTTCAACACAAAATGAGCCCCCTCGAATGCCATGGTTCAATAAGATTAAGTTAAGCATACTCTCTTACTATGGGCCTCATAACTAAGCTCAAAGTCGCACAACGAGCTATGGAGAGGGCTATGCTCGGGGTTTCTCTACGTGATCGAATCAGAAATGAGGAGATCCGTAGAAGAACGAAAGTCACCGACATAGCCCAGAAGATTAGCCAGTGGAAGTGGCAGTGGGCAGGGCACATAGCACGCAGAACAGATGGCCGATGGGGCCGGAAGGTTCTGGAATGGAAACCACGGACCGGCAAGCGCAGCGTAGATCGTCCTTCGACACGGTGGACAGACAACCTGATAAAGGTAGCAGGACGACGTTGGATGCAGGCGGCTTCCAACCAGTCCTTATGGAAAAATATGTGGGAGACTTATGTTCAGCAGTGAACGTCCTACGGCCGAGATGATGATGATGAAGCAGACTTATGATAGTAATGGCGTGTAGGCTTCACTCCGGGCATGTTCCATTAAATAAGTTCAAACACATGATGAGGAAAGCTGATTCACCTAACTGTAATATCTGTGACATTGAAGAACACATCCAACACTCTTTAATGAAATATGCCCGATACAATTAGAATTATGTTGGGAAATATTATAATTATTTGAATGTTTTTCTGGGGTTTTTAGGTGTTTGATTTGAATTGTTGATGTATTTCAGAGTGTTTTAGCAGAGTCTACGTCTGACACCACTAGATCACTATTGGCTATGCCATAAGATTGAGAATTGAACAAAATTAGAAATGAGTGTACCGTTGGAGCTGGCACGCTTTACAGCATTTACTGGGGTTATCAATTATCATTATTTTGGAAAGCAGAAAATCTTGAATGCATTCTGCAAAATGCATCTGTAGAAAATATCTTAAACTCATACAAGTATGAACTAATGAATCATGAATGAATGACAGAAATCCTAACAATTTTAATTTTATTCTAAGTAGTTTTATAAGTTATTTTAATTTTACAAACATAATTGGCAAAGTCCCATACAATAAGTGTCTTAACGACAAGTACAATTTGAAAAATTTTATACCGACTTCCATTCTATTCGGTTAATGGAGTGTATCTCAAAAACTACTGGACAGAATTTGATGAAATTTGAATGGGAACACACGGGTAGCACCAGCTTTCAAACAAAAAAGAATTTTGAGAATCGGCTAACCCAGTCCAAGGTTTTGAGGATATTAAACAGTCAGATTGAGTACCTCTTCCTTTTTATGGAAGTTGGTAGAAAATGTAATAACAATTTCCACTCTATTCAGTTATTGGAGTGTATCTCAAACACTACTGGACGCTTTACGAGAATCTATCATTTAAAATCTACAGTTTACCATTATCAAACAATAGAGCCCTTGAAAACATTAACACGTAGAAAGATATCTAAGAATTCAAACCTAAAATAACCTGGAATATTGGAGCTCATGGTTGGAGTCCATTCTGTTACTAAATATACACCCTATGAGCTAGTTTTTTGGAAAACCGTGTTCAATACCCAAAAACATTATGGAATCCCTCGATCTTAGATATTGCTACTCTAGCTACCTATGTCATATACCGAGACTATAAAAGTCAAAGTTAGATGCAAACTTAACTTAAAAGCCTAAGGCCTTTATTAATAAACGTTGCGTAAACATAGATTAGGCGTAACATGCTTTGTCTTGCTTTCACGCGTGACATTTACTGCAAGCGAAAAATTGACAGATAGATGTTTTAACTACTCCGGGTGTAAGCCAAGTTTATTAAATGAGGAGGCTGATAGGTTAGCAAAGTTAGCAGTGACAGAGGGTAATTACTATGGTATACAACCGAATTATACAGAAGTTCTACATAAATACAAAAGAAAATGTGTTGATAAGTTCAAAGAATACTTTGATAAAAGAAGCGAAGAAAAAGGTATATGGTATAGAACCATACAATGTGAGCCTCCTCCAATTCCTTGGTGTGTTAAATATAAAATATAAAAACAATTTGTTGTCATAGCTCATAGAATACGTTCTGGACACATTCCATCGAAGAATTTTTGATATTTAATGAGGAAAGAAACATCACCTAATTGCGAGTCATGTGGAGTGGTAGATGACATATATCACATTCTTATGGAGTGTGTCCAGAATGCAACCCAAAGGCATGCACTCATGGCATCCTTAAATTTAAATGTTTTAGATGTAGGAGTATTTATTGGCATTCTCTCAGAACCTGCATCAGAGGATGCAGTAAAATTGTATAAAATATGTAGTAGGTGAATATGTTTTGTTATGTTATGTTGTATATGTACAGGGTACGATGGGACTGACATGTCAAAAGACAAAAGTCCCTAAATAAAATAAAAATAAAAAAAATTAATAACGCCGTAAGAGATAAGGAAAGACAGATGTGACAATAGTATCAATTCAATTGTGTATAAGCCAGGTGACGCGTTGTTCACTAAGAACAAAATATGTAAAAAGTTAGACCACTGTAGGTAATACGAGTAGGTCCTTTTGTAACTTCGTGCTTTTTAAACTAGTCTAAACCTACAAAGAAATAATATAAGGAAAAGTAACTGCCTTAAAAAAATGAACCAATAAAAGTCGTGCTAAATCAATAACATCGTTCACGCCGCTATGACTCAGCTGTCATAGTAGACGTTGCAGCATGTGGACCAATCCCTGCTTTCCTTCTGAAATTTAAACCAATCACCGAACATGTCTGTTTGTAACCTCGGAAGTAATTCGTATTTGGAATCGTACGTCGTTTTGGTTGAAGGACCACTTTTGTGTGATATTTGTTCTGAGTTATGCTTCCTGACATTATTTCTTCGTAGGTCTAAACTTATCTAAAATAATATTTTTTGAATTGTCATTCTACGTGTTACACGATTGTGGATGTTAGAATAAATAGAATAAGAACTACCACAGTTTAGAGAATTTGCGTTTAGTGTTTTGCACCAGCTAATTACTACCAATAGCTGGAGAGAGTTACAGGGATCTAAAATTGCATCTTTTAGCTACAGGTCAAACAATTTAACTCGCAATTCGCCATATTTGGCCAATAATACAATAGATTTCGCAGAAATCAACCTACTGTTCCAGGAACTGCAACGTGTGTGGTTAAAACATATGTTAACAATAACCTGTGTCAACTAGTAGGCACCCTACTTGATTCCGAGTGAATAATACATCTTCTTTGTTATATCTGACCTTGGCAAACGATGAAACTATAATTAAAGATAAATATGTAGTCTACAAATCACTGGTTGAAAAAGCAACCTCTGTGTCATTCAGTTATTTATGCAAAAGGAACATCCTCAACCAAAATTCAGGCCAACTAGCAGTTTATCAACATAATATTCATATTTTCTTTAGCTGTCCAAATTTAAAATATTCACTGTATGATATTCTTCTGCAAAAAATATCCCATCTTATTTCATTCAAATCTCTTCTATCCCTTACTTTTTATTCTTCAATCAACTGTATATTATGTAATTATATTAGTAGCAATAAAATTAAACTATTAAAAGAAAACACATAGTAAGTAAATGAATGTCACTCCATTGCCATTTAATTTATAGACTTATACAATTAATTATATCCACAGAAGAAACCCTACCATTACTTAAGATACTCAATGTACTTTTTAAATATACTTTAGGTACGTGGTATTGACGTCACAGCCCCTTCGTTCGGAAAGAGCTTCTAGAAAGCACTTCATTCAAAAACCAATTGGAACTACGTTTAAAAACGCTTGCGACTACACTATAATGTTTCTTATGTATTCCTATCTATCAATTTTATAAATGTTGTAGTTTTTGTGATGGCATGATATTGTTGTGTTGTTATTCGTTTGAATTTTGTTCTTATTTATGTTTTTGTGTGTTTGAGAGTAATCACTGGAGTGGAACAGCTTGTTGGATTCTCTCTTCTAATCACCGACCATATTATAAAAGTTTACTTTAAGTTCTCCTGCAGTTTATGAAACTATCATGTAACAGATACTGGCAAAGTTGCGACACTCAAAACAAAGAATCTAATCTAATCTAAGTGAGCTACACAAAAACCTATAAAAAATTGACATCACTACACTATTCATTACACTGATCAGTTATGGACATGTAATCAACTCTACTTAATTTGGTTAAACTGGGATCACTTAATATGTGAGTGCGGTTTGGACGAAGATGTAAACCACAATTTAATTGAGCACCACACACTATAATGTTCCTTATATGATATCCTCCCCCTAGCATCCCAAGTCTAATTTTCTTCAAATATATTTTATCTCTTTCCATTTCCCCACTAATGTTTAATATTTTGTGTAAGTTTATATGTACAAATAATATGAAACTTTAAACATGACTAAATACCACCAACATCACCTGTAAAACAAACAGTGTTGACTTCCCCCTCTTTTTTTGTTGTGCTATAATCCATATTGGATCTTGCCAAGTCTGGTGAACTCTTCCTATGGCTCACTGATCATATTGTTTGCGTCTAAACAAGCTCCACAAAGTAAATGAAACAAAAAAGTACTAAGCTAGGTCACCTGCTATTGTATACACATTTTTGTACCTCGAGTTTGTAACTAATTTTATCAGATTCAATACACTACACCGCTATAAATTTTCCGTTTAGTTGGTCAAACTATTCAAGAGCAGTATTTTTTATTAGTAATTTTATACTTATACTTATATTACTATATACTTATATTTTATGCCTAGTTTCGAAATAAACCGAAAAGAACTAGACATTGGACGGGTTGATATTAACTAAGAAAGAAATAGAATAGATAATTCTGAAGTTGAATACAGTCTACTCTGGGGCCAGATCACCAGAATGCATACTCAAAAAGTGTGCTAATTTTCTTGCTCCTGTCATAACTGATGTTATCCTAGTAGTGTAGTAGGTAAACCCCTAGTGTATGTCTGCTTAAGACAAAGATTTATCATATATGGGCTTATCTTTATTATGCTAAGACTAAATGCTATTGCAACTGATACAATACAGTGTAGCTATTATAAATTAACGTAAAACGGAAGAAAACTTACGGATACAAAACTATTAAATCTAAAGAGCGCCAGGAAGGTTAACAAAAAAGATCTATAATAGAAATTATTGTTTTGT
The DNA here is from genome assembly GCA_917880725.1 of Selenia dentaria. Lineage (NCBI taxonomy): Eukaryota > Metazoa > Arthropoda > Insecta > Lepidoptera > Geometridae > Selenia > Selenia dentaria. The sequence continues at coordinate 17,373,254 of OU862903.1, forward strand.
TCTACTTTCCACAAGTTGTCATCAATGAAACTCTGAAAGATTAAAGCCCATAATACTGAAAGATAAAGCTCATACTATTAGTAATTTATTGGCTATAACAGCAGTGTGAGTTTTCGCCAGATGACCCCGCATTTTCTTCTTATAAGAACAAAAGTGAAAACCATGTTTTTAGACGACTTTTGTAGAGAACTAATGTAGCGTCATTATCATCAATAAAGCTGGTCATTAATTTAACGACAGCAGCTCACGTGCAAAATAGGGATCCTAACATAATCCTGTGACGACAGGAGCGTGCAATCGAAAGAATAAATGGAATCTTATTCAACTGCTGTACCTAGGTATAGTATGTTCTCCAGATTTACAGGTAGGACTTACCCGGGGATCACTCAGGTCAGGAATAAGTAGTAGCCCAAACGATGTGTTCCTATGCACTAAAACCTACGATTACGAAGAAAATCACACGTGCGGTGTACTCCTTGGAAGCCGGTGGAAAGAAAGAAAAGAAAACAAAAAAATACAAAAATAAATATGATACAATGACATTAGGATTTTTTTAGCTTATATACGTGGCATCGTACATCTGTACATTTGCCATAATTTAAGTATTTTTTCTGTCTTTCCGAGTGGCGTCAACAGCGATTTAGGCGATATTATCTCTGATTTCCATTCCGAGTCAAAATGTCGCTTTTGGTGAGATCTGTCAGCCATTCGGCATGGGTTGAAATCACGCTCACGTCAATCACATTCACATGGCCTGGAATGATGAATACACACACACAAACACACAAACACATAGACTCACAGATGTTTTGCTAGCGAATCACACACACATCAACAAACTGTAATTTTTGACAGACTGCTCACAGTGATTTCAGTTCTTACACACAGATTATAGATGCTTTGTTACCGAATCACACGTTACTGTGTGTATCAACGAACTGTAATTTGTGAGAGACTGCTCACAGTGATTTCAGTTCTTACACACAGATTATAGATGCTTTGTTAGCGAATCACACACACATCAACGAACTGTAATTTTTGACAGAGTGCTTACAGTGATTTCAATTCTTAGCGTAGAGGGAGTAACAAATAGATCGCCCTAATCATCTTACTCACTGCTTCCACAATAAAGATAATAAACGACATATGTGCCGGACAGGGTTGCAGTTACGCTGTTTTTTGTCTATCACATAACAAAACAAATTAGAATTACTATTAGCAGAAGTGAACTAAGTGTTTTCCTCAGCAACGACTTTTGGCCAGTGGGCGTGAAGTACAGAATATACCGTGAGTACACACGATCGCAAGATAACCGTAGCTTACAAAACTAATATGGATAGTCACAACAATACAACTTTTTCTTTAGTATCTTTTAATTGCAAGTCATTTAAAAAAAGTATACAACATATTCGATCTCTTTGTAAGTGTGCAGACATAATTATGTCTACAAGAGACTTGGGCATTGCCTCACGAACTCGATCTCTTTAATGGAATCGATAGTGAGTTTGATTGTTTTGCTAAATCGTCAGTAGACACCGCGTCGGGGGTGCTCAGGGGGCGGCCCTACGTCGGAGTGCCGTTGCTGTGAAAAAGGTCAAAGTTCAGCCAAGTGAATGTAGTGGTATGTGTTAGTAATAGGCTTGCAGCCGTTCGAATTTCTGTTGGAATGAAATCTTTTTTAGTGTTTAATGTTTATATGCCAAAAGACGATATTGATAATATTCCGGAATTTACCGATATTCTTGCTAATATATGTTCAATTATAGAAGAATGTCAAATACAAACAGTGTACGTAGTAGGGGACTTTAATTCTCACCCTAGACCTGTTTTTGGGGTTGAGTTACAAAATTTTTGTGACGAACAAACTTGGATCTGGGCAGACCTGGTCATACTCGGGCCAAATAGTAATACCTACACATTCCTAAGCGAGTCGCACGGTACCTGTAGTTGGTTGGACCACTGTGTGACGGCTCAAGCTGCGTTTGACACGGTGCGCTCAGTGAGTATTATGCACGATGTTTTGTGGTCGGACCATTTCCCATTAGTTGTTAATTGTGATGTGAGTGATGTTTGTGTAAGTGAGAGCGTGTGTGCTGACGCAAAACCTTTACAGGGTATACTGTGGGGTACGAGAAACTCTAGTCAAATTAGTCGTTACCATGATGAGTGCAATAAAAATTTAAATAATATTAATACATAATATAGAATGTTCTGACTGTGATAATAATAATTTATGTATAGATTTACATGACCATTTACATTGTATAGATAAAATTTACACTAGTATTATTAGTAATTTACAAAGTGCATCTAAAAATAGTGCCAGTTTTCGCTCTGGTGGACATCCAAGAAAAAAACAAGTGACGGGGTGGAATTACCATGTAAAAAGTAGCCACGAAGTTGCGAGGATACATTTTTACTGCTGGGTTCTCGCTGGTAGACCGTCAACTGGAGAGATATATACAAAAATGAAAAAATCTTCGCGTAGTAAATTTAAAAATAAGTTAAAATGGTGTCAGACTAATAAAGAAAAAATTAGAATGGACATACTAGCTTCTTAGGTTGACGGCTTGAAGAATCGTAAAGACATAGCAGAGTTATTCTCGAATAGATTTAAAGTCCAACCGGAATTGCACGTAAATACGTTCGAGGCATCATCGAATGCCCACATCTCTAGTGTTAAAAATGTAATATTTAGTACTACAGATGTGGCTAAAGCTGTCCGTAAAATGAAGCGTGGCAAGTCGCCAGGACATGATGGCCTTAGTCTCGAGCACATTCTCAGCGCCGGGCCTACAATATATATAAAATTATGTGATTTCTACAACTTGTGCCTTAAATATTCGTACTTGCCGGAGAGCCTCATGAAAACTGTAGTCGTGCCAATCGTGAAAAATAAGACCGGCAACCTAGGGAATGCAGCTAACTACCGACCTATCTCTCTGGGAACTGTGATAGGTAAGATATTTGAGCGACTTCTGCAGCCTTTACTGGTGAATAATCTAAGTATAGATGACGCGCAGTTAGGTTTCCGTCCAGAGTTATCAACAGACTTGGCTATACTCAGTGTGAAACACACTGTCAATTACTATGTCTCACGTGAAACATCGGTCTATGCCTGCTTCCTGGACCTTAGCCGGGCATTTGATCAGGTGAATTATAATATTCTCTGGAACAAATTGACCACGACTCGGGTTCCGGCTGACGTCATAAACATATTTAAGTACTGGTACGGTAACCAAACCAACGTAGTGAGATGGGGCAACACGTCCTCCAGTGAGTATATACTGGACTGCGGAGTTCGCCAGGGGGGCTTGACATCTCCGGACCTTTTTAATTTTTATATAAATGACCTGATAGGGGAGCTGAGCAGCACCAGTGTCGGATGCCATATTGGTAGTGTGTGCCTCAATAACCTAAGTTATGCAGATGATATGGTGCTTCTCAGCCCCTCGATCAGCGGACTAAGGAAACTGTTGGATGTATGCGAACAATACGCAGCAACAAACGGCTTAAAATATAATGTTGCCAAAACAGAGATGCTGGTATTTCGCGCAGGTAAGGGTCCGGAGATCGTACCGGATGTAATGTTGATGAATTCGCCAGTATAGGTTGTGAAAAGGTTTAGGTATCTTGGTCATATAATGACCGAAAATATGACTGACAACTTGGACATGGAGCGAGAGAGAAGGAATCTGTCAATCAGATGTAACATGCTCGCGCGCAGATTTGCAAAATGCTCCCATGAAGTCAAAGCTTACTGCATGTGTTTATACACATGTCAGCTTTGGGTAAAGTATACCAGACTAGCCTATCATACCATAAGGGTGCAATAATGACGCATTTCGCATCCTTATGAAAAAGCCTAGGTTCTGCTGCGCGTCGGGGATGTTTGCTGATGCGCGGGTTCCTGATTTCTTTGCGGTTATTCGATCACGTATTGCATCTTTTTGGGATATAATACGGAGATCGAATAATACCATACTGCAGTGCCTGTCTGAAGACCTGTGTAGTTCTATCTATCGGTCATGGATTGCAGTGCACTAGAGCGAAAATCGCAAATGACGATTTCGTCCACAAACACTTGTGGATGAAAAAAAGAAACTATTTACTTTATTTATATACTCTATTATTATACTTTAATTGTTTGTTAATCTTATCTATTGTTAATAAACATGTAATTTAATATACATTTTTGTAGTAGGTATATGGGTTATGTTACCTGAAATAAAGATTTATTATTATTATTATTATAACTGATGTGTGATTGGGTAAGTCAAACAGGTAAATTCAAATTCAAAATAATTTATTTGTGTGTACATGGGTATAAATATAAGATGTTACATAAAAATAGGTCGCGCTCTACATTAAATCATAATGACATGCTAAAGTTAGGTTGACTTTTATTATGCGTCGACATATGGATTAATATACGATTTATTTAATTTTAATTTAATTACGATTGAATATATACGATTATGTACAAAAATTTTACCTAGATTAAGAATTACTGGATTAGGAGAACAAAATAATTCAAATAATTATTAATCAATTTACAATCAAACTGTTTGTTATACATGTAAATAATTCACATAATGTTATTTCAGATTAATATTACATTATTCATGTTCATACATTTGATATAATTACATTAATTAGACATTGTTAGTGGTTAGAGACCCTAACTGCTATGCCGGAGGTCATGGGTTTGATTCCCACCCAGGACAAATTTTTGTGTAATGAGCACGATCATTTGTTCTGTGTCTGGGTGTAATTTATCTATAATATGTATGTATTTAGAAATATATAAGTATGTTTATCAGTTGTCTAGTACCAATAACACAAGCTCTGCTTAGCTTGGGACTAGATGGTGTTGTGTGATAGTTGTGGAATATTTATTTATTATTATTATTATTATTGGTTACCCATAATAGTATATGATAATAATTATAATAATTTATTTGAACAAATATTAAGGCACTGTTTACAATAGCATATACTGAGAACTATGGATATCTTATAAGCAGTCGGCACTAATACATATTTTAATTACGTATTACTTCATCAGTCGAACGACCCAGACACAATAGAAATTTCATTGTTATATGGACAATCGACTGGTAATATATATAAATATATATGGGATGTACAAAATTGTCATTTAAATATTCTTTAATAGTATAATAATATTTCGGTACCAACGATTTGAACAATTATATTTCAAACATCATAACACACTCTAATTATTATTATTATTAATTTTGGTAGGTGATTTTATAACGAAGGCGCCATACCAAACACGCTGTTACCATAAAAAGTAGTTGTGTGGGTAAGTGTCAACATTTTTTTCTTGTGTCGCTATAAACAGTGAAATGTCGCGGTAATAAAAACGAAAAGCAAATTGAAGCTGCACGAGAGCGTCCCGCACGCAGTCCTCGCAGGTTTCCTGGCACACGAGGACCTTTGTCTACTACGCCGACGACGAGGATGATGCCATCGGACGGTTTGTGAGGCAAGCGATGGTTGCGAGCGAACAAACCATCTATAGCTACAACCTGAAGATGGCAATCAGGGATCGAAACAGCGTGGTGATGGAGGCCCTGCTTCAGCGCAAAGTGGGCAATGTGGGCTCACAATAACCTGTTACTAGCGTTAAGCTCTCATATAAGTGGTGTTAAAATTGTAACTGACAAAGAGATGGTGTGGGCATTCAGAGCAGACATGCTCACGGAAATGTGTTGGCAAGCGGTAGCTTGTGTGGCGGGTCGCCATCTTCCCTCAGAAATGGTTGAGGAAGACGATGGCTGGCACATGCGTCAACTCGTGAACGGGTGCTGTTTGCGGACACTGGTCTGCTGTGAATGCTTACACCAACTCAGAATAATCTTAATTGTGTTCTAGGTAGTATTTAATAAATTTATTATATAATATAGTAAATAGTTAGTTAGTTTAATATGTTCCCCATGTATGTATATTTGTTGAATGTAATAAATTAATCGTGAGTAGTGAAAATCCCAAAAGTTAAAAAAGGCACGAACCTGGAGTCAGTGGAGAGTAGTTTAAAAAAAAAGCGACCGATGAGAAAGTGATTAGGTGTCAATCCTTCTTCGTCTTACAAAAACTACAAAATTAAGTATATAGCCGACTTAAAGTATTTTGACATATTCGATATAAATTTTCTATTGGTTAACATTATAAGATGACCAAAGGTAACCATTTAACATTGCTCAGATTTTGCTTGTGACACGTTCAAAAATAATTAAAACAAACAGCCATGTTTTGTTTCACTCACACCTTAGGACATGCTATTCGACATAAATGAATAAACTATAGAGTAATCGGTTCTGTTTTAGCCCGGATTCCATGTCCTGTTATTGTTTCGAGGAAGCTTTGATAGGCTAGCTAGAAAGACCATAGAGTAAACTATAAGAAACAAGAAGAAAAGAAGAAACATAGAGAAAATTGGATTTTAGTTCTATACACAAACTAGTATAGATGGTAATATAGATAGTGATTACTCTATGATTTTAGTCCAGTTTTTTAAGCTATTGCATAGAAATTCCGTAACGAAAATAACCTAACACCCCCCACTCCGACTCTATCTATCGATGAATAGCAGAACTTTTAATGACTTTTTGAAATATCACGCTTCTCTCTTTAATTCAGCAACTCGCCTCTAGATGGCATTGGTTAAATAATTATAATTGCATAAGTTGATATAAACAGCTATGCAATAGCTTTACCGCGGCAGTCTCCGAGTGCCACACGTCTTTTTTTAATATCAAGAAAAAATAACTATTTTAGGTTTTGAGACGGATTAAGACCCAAAAGATTATTAAAAATAAGAAAAATTAAGTACTTAGATCTAAACTAAAGTACCTAACTAAAACTAAAAAAAACTCCTCTTTTATGATCTCTTAATAGTTTCCGCAGTGTACGCGGTATAAGCATTTGTCGGCGTTACTATTGCATATTTTAAAATGAATAGTAGTTACTATGACATAGCTGTAAGACATATGGTATTGCAGACGTTGTTGTAGGTTGTACTATTGTTGTTTTCTATAAAATTGCAGTACATCACTTTGCTCTATTGTCAATAGTTTCCGCAGCGTACGCGATTTTGTTCAACCGCTATGTAGTCTGCGAGTTCAACTGCCTTTTTTTGAACCCTCTACTATTTTGTTTTAAATAGGTGACTGTTTAATGTAAAAGTTACTTATATTTTCATATCTACATATATTAATAATATTTTTTAAAGCATAGTGTCAAATGATGTAGTTTATCTTATGCATGTAGTGTTCACTCGAGGTCGCTCACTTTTTGTAATCATCTTACCTTCATGGCAATCTATCATTTTATTTACTTGTTTAATGTAACGTCCAGTTTTGTTAACCTAATAAAATTACATTATTGATAAGAGTGACCGATATAAATAACTCAATAACCACTATCTTTAATCCTTTTAAGAAAATGGCTCATATCTTATGTACCGATAATGTTACCTACAGATTTCTAATTCAACTACCCTTATTACGACTACACTTTTAGTTTAGCATTATTAGCGGTCCATCCGAACTCATTTCAAAGGCTGCTTGGATTTAACCAAGCTAAATTAGAGTGAAATGGCCTAACTTTTGTTCATAGAATTCGCCCTATTTACAATAACTATGCTGTTGCTTTAGTATTATTCCTAAATTTGTATTTCTTCTAGTTTTAACGTTGAACTTTTCAAGTCCACTGTTGAACGTATACAAAATCATAAAAAGTAGATTTTTTGTGTCTATTTGTCAATTGAAGTTATCGTAACGCAACCACCCATAGAATTCGCCCTATTTACACTATATATATATATATATATATATATAGTTGCTATATATATATATATAATAGCAACCACCAATTCACGGGACAGTAGGTAGATCATAATGTAAGGTACCAAGTACGGAACAGTATAAATGTAGACAGACTTGTAATAAAACAGTGACTTGACTCCGACTGCTTTAATCACAAACTCATTTGCCAATTTTATGAATATAATCTAAATAACGAATTAAATTTAATAACTATTATAATCTCAAAGAATAGCAAATGAACATTCATACGAGACCACATAAAAAGAGAAAAAAGCTTACCCTACTGACTTTACGGGGTGCGTTCGTATAGCTTTGAGGGCATTGGTGGCTTTGTCATTAATAGATCTTTTGTTAAAGCGTTCGTAAAGCTCAAAAACGTTATTTATGCCACTTTCGCTACTTTAGCCCACACCCTACTCGAACGCTTAACCGAGCATAAGACCTAAAATCGCATGAGTATGCTGTCAAATACATACTTGTCAAAAAACGATCACAAACAACCATGCCCGTGGGTCAAAAACTGCACTTTTTGGTAGCAAAAATCACTCTTTTTTAGCTGTCCGAACGCTGAACAAAAAGAGTTCTAAATGACATTTTCACCCACAGATTCCCAATTTGCACGCCCATGTGAGCGTTTTAGCGTTATTTCCACCAACAGGGTTCTATTCGAACGCACTACTACTGACTGTCAGAAATCCCTTACAGTGTTGCTATACAAAGCGAAATTGATGCTACTGCGCCATTTTGCTTCCGAGTTTTATACCTATTATAAAGCTGTCAACATTGCTGTGTTACCAGATTTCGCAGTATTTTACGATTGTAGCAATGGAGAACGCTCAGCCTTGTTTATAAATCTATGAAATGGATAAGGCGTTTAATTAAGACACCAAATTGACAATATTTGTGGAATTATTTGCTTTCAGTATTGTTTCAGGTTTTATTTATCGAACACACGAGCGCTCAACTAAAAGTACGTCCACAAGTAAAAACAATTTGTTTATACAAATACATTTATTGTTCTACCAAACATTGCTTATAAGGATCCACCAGTATTGAACATTTCTTTAGTGAATTAGGCTGCTGGTAAAGCAATAAATAATGTTAAAATAGTTTAATAACTGCCTTTTAATTTTAAATTACAGTGAAGTGGCATCTGCAAACAACACAACCTCGTGATTCTTCTCTACATAATAAGGTAAGTCGTTAACATAGATTAAAAAACAAGAACGGCCCTAGTATTGAACCTTGTGGAACGCCCATTGAGATTATAGAGCCGGGCGATTTTTTACCATGTATGTCAACCCTTTGCATTCTATCGTTTAAATATGAAGTCAAAAGGTTGAGCGCCATGTTCCTAATACCGTAGTGTTGTAATTTCCTGACAAGTATATCATGTCGGACGCAGTCAAATGCCTTAGATAAGTCACAAAAACACCTAAGGCATCCTGTGAGTTCTCCCAGGCATCAAACACATCTTTTATAAGTTCTATACCTGCGTCTAAGTAGAGCGATTCCTTGTAAACCCAAATTGATTTTTATGGAAAATATTTGTTAGCAATAAAATGAGTTTCTAATTGGTGTAATACAATATTTTTTTATATAATTACTTAAATATCATACATTTAAATCGTCCTGGTTCACATTTTTCAATTGATTTCCTCTGTCAACCTGTATTGCTTTAGTAAGCGTAATACCTAAGAAGAATAAAAGTACTTTAAATTGGCAAGATTATACATTTAAGTCTGGTTACACTGTGTTAGGTGCTAGTGTCAAAATGGCATACAACGGGATAATGTAATAAATTGCAATCTGTCCTGTTTTAAATTAATTTTCTCTAACTACGAGCTTAATCCGCGAATGATTTGTGTTCTATTGTTACAAGTAAATGATTATTAGTGTTTTACGTGTGTTCAAAAGTATGAAGAACCATAGATGAAGTGCAAAATAGTGATTTACAAGAGGTCCCCATTTTAATGGCGGTCGTACATTGAGATGTTTATGTCAATAATTGTCGTATCTTATTGGATAACGTCGCTGTGATGCTTCGCATAGCTGGTAAGAAAACTAGAAATAACTTGCTGATAGTTAAATCTTTGAAGTTTTCTATCCAAACTCATATAAAATATAACGAAATGCTAGTCCAGAAAAGCGTATAAAAATAGGTCAAAATGCAGTAAAACCCGTTTGAACGAACCTTTCAGCTACAATTTCAGATCGAAGAAATCTCGTATTAGTGAATAGCAAGTCTATTCTGGCCTGTAACATTGTTGACATTTAGGCAAACGGTTTCGCAATTTATCTAGGTCACGATTTATGGGGTCAGTTGCGCACGCAAGTGACGTCATACCACCCCTATTTAGCGCACACCCCCTGAAAACATTCCCTTTCAAAATTTCACATCAGTCTGTCTGAATAATTAATGAAGGATTATGATAATTATAGACCTGTGGAGGCACTATACTTAGTGCCTTTATGAAGGGCAGTCTTTTGGTGGAACAGACTAAATGTGATGGATTTTATAAATTCAGGTCAATTCCTTTTTGAATATTAATATATAATATAAACAAAATAGCTCTGGTAAGGCAGTTGTGTGACTGTGTTATTAAATTAGTTTTTTTACTCATAAAATAACTAATTAGGTACTTGAAGAGCTCTACAGAATTATATTTTTCCTCTTGCCTCCAGCAAAAAAAGAAAGCTTGAATAATCATTTCATAATTAAGGAGAATATTGGGACTTTTCACATGCACATTAATATCAAAACATACATATGTGTTATCTACCCTCAATGTTTCGAATCATTTCATGTTTGGAACTTGTGATTTGACATAATAATTATGACTATTATGAAAAGTCATATTAATTTAATTCTTGTCAAAACATATATTGTTTATATTCACTAAATATTCAAATAATAAAGTATATTTCAATAAATAAATAAAAATAAATAAAATAGCCTTTTATTCAGACAATAAATGGTTACAAAGTTTTTAGTTCACTTATTCTATATCTGTCCATCTGTTTCACTATCTGTTTGCCTATACCTACTTCAATAATAAACTTTAAACAATTCAAACTTTTGTCAAATACATGGCTACTGTTATCATGTGATCCTGGTACGTCCATGGATATTTAAAGTTAACCTATTTCATTTTAGGTCCATAGGAAGATTAATTTAAGCGTACAAGACGATGCTAAAACTCCAATAATTGTAGCACTCTATTGCGAAACCACGGGGAACTTAGATTTGTAAGAAAAAAAGCAGCACATGTTTTAACACTCTCTTCAAAGAAAAAGTACTAAATTATTTAACCCTTCTCATACCATAATTAATTAAAACTAAAGATTTCATTCATAAAATGACGAACATTTTCATCCTCGGTTGGGAAAGGGATAATGAGTCGCAATAGTTGAGTCATTATTATTGTGGCCTCGTAACAAAAAGAAAATCAACATTTCAAAGGGTTATTTGTGTTTCATTTTCTCCAATACATTGTACATATGTCCAGCCCAGGAAATGTGGTAGAGTTGTCTTTGACTAATGCAGTAAAAGTCACAACGATAGTCAAAATGCATTACATGTAATGTATGGACAGGTAATGTGTTAACAAGTTTACTGTCAAAATATAGGTATATAGGTGCAGTAGTCTCGTCCATAGCCATCTATTCCATACATGTATAAGTTCATATCAATAGCCTTGTTATTTAACCCATTTTTTTAATGGATAATCCATGTAACTGTCTGTAAACTGTATTTTTTGTATACCAAACAGGCCTCTAAGTGTTGGCTACAGCCCCACTTATGCCTTTGAAACTGAGCAATACATGATAAAAATTAAATAAAGGAAATAATAATAATATTATCATCACTTAGTTGCACAAAAAGAAATATTTTACGAGTGTAAGTTTCAACGTTGACTGCTCTGAGCCAGTTTTATTTTGAAAATATGATGAAAGAGTTCGCAGAAGCAAAGCAAGAGCAAAGTTTTTGTAATGGTGTCAAGAGTTGGCAACACTTACCTAATAAATGTCTGACAACTCTTTTGCAAAACTCTTGAAGGCTGTTATATAACTATTGGTACCTTACCGCACTTATTGGGGCCATTCTTTTTTATCATGTTTTACAACGTATTTATGTATTGGGATTCATATATATAAAAACGCTGACCCGCCAGCGGCTTCGCTCGCGCGGCTTCGCTCGCGTGGCCTCGCGGGATACCGTAGTTACAGATTTCAATGGGTCAGATTTCAATTGGGGGTCGACTTTCACAAAATCCCGTCTTAGTAAGTACATAGGTCCAAAAAAAAACCCCCATGCAAAATTTTAAACTTTTAAAAAATGAAAAAAAATTATATTTATTTAAGACTAAGTGACACTAAATTAACATGTACAAGACAAGGCAAGCACGGAATTATAAAAACCAGTGAAAAGACAAACAATAAACAAAAAGGTAAATAAAAAAACACGTACCTACGAGTACGTGTTGCTGTGTGTAAAATAATAAGGTACACGCTAACTAAATGGTACCTGTCTCAAAATGGACCCATCTCAGCATATGCTGGTTACTAACCAACGCTGGTCTTCCGATGGACCCAGTGGGTGACGTCATAACAGCACAACGACAACTCACCAACCGTAAAACAACAAACGCTACTACATAATTAATCATAAAATCCATGTAAAGTAAAAAAGAAAAAAAGAGATATACTATTACAATTATATGAATTAAATAGTAATTAATCAGGTGTTAAATTAATACATGTTCATAATAAAAGTCTCTAAATATTATTGCAGGCAAAATTTCTATAACATTTTGTGTTATTAGATAATACATAATTTGGCATCATATTAGTAATAACATACATAAGAATGAACAGTTGAACTGGATAATGCAAGTTTAGTTTAAGTTTAGTTTTAGCACTCGCAGTAACAAAGTTTCATACACTATCAACCCCAAAAAACCTTTAGCGGTTGAATTTCATAAAATCCCGTCTTAGTGAGCACCTATGCCCTAAAAAGAACCCCCATGCAAAATTTTAAACTTTTAGCACTCGCAGTAACGAAGTCTCATACAAACTATCAACCCCAAAAAAAACCCCTAAGGGGTTGAATTTCATAAAATCCCGTCTTAGTGAGCACCTACGCCCTAAAAAGAACCCCCATGCAAAATTTTAAACTTTTAGCACTCGCAGTAACGAAGTCTCATACAAACTATCAACCCCAAAAAAAAAACCCTAAGGGGTTGAATTTCATAAAATCCCGTCTTAGTGAGCACCTACGCCCTAAAAAGAACCCCCATGCAAAATTTTAAACTTTAAGCAATCGCAGTAACGAAGTCTCATACAAACTATCAACCCCAAATCTCAGACAAAATAAAAAAGTCAAGACAGAATGTTGTGAACAGAAAAGTGAGGCCGGTTTTCTAAACTACATGTGCGTGACTCGGTACTGTCATGGTAATGAAAATTAATTTAAAGTTATTAAAAAAATATCAATAGTTAATAAATTTAAATGAAATGATAATTAAAACTTTACGTGCTGCTTCCACGCGCCGCGATAGTTCGACTGACGCGCCAAGGCGTAGTTTCGTTGTAGGTTTTGTATGTAAATATGTATGCACACGGCGAGGCGTAGTTTTACCCGGCCGCACTTCTCTGTTCACAACATTCTGTCTTGACTTTTTTATTTTGTCTGAGCCCCAAATAAAACCCTTAGGGGTTGAATTTCATAAAATCCCGTCTTAGTGAGCACCTACGTCCTAAAAAGAACCCGCATGCAAAATTTGAAACTCCTAGCACTTGCAGTTTCTGAGATTTATTGATGAGTGAGTGACCTTTCGCTTTTTTTTTTATATATATAGATGTAACCCTGTTTATAAATCCCGGGGAAGAATAAGGGTTACTTTACATCACCACCAAACTAAAAGTGGTGAACGCTTATTTAAAAACCATGACATTACCTTCTGTGTAGTATATCTACGAAATAGAAATGAAATCATTTATTCTGTACAGGCCTACGGCCTACGCGACCAGGACTGAGAAGATCTGGCAAGAAACTCAGCGGGCTTATTATTTACATTTTTTGTATCGCCAATTTCTTTTAACAAATGTTCGTTTATTTTTAGCTCCAGTGTGTTGCCTTACAAAAGAGACCATAATAATGGTATCAGTAGGGCAAGACACGCTACACTTTGACATCTTAGTACATGAGTAGATAGATCCTTTTTTTTTTTTTGACGTGGGGAAATGCTGATACGCATTGCCGTATGCGGGGGGGCATACGGGGTATGACGGACTCGGCTAAAGGCGCCCATACCGTCTAAATACCCCACGGTGTTCCAGCGTCTTCGACTGATGACGGGGGGCGTGGGACCGAATTATTCTACCACAGCCCCCGTCGACGCCGCTGCCCGCTGTAAAGTGGCGGGCCCTCCTCGGTGAGGGGTGTCAATGGGAACACCCCTCCACCTCGTGTGATGCCCCCCCCGAACACGGAGGAGAGGAAGAACATCGCGAGAGGACCTATCTCTGAAGGGTGCCGGATGCCCCCGCATCCGACGGCCCAGGCCCTCTCGGCGGAGACGGAGTGCGGGCTCGGTTAGCCCGCACCCGTGTCCGCGCTCTCCGGAGCGGAAGAGAGAGAGGGTCTCTCTCCCTCTCACGCCCCGCCGCCTCCACCCGCGAGACAATAATCTCGCAGAAGAGTAGATAGATCCTGGAGTGATCAGTCCCAAGCTGTTTTATCCTCCAAGTAATCCGAAATTTTGTAATAACCTTTTTGACAGAGTTTAGTTTTAATAGTAATTTTAAACTTTTAATAGGCAACTTACAGATAACATTGGGAACTTTATTATAGAATGGTATACATTGTCCCATAAAAGAATGACTTATTCTGTGGAGACGCGTTACATGTACGGATAGCTTGTGCTTATTTCGCGTGTTGATGGAATGAGCATCACTCCTTTTATCAAAACTGCTAATGTTTTTCTTGACATACATTAGATTTTCATAGATAAACTGAGAGACAACAAACAGTTAGAATGTTTACAAAGTCAAAGTCAAAATCATTTATTCAATTTAGGCATCAAAGACGCACTTATGAACGTCAATTTATCATTATAATGTACTTTAAAGACTACCGCCGCGTTCCAAAATATATATGTAGAGCCTACCGAGCAGAAGCGGCAAGAAACTCGGGGCCATTCTTTTTATATAGATGTTTTTACAATGTTTTTACTTAGGTACTACAAATATTAGCTCCAGTGTGTTGCCTTACAAAAGAGAACATAATAATGGTATCAGTAGGGCAAGACACGCTACACTTTGACATCTTAGTACACGAGTAGATAGATCCTGGAGTGATCAGTCCCAAGCTGTTTTATCCTCCAAGTAATCCGAAATTTTGTAATAACCTTTTTGACAGAGTTTAGTTTTAATAGTAATTTTAAACTTATTAATAGGCAAATCTCGGATAACATTGGGAACTTTATTATAGAATCGTATACATTGTCCCATAAAAGAATGACTTATTCTGTGGAGACGCGTTACATGTACGGATAGCTTGTGCTTATTTCGCGTGTTGATGGAACGAGCATCACTCCTTTTATCAAAACTGCTAATGTTTTTCTTTACATACATTAGATTTTCATAGATAAACTGAGAGACAACAGTTAGAATGTTTATCTTTAAACTTCTGTCTAAGGGAAACTGTACTGTTGTGCATATTGCTGCGACACAGGCCCCGCCCCCTTTGTTATTCTCCCTTGTTTCTGTGATGTGTGGTTAGTACAGAGATTTGTGTGGCCGTACTCAGGACGGGGGCGCGGATGTGCGGGACGGTGATGGCGGCCGGGCGCGCCCCATGAGCCGGCTGCTGTGCTGTCTGCGCGCGCGCCAAGCAGACATGGGCGGCGCGCTGTCCCATCCACAGGTAGTACATATTTATTTTATCACATCTATTCCAAAAGGCCTTGTTCCTTGTAAACAGGGAACAAAATAGCTTTTTAATCCCTAGGGACTAAAAGTGACTTGAATTTGGAATGTGGATAATGTAAGCGAGTTGGTAGCCGGCTAAATGAAGCCGCAGCAAACGACGTGTCGCAGCGACACTACTGGTTTCTATGAAATACCATTCGTAGTTAGCTACGTCTTCGAGCGGCAGATACGCGGGTACCAATCTGCCTAGTAAAACAACTGAAAAGTTTTTAAACTAAACCTTTCGTATCGCTTTTCAAATGCTTCTGCAGTCGGGTTTGAAATCATGACTGCAGCGACATGAAGCGACGACGTGTTGCGGCGACATGAAGCGACGACACGTCGTCTGCTACTGCTACGTGTAGCCGGCTACCTACTTGCACCTTAACTGTTCCAATCACCAAAGAAATCAATCAACATTGTATGAACGCAAGTAGGTAAAAGGCAGTGTAGAAACCGCGCGCCGAATAAGAATGTTGTTGAAGAAGTAAAAATACTCGCAAAATACAGTCAGTATACAGTGAAATACATAATATACATATTATATAATAATATACATAATAATGTAATATAATATATAATATACATAATAACATATCTGTGGCCATAGGTCAGAATATGATAAGTGTATTTTTTGGTCAATATGACTTATTAATATATGTATAATCGCCGAAAAATGCTTTTTCATTTGGTCATATCGAGATAACTACAGGCAAAATATTACTGTTGTATTCAATACTAATCAGATTATGATATCTTCAATATTTCAACTTTTGTTTTGGTCATATTGCGTTAAGTGATTTAATTTAGATCTGACCGAAAAGACAACGCGCTTTTTATTGATCAGAATATGACAAAAGCACACTTATCAACTTATGATCAAAAATTACTCGGTTAGCGGGAAACATGTCATAACGTGTCTCGTCATTATTGTTTCGCGTACCTCACACTTCGTAATTTATTGTTAGTTTTCGTTATTTCGCCGGTGAAGGAACGTTAATATAGGTTATAATTACTGTTTTAATGATGAGTTCTCGCTGTAAGAAGTTGTTGGAGTTAGCTATGAGGCAAGAAGATTCAGAGGTATGTTTATCTTTATTTTTATTGTTGTTTTATTCAAAGCGAGTCGTGTAATAAGTAGGCATTTTAGTGGGCAATATTATGATAATTGGTATGACTACTTGTGCCTAATATATTTAAAATTATACGAACTGTCCACAAAACGTAACTTAGATAATCTTTGAAAAGTTAAAATACTTACTGGCACCTTTGACCAACGTATTTTTTTTTTACATTTTAGGCTTTAGCTGAGAAACGAAGTGTGAGAGAACGTACTCCATTAGCTCAGCAGGATATCTTGGAAACTCTACCCGGCCCGTCAGGTACTCCAGTAGCTCAGCAGGATATTTTGCCATCTCTGCCTGGTCCGTCAGGTACTCCCGTAGCTCAGCAGGATATTTTGCAATCTCTGCCCGGCCCGTCAGGTAATCGAGCTTATAGTTCTGATCATACTTCTCTTGGCGAAGATTATAGTTCTGATGACGATGTGCAGGATTGTACTTGGATCCCTGCTGGTACACATGATGAACACGTGTCATCATCGTCATCTACTCCTAGAAGTATTGGAAGCATTGCTGTCCCGGCGTTGGTTTCTCAAACGTTAGAGGACGGCGTTAGAGGAAAAAGGAAGCGTGGTGTCGGTATGATGCAAAGAAAACTCCGTAAGGAAAGAACAGAAAAAATTAAAAAGGGGGAAGAATAATATATAAATCAAGCAGGGAAAAAAATATTGGGAAAATCTGTAGGTGTACTAAAAGAATGCAGATTAAAATGTAAAACTAAATTTACAAATGCACAATTACAAAGAATGTTTACGGATTATCGCGCACTGGAAACTAGGGATATGCAACGATTACATTTGAGTAATCACATACTATTAACACCGCCAATTAGAGTTAAACAGGTTGAAAACAAAAAGAAAAGAGAAGTATCCGTAGAGTACTCTATTGAAAATGAAGGTAATTTAGTAAAAGTTTGTCAAAATTGTTTTCTTCATGTGTATGGTGAGAATCGTGGTTTTGTGAATGGCATAATTGACAAGAAGAAAATATCAGCTACTGGTATCATTGGACGGGATGAAAGAGGCAGACATGAGCCAAAAATAAAACACTCAAATGAAGCAATTGAATATGTGCGTAATCATATTTCTAATTTCCCTGCATACGAAAGCCACTATTCAAGACGGCACACTACGAAAAAATACCTGGAGACTGGCTTAAATTTACAAAAAATGTATAACTTGTACCTAGATCAACATACCAAGGACAACATAAACACAAAAATAGTCAGCCTTTCGACATACAGTAATATTTTTAAGACATTCAATTTAAAATTTAAAAAGCCACATAACGATACTTGCCATACTTGTGATACATTTGTAGCAAAAATGAAAATTACAATAAATGACACGGAGAAAACGAGACTACATGACGAACATGTCTCTCATCAGGATAAAGCAAATTTCCATTACGAATGTAAATCTTTCGATAAACAACGTGCCAAGTCATCAGGGAATACTATCGTTGTCGCTGTGTGTGATTTACAGCAGTGTCTCGCTACACCATTGTTCACGCGAAAGCGTGACGTCACCTCACCCACAGTGCGTCCCCCGCTACCCGCCGGTAAGGGGAAACGTCAAACGCGGCGGCTCTCGCACGCCACGACTGAGCGACACGCCTTCTGCTCGCGCGCACGCAACACTAAGTGAAATCCGCTCTGCACCGCCGCCATTTTGCCACGAGTCGGAAACGCCCCCAATAATTTTACCGACGACACATACGCGTACGCGAGTGCACAAATAAAAGGGACACTGACAATACAAACCCAAGTGAACAAGTGAACAATCGCCTTCAGCTCATTCAGCACGCCGTCGACAGCAGGACGCCTCCACGAGGACCCACGGTCACCAGCTCTCACCAGTTCCAGAGTCTCCCGACATACCCCACGGAACCCAGGTACCATTAATTCTTCCCTACCTATCGTATGGTGGCATATTGCCTCACCATATTTTTCCTTCGAGCGCGGATATCCGGCAACATATTTTCTTTCGCTGCCGGATAAAAGAACCAGTGCTATCCCCCCTTGTAAAAAATAATAATTCCTTTTAATACAGTCCACCCCCCATATAAGCCCTATTTAATTTACAAACTACTTATTATAGATTCAATTTAATTTAAATCCTCCCCGTAATACAAATCAATTAGACTGTTGACACTCACGCGCCAAGAATACATGAGAGTTGCTAAATTCTTTACGGATTAGCCTAGCGCGATACGCGATTGTTGTTGAGTGGCTGGCTTAACATTACTGAGTGATTAACGGCGACTGATAACGGTGTTTTTAGTCACGCTGTGTATTTATTTACGATTGTTGTTAATGGTAGTTGCAAGAAAGCCTAGTAATTAAGGATTCTTAAGGCCAGTTGCGAAACTTACGACATTAAGTTTATTTATTAATTTTAATACGGATTGTACCGAGTACGGTTAAATATTTAGTACCGAACGAATTTACAGGTTTCAATTAATAAAGTAACTAAACCCTCAGCTCATATAAGGTTTATTTAGGCGTTATTTTAACCGACTTCCGAAAAAGGAGGTGCGGAATTTCACCGACAATTAAATAATTTAATAATTTTAATTATTTTTTCTTTTTGTTTTTTTTTCTCTCCTTGTGTCTGACTTCGCCGTCGACGTTACGATGCCTTCCAAATCGCAGGCCGCTCGTTTTAGAGAGGGACAACGCGCTTTAATTGCCCTTTCGGAAATTGCGACGTCGTTACGAGAAGGGAAACAGAAGTATACGAACGCAGATTTCAACGCGAAGGTTGCGGACGTGAGAACCATGCGTGATAAACTCGACGCCGTATACTACGAAATATTAGATACCGACGATTTGTCAGACGGCCAGGAGAAATTCTACATGGAGCAATACGAACGGGCAATAGAAGCCTATGACGCGATTCTGGTTGCACATGTAGATATTAATATATTGCCATCAGCCCAAAGTGACGAGGTACCATCAGCACACAACCCGGGAAACGTCACAGTACCAGCTACGGTAAACTCGGTTTTGCCCCAAATCGAGTTACCCAAATTTACCTCGCGACTCGAGGACTGGCCCTCCTTCATATCGGTATTTAAGAGCTTGACCGATAACATGGCCAACCTTACGGGTGCAGTAAAACTGCACTATTTACTTTCCTGTCTGGCGGGGGAATCGCGGTCGCTCATTGCACACTTAACGATCACGAACGAAAATTACGTAGTAGCTTTGGATATCCTGACTCGAAGATACGAAAATCGACGGCTGCTCATCGATCGTTTCGTGGACGTAATTTTCGATCTGCCCACCATATCGTCGCGTTCGGAAATCAGGAGGCAGTTCCTAACTCCGCTCATATCCGCACAATCCGCGCTTGCCAATTTAAACTTATCTACTACTGGAGATAGTGGATATATTTTAGTGTCGATCGTAGTACGAAAACTCAAGGGGGAACTTAGGTCCTTCTTTGAGCGTCAACACGGGTCATCTGACCGACTCCCGACCCTAGCCGACCTCGTCACCTTCCTCGAGCATCACGCACGCTGCAACGAGGTCAGCGTATCGACCGCCATAGCTCCGCCCACGCCCGGACCAAACGCAAACCGAGCGTCACCGTCCGGGGCACAACGCGAGCGCAAGTATCACCACGACTACGCGCAGGCTCGACGGGTACATACTGCGAACACATCCCCGACACACTCCGAGGATTCGAACCCGCGACCTCAGCGTTATGCACAGGCGTTAACCGCACGACCCGCGCGCTTCTCGCCCCCACCTCGGCAGGGATCGAACCCGCAACCGCCGCGCTATACACAGGCATTGACACCATCACCCGCGCGCTTCTCGCCCCCACCTCAGCAGACATTTTCTCGAGGTAATCATTACTGCCCGTGGTGTAATGCCCGGGGCCACAAGCTACGGGTGTGCCCACAGTATAACAAACAACCAGTGCAGGGTCGCTGGGATTTTATCTACGCGCGCAACCGCTGCGCCAAATGTCTAGGCCCGCATTATGACGATGAGTGCACGTCAACGGGCCTATGCAAAACATGCGGCAGTGCAAACCACCACACGACCCTGCACAGGTTGGGGTGTACCTCACCTACGCACAATTCCGCGCATTTACTACCCGCACAACAACGCGAGATACCACGCCGCCGTCACTCACCTGATACGGACCGGATGGTGTCCTTCAGACGTACTCCAACGCGCACTACCTCGCGTTCGCCTCCGCCCCCTAGGCAGTGACTAGGGCGGCACCATCAGCACATATCAGCCCAGCTAACGGTTAATCATCAGCACACACATCAGCCCGAAGCTAATCAGCACACATCCCAGCGCGAAGATAATCAGCACAGATCTCTGCGCAACGTTAATCAGCACACATCGCAGCGCGCAGATTATCAGCCCACAACTACACACACAACACGACGACAAAATGTCGTCGCAAACACCTTGAGTCATACTACTGACATCTCAACGCCAAACAGTATGCATAATAGACCTGTACTACTACCTACAGTCTCACTCGAGATAGCAGACTGCAAGGGCAATTTTCACCAAGCACGAGCGTTATTAGACTGTGGCTCTATGATAACACTAATAGACGAAAACATAGTAAAGCGACTTTGTTTACCTACTCAGCGCACCCAATTAAAAATAAAAGGTATAGGTGATCAGCACTCAGAAAATTCTTCGTCATATGTCGACATTACTTTTCGACCTGTACATACGGACAGGCCCGTAATAAGGACAAAGGCATATGTGCTCAAAAACGTAACGGGAGTTTTACCGCACACTAAACTGCCTAGTTTGGATGAAAGCACCAATTACGTTCCACTAGCAGATTTTTCTTTTAACATACCTGCACCGATTGACCTCTTATTAGGGTCAGACATATTAGGTAGCATCTTAGACGGTACTAAAATTTCTCTAGGGCCCGGCAGACCCATAGCCTTCGGCACGATATTTAACTTCACGTTATTAGGCCCAGTATCACAAGATACGGGCACTCAGCCTCAAGTCAACTCAGCTCAAATTGACCATACTGACTTGGCACTACAGTCCAGCCAAGACATCCAGTCAGCTCTAGAGAGATTCTGGGAAGTAGAAGAAGTCAGTAATACCATTCCCGATGGTACATCAGCGCACGAAGAGTGCGAAAAAATATACCAGTCCACCACCACGAGGGACCAGTCTGGTAAATATATAGTCGCGCTACCATTTGTTACGGATGCCCCCGAACTAGGGGCTACGCACGCTATAGCACTTCGGCGGTTTCTCAACCTCGAAAAGAAACTCCAACGAAACCCCGAACTCCGCTCAAAATATGTAGCGTTTATGCAGGAGTACCTAGATAAAGGTCACATGAACCCCTGCCATCCAAACACGTTCCGCGATCAGCCCCACTGCTACATACCGCACCATGGCATTTTCAAGGCCAATTCAGACAAGCTACGTACAGTCTTTGACGCTAGTTGTAAAAGCGCAAATGGCACTAGTCTCAACGACACCTTACATACGGGACCGGCCCTGCAGCGAGATATCACGGATATCATTTTAAACTTCCGAACACACAAGGTAGTTTTCAGCACAGACATACAACAGATGTTCAGAAACATTATGATTCAGCCCGACCACAGACGGTTTCAGCTCATTCTCTGGCGTTCATCGCCAGATCAGCCCTTATTAACATATGCATTGTCCACCGTGACTTACGGATTACGCTCCAGCCCATTCTTAGCGAACCGCACCATCCAGCAGTTGATCGCGGATGAAGGGCAACGCTATCCCAGAGCCGCTCAGGTGCTCTCTAGGTCAATATTTGTTGACGACGTGCTCACCGGACATGATACTGTCGGTGAAGCCATGAACTTACAAACCGAGTTGATTAGCCTACTCGCACTGGGGGGTTTCCAACTGCGTAAGTGGACATCCAACTCACGCCAGCTCTTAGAAAGGTTCCCAGATGACCAGTGCGAGATGTCGAAAGATTTTGACGTTAGCCCAGACGATAACTCCATCAAAGTCCTTGGCATACAATGGATACCACAAACTGACGAATTTACCTACAGTGTCTCAGTACCTACGGTAGATGGATTCACCAAGAGGTCAATACTCAGCACCATAGCGCGTCTGTACGACCCATGCGGTTGGATCAGCCCCGTCATCTTCCGCGCTAAAACCTTGATTCAAAGGTTGTGGACCTTAAAACTCGATTGGGACGAACGAGTACCCAGTGATGTCACTCTTGAGTGTCAGAATATCTATCGTGACCTACCACGCCTCTCAGCGCTCAGGTTTCCAAGAAACGTCTGCTCAAACAAGGCATCCACACACACCCTTCAGGGATATGCGGATGCTTCAGAACTCGGCTACGCCGCGGTTATTTACCTCCACGAAACTACACCTGATGGACAGGTTCATGTGCACTTGCTCATGTCCAAATCAAAGGTAGCTCCTATTAAAAACCGCCAAACCATTCCTAAACTGGAGCTCTCAGCCGCCCACTTGTTGGCTAAGCTCATGGCCCATGTCTCGGCCCAGTTATCAGCTCACATCACCGTTCGTCAGCACATATGTTGGTCAGACAGTACCATAGTACTGGCCTGGCTGAACACGCCTGTACAATCGCTTCAGACATTTGAAGCCAACAGAGTCTCCTCAATCAAGGCAAATACGTGCAATCTCACGTGGAGACATGTACCTTCCGCCCTAAATCCTGCTGACTGTGCCAGCAGGGGCATGTCAGCTCAAGATCTCTTGAAGCATGATATGTGGTGGTCACCGTCCTGGCTTAAGGACCCGCCACAAACATGGCCAGCCCTACCGCCCGCGTTGGGCCATCACGCCCTACCAGGCCTCAAGCCAAAGAAGGCCGTCGCCCACATAGCGGTACCTGACCTCGACGAGACTCTGCTCACACGATTCAGCTCACTAGATAAACTGATAGGTGTAACGGCGTGTATAAAACGATTCATACACAATTGCAGACAGAGCCGCTCTGCGCGTGTCGCTGGGCCCATTACGGTTAGCGAACGAAAGGAAGCCCTTTTACATTGGGTGCGCTCAGTACAACACAATTGCTTTGCTGAAGACATACATCGCTTAAAACACAACAAAGAATGTACGATACGTGTACAACGCCTGTCACCATTCTTAGAGAACGACTTACTGAAAGTGAGTGGTCGACTCACCCAGTCTGCTCTGCGTTACGACGCTCAGCACCCACTGATATTACCCAGCTCGAGTCCACTAGTTGATCTCATTATAGACTACTATCATAAAATTTACTGTCATCCAGGGGCGGACACTCTGCACTCACTCTTACGCCAGCAATTCTGGATATTATCAGCCCGCCGCGTTATTCGCCATCGAGTATACAAATGTATACATTGTTTTCGTTTCCGCGCTAAAACTAAGGCCCCGTACATGGCCGACCTACCCGCCGACCGCGTAAACGTTCAGCCCGTATTTAGCAAAGTCACGACGGACTTTGCTGGACCATTTTTGATAAAATCCAGTACACTTAGAAACGCCAAGCTATTAAAGGGCTACTTCTGTGTTATAACATGTCTAGCCACGAAGGCGGTCCATCTCGAACCGGTATCTGAGTTATCCACGGAAGCGTTCCTTGCGGCATTACAGCGTTTTGTTTCTAGGCGCGGTGTACCGACGTTAATTAGGTCTGATTGCGGTACAAATTATGTAGGCGCTAGGAATGAACTTAGGGAAATACAGGCCTTTCTTGCAACCAATAATGACAGTATCGCACATACGCTTTCTAAACAGCACATAACATGGTGGCTAAATCCACCAAAGGCACCCTGGTTCGGTGCACTTCATGAAACAGCGGTAAAGTCAGCTAAACAATTACTGTACCGTGTGGTCGGCGAACAACGCCTCACATTTGAAGAGTTTTCAACTCTATTAGCACGCATTGAAGCCGTGCTCAATTCACGCCCTCTCAGCCCACTCTCTTCTGACCCTGCGGATCTTGATGCTCTCACCGCAGGTCATTTCCTTATTGGCCGTCCGCTCACAGCCTTACCTGAATATTCGGTAGAAGGCCGAGCCATTTCTGCACTAAAAAGGTTCAAGCTCGTCCAATCCTTATCCCAACACTTTTGGCGATCCTGGTCCAAGTCCTACCTGCACACCCTCCAAACCCGCTCCAAATGGACTTCCCGATCCAGCCCACCTCAAGTCGGGGAACTGGTACTGATAGTGGACGACCAGGTGCCGCCTCTACACTGGCGCATGGGCCGCATCACCAAGACGCTCCCGGGGAGGGATGGCGTCACCCGAGTGGTGGAACTCAAGACGACTTTGGGCATACTGACGCGACCTGTCCTCAAGATCGCCCGCCTGCCTATCGATTGAGCACCACACCACACCTTTGCCGCGTGGGGAATATGTTCACGCGAAAGCGTGACGTCACCTCACCCACAGTGCGTCCCCCGCTACCCGCCGGTAAGGGGAAACGTCAAACGCGGCGGCTCTCGCACGCCACGACTGAGCGACACGCCTTCTGCTCGCGCGCACG
Source organism: Selenia dentaria (assembly GCA_917880725.1). Taxonomy (NCBI): domain Eukaryota; kingdom Metazoa; phylum Arthropoda; class Insecta; order Lepidoptera; family Geometridae; genus Selenia; species Selenia dentaria. The sequence goes on from OU862903.1 coordinate 17,398,727, forward strand.
CAACACTAAGTGAAATCCGCTCTGCACCGCCGCCATTTTGCCACGAGTCGGAAACGCCCCCAATAATTTTACCGACGACACATACGCGTACGCGAGTGCACAAATAAAAGGGACACTGACAATACAAACCCAAGTGAACAAGTGAACAATCGCCTTCAGCTCATTCAGCACGCCGTCGACAGCAGGACGCCTCCACGAGGACCCACGGTCACCAGCTCTCACCAGTTCCAGAGTCTCCCGACATACCCCACGGAACCCAGGTACCATTAATTCTTCCCTACCTATCGTATGGTGGCATATTGCCTCACCAACCATACTTAAATACTAGTGTAGCATTTTACAAAAGGAAGCTATGGACTTTTAATTTTACAGTCAGAAACTGTAACACTGGGAAAACTACTTGCTTCATGTGGCATGAAGCTATCGCGCAACGTGGTGCTGACGAAATAGGATATTGCCTAAAAATGTTCATAATGAGTTTGCCCGAAGAAACAGAGCACGTTACTATTTATTCAGATACGTGTCCCGGGCAAACCCGCAACAACACATTACCTGTTGTATATAACTACATACTTACGCAGAAAGTTGGTTTGAAGACTATAGATCATAAATTTTTAGTTCCTGGTCACACACATTTAGAGTGTGATGCTGACCATGCCTCCATCGAGCGTGCCAAGAAGAAATATAATGGAAGAATTTCAATTCCAAATGACTGGTACATGCTTGTGAGAATGGTCAGCAGTAAGTTCACTGTGATAGAAATGTCACAAGACGACATTTTGGCATTTTCAAGCATTCTAAAGCAGTCGCTAATAAAGAAGACCAAAGATCAGAATAACGATCCCTTTCTGTGGCGTAATATATTTTGGATACGTGTCGAGAAAGAACATCCTTGTTTCTTTTCTTTTAAGTACTCACTGCGAGTGGAAGAGGAGTTTAAAATATGTGACATGAAGAGGAAAGCCAGAGCCAGTCGAAATAGTCAGCCAATGATGGATGTTCGTAAGGCGTACAATCAGCCATTATTAATAAGTAAAGAAAAACATAAGGATATTCTGTCTTTATTACAATTCATTGATCCAGTGTACCATGATTTTTATAAGAATGTAATAAAGTCTGACAACGACGTAGTAGACACATCACATATTAGTGATTATGATTCCGATTCTGAATAGAAATTATTCTATTATTAAGTCAATTACCTTATTTTTTCAATGCTACTTCGAGTGCAATGTTATATGCTAAATATACTGCATTGTCCCTTTGTTGTCTTTTCAATTTAAATAAAGTATATTCCTATATTTATTTTTCATTTAAGATCATAACATGATAACTACCTACTTTTTTTGATCACAGTGTGATAAGTACAACCGTTCTTTAAAAAATAAAACAATACAAGAATACTACGCATTCCACAGTGAATTTTAAGTATTTTTACAGATTAAGAATACATTTTCTTTATTTTTAAAATCATTTTTTGTTCATATATTGAGTATCTCATATTTTAAAAGTGCTTTCAAGATTTTTAAATAATTTAATTGGTTGTCCTGTAAAGTAGTGAATTTGTATTTATCATATTCTGACCTATGGCCACAGATATAATATACTATATATAATATAATATACAGTAATTGCTTGCTCAAATTCCAATTTTAGTTATATCTGTGTAGTTTTATAAAAATGCCTGTGTCTTTCCTCGAGCAAAGAAAGAGAATGAAATAAAATTGTTACGATGAATTTCCATAATTGTTCAAAATTATTCAACAGACATAAAAAAATGGGGGAGGTTCTTGACTCTACTTTATTTTAATTATTGTTACCTCAGAACTTTCGACTGGGTGAACCGATTTTGATTTTTAATGATTTGAAAAAAAACTTTTTTTTATTTGCAAGCCGGTGCTTCCCGGGTAGGCCTGCAGGTGATTCTTTCTTTGTTTGAATTTCATCAAATTCAGTCAAGCCGTTTTTGAGTTACACTCCAATAACTGTGTGTGTGTGTTTCGCCTAATTTGAGGATTTGATGATATCATAATTAATAATAATATCGAGAGCCATATGTATACACACAAATTAAAATTAATTCAAGTAAATTAAAAAAAGATTAAAAATTAAAACATAGTAATACAAGTTCTATCCGTAGGTTGAATTAAGTTAAAATAAATTTATTTATTTATTTATTTGGTTTGCTAACAGTAGTAACACAAACTTAAAAAATAAATATTATGCTACGTGCACTACCAATTAGAAGCAAACACAGCATGCTTTACAATCTTAACATAAAGGGTAAGTTTTACAAAGTTGAAATATCTTAAAACAAAAACAGAAACTAAATCAAAAACACCGAGTTAAAAAACTATAAAGGATACATTAATTTAAGGTAAAAGACTTAAGAAGTAGATACATATCCTTAGTATAACTGTTTATATTAATAATTTACAATAAGTGAATATTTCCAAACCTAGATATCATCACACTCCGTTGGGGTTATTGTGACAGACCCATTTGGTGGCATCAGAAGACGACGTAGCATTGAAGGGCTGTCATTGATTATGTCTAAATCATCTTGTTGATTGCATAACTTGCACATACGAGGTATAGGCGAGTATGCTCCGAACACTGTTCTTCGGAGGGGAGGGGCTAAGAGGGTGATTTTATGTCATTTTTGTGTGAATGATAAAACTAAGTTATAAAAATAATAATTAATAAATAAAATGGATTCATACAGTATTTTGTACATGTTCTTATGCCTACTTTTAAGCTGCAACTTGCAGCCATCGCCTAAACACAACCGTCGAGAAGATTCTTTCTGATAGACTCTTTATAATAGAGTTATTACACCTGAACTCTCATGAATTTTGCTATTCGGTTTCTCTGTATGGCTTGGAAAGAGTTAACGCGCACTTCGAAGAACATATAACCCGCGGCACGTAACTCTAGCGCTGACCGTTATTGCGCAGAAGTCAAAAATTGGGTATCACAGGGTGGCTAGAGGGACGAAGGACTCTTGTCTCTCTCTGTCACATCGAAGACGAGGGACTCTTGTCTCTCTCTGGCACATCGAAGACGAGGGACTCCTTTCTCTCTCTGTCACATGTGCGCGACTGTACCCATGCGCAGATATCCCCTCCACATTTCGCTCAGCGCTAGAGTTACGTGCCGCGGGTTATACCATTAATGGAAAACGATCCCGTAAATAGCAATGGTCCCTAAAAAGGGTGAACATTTTTTTTATCAAATAAACGGACACGACTTCAACACTAAAATGTGTGAAAGAACTTGTCGAAGTCGGTACCATGCGCACAATATTGTGATATGAGGTACTTTTGAATTATCACGGTACCGACTTCAACAAGTTATTTCACACTTTGTAGTGTTGAAGTCGGTTTCGTTTTTAGTTAAAAACAAAACCCTTTTTAGTGACCCTTGCAAATTACGGGATCGATCGTCATTCACCGTCAATGATGATATCACCAAGATAGCCGAAACACGATTCAGTTCTTGGAGTGTAATTTAAAAACTACTTGACCAAATTTGATGAAATTCAATTGGGACCACCTCGGAAGTATAGTCTACCAAACAAAAAAAGATTCACCAAAATCGGTTCATAAACGACGAAGTTATCCGCAAACACACATAAATAAGAATACGGTTGTAATGAAAAACCTCCTTTTTGAAGACTGTTAATAATATTTGATGAGCCGGTGCTTCTAGTCTCTGGAGCCCTAGCTCAAATGATGTCGGTTCTGTATTGTCCCTAAATCCGTATTGTGCCCGGTTTCCAGGAGGGCGAGGCGTGCGAGGCCTCCGGTTTGCCGGCCGCACCCCCCACCATGGCCGATGTTATAAGGTCAGTACTACCATATCCTATTCTTATTCTTATTGTCATTCTCATTGTTATTCTTATTCTTATTGTCATTCTCATTCTCATTGTTATTCTTATTGTCATTCTCATTCTTATTGTCATTCTCATTCTCAATGTTATTCTTATTATTATTCTTATTGTCATTCTCATTCTCATTGTTATTCTTATTCTTATGCTTATTGTCATTCCCATTCTCATTCTTATTGTCATTCTCATTCTCAATGTTATTCTTATTATTATTCTTATTGTCATTCTCATTCTCATTGTTATTCTTATTGTCATTCTCATTCTTATTGTTATTCTTATTCTTATTGTCATTCTCATTGTTATTCTTATTCTTATTGTCATTCTCATTCTCATTCTCATTGTTATTCTTATTCTTATTGTCATTCTCATTCTCATTGTTATTCTTATTCTTATTGTCATTCTCATTCTTATTCTTATTGTCATTCTCATTCTCATTTCCATTGTTATTCTTATTCTTATTGTCATTCTCATTTTTATTGTTATTCTTATTCTGCGTGGAGGCGCTAGGTCCTGCACTGACGTCCCGCTTGGGGTGTATTATGCATTTCTCCCGCCAGCCTCTACACGAGCCATCCCAACTCCTTAATGTAACGGAGTATGACCCTGGGTCGCTGGCACAACTGCTCCAGTGACATTTGAGGTGTTAAAACTGATGATGATTACATATATTATACCCTTCTAATATTATAAATGCGAAAGTTTGTGAGTATGGATGTGTAGATGTTTGTTACTCTTTCACGTTCAAACTGCGGGGGCAATTTTGATAAAATTTGGTATGGAGGTAGATGAGGCGCTGGATTAACACATAGGATACTTTTCATCATCATCATCATCATCCATCATCACGCGGGTGAAAAAGCGTAATATACTTGGGCACAGCACAGACAAAATAATAAGATCTCCGCCTACGTCAAGATCGTAATGATGACAGTTCTGCAAAGTTTGTGTCAGTTTCTGATAGAGCTCGATACACTAGACGTGCTCGGCGACCGTCAAGGGTGATGAAATGTAATGACAGTTTTTTTCCATTGTGATTAATTTTATATTAGTATGTACGTAAGTCCTGTATTTTATTATTAATGTTTGCTGAATCATATACTTAGTATTTAAATCTACTCATACGTCTTGTATTACTATTATAGCAATTGCGTTTGACCATGTACATATTTTAAGACATTTTGTATAAAGGTAGATATGGCCTTAGAGAAGATAATGAGCTACTCGAAAGACTAATCCTGCGCAGACGTAGTCGCGCGCACCTGCTAGGTACATCGTATATTTTTATCACAAACGATATTAGACGGAATATTTGGTGACCCTTCCGCTAAAAACAATGCTTATGGCCGAGTTGTGCGGTGTGCACCACCCTCCCTCCCGCACAAACTGATGCAAACGGGAAGTATACAGAATAAACAAAAATAATTTTCCAATGATTAGACATCCAGCAAACTATTAAAATCTAGCACTGCGGTCCGTTTTGCGATATTTTTGCTCACAGTGCTGTCGTCTACCAAAGCCGGTCCGAGACAAATATCGCGATTTTGACAGCTCGTGGCACTGTAAGCGTGTTGATAATTCGGACCGGAGTTGTAGCAATAACGAACCATTTGCGCGCGAAAAACAAATTCATAAAAATATCGTGCACAGTGTGAAGGTTAACTATGTGGTGTGTGGATTAAAAAGAAACATTAGATGGACCGACTTTTACAACTTTTACATTAAAAACAAGGGACAAAACAGTAAAGACCTTGTAAATACAAACAAACACCTGTCACTTTTGACAGAAGCTCACGATGATTTCGGTGTAGACTGAAGAGCATGGTTCAAGTAATCGTCAATATGGCGGCAGTTAAGACGTCATCGATGACGTAGCGTGGGCCATCGTAATCACGCTCACGGTGAACAGGACCGACTGTTATCGCGCTGAAATCGATTATGGCTTGATTGGGACCGCACTGTATGCGGTCCCAATCAAGCCATAATCGATTTCAGTTTCGTAGTGTAGTGTAAGTAACTAGTAACATTTTAACGATAGGTGCGTTCGTTTAGCTTATGTGAGCATTAGGTGGCGTTGTCATTGATGGCTCTTTTGTTAAAGCGTTCGTAAAGCTCAAAAACGTTATTTTTGCCACTTTTGCCCGCACCCTATTCGAACGCTCAACTGAGCATAAGACCTAAAACCGCAAGATTATGTTGTCAAATACATAGCTGTCAAATAACGATCACAAACAACCAAGCTCCGGACGTGAGTCAAAAATTGCATGCATTTGGTGGGAAAAAATCCTCTTTTTAAGCTTTCCGAACGCTTTAACAAAAAGAGACATGAACGACATTTTCACCAACAGATTCCCAATTCGAACGCCCTTTTTGAGCGTTTTTAGCGTTATTTTCGCCAAAAACGATCAGAAGTGATCTATTCGAACGCACTAGATGTAACGAGTAGCGCAGTCTTCCTTTACTTTTACAGATAGTTCAATTATTTTAGTAAGTAACTTTATAAAACCTAATGTAATTAACCTTCCGTCATTAATAGCGCTTACATACGAACGACGTGTTGCCAACTGCAGAAATAACTGCTAGCAAAATTCTTTTATTTTTTATCAACATACGAGGCATTTAGTAAAGTAATTACATATTCTGTTTTATATTATACTCGTATTAGCTGCGCCGAGCTGTTTCACTGGTGTGGTGATGGATGATGATGATGGAAAGTGTACCATGTCCGTCTCCGGGATCTAAACTATCTCCTTGCCAAATTTCATCGAGATCCGTTCAGCCGTTTGGACGTGAAAGCGAAACAAACAAACTCGCTTATAATATTAGTTAAAACTAACTGCGCTCCGCGGTTTCACTCGCGTGGTGTTTGATGATGAAGAGTATCGCATGTGCTAATCCAGTGCGTCATCTATCTCCCTACCAAATTTCATCCAAATCCATTTAGGAGTTTTTCCGTGATCCAACAATGCGAACATACCAATTATTAGGAAATTAAGGAGGAGGGCGTTGGTATCCGCAACACCGTACTAACGACTGTTGTCCTAAGACAAACAACCGACACCGACGGCTTAACGTGCCCTCCGAAGCACGGAAGCGCTCAGTTGAACAATGCCACTAGCACACACCCATCAAACTCTTGACCGCAGCACGCGTTGCTTAACTTGTACATCGGTTAAGATCGCCAAGTCAAGCTCCGCTACGAGCGCTTCTCAATGAAAAAAAAACTGTTATTTGGAATGTATTATTTAATTAAAAGTGTTTTGAATGGTTGTTGGTAAAAGACAGTGGACATGGCAGTATTTTTTGTTTACAACTTTCACACTTGGTGTTCAGGTCCCAAACTAGGCTTAGCCTGTACTATGTCACCTGCAGGGCTATTACGTATCTCAGTTGCTAACAAATGTTGATTGAAATCTAAACAAATGGCGGCTCCATGTCACTTTTGACAACTTCAGTAAGCAAAAATTTTAGTAAGTTGACGACTGGAGCTGCCAAAAGTGACATAGAGCCGCCATTTTTTTTCTTTTTCTGTCTGCATTTGTTAGCAATTGAGATACATAATAGCCCTACTGGCGTTTTATATACATCTAGACTAATATTGTAAAGAGGAAAGATTTGTTCGTTTGGATTTAATAGGCTCCGAAACTACTGGACCGATTTGTGATAATTTCTTTCACCATTAGAATTCAACATCATAAAATATTTAAAAAAAAGGTAAGGGTGAAGAACCCATATATCGCGTACGCTGCGGAAACTATTGACAATAGAGCAATGCTATATCATATCCAACTGTTACAGTTGTCACAATAACTACTGTTTCGTGTTAAACTATGCAATAGTAACGCCGGTACAAACTAGGCCACATTAATCGTACCTTGGTGTTAATCCATATCATACTCTAATAATAAAGAAGAAAGATTTGATAGTTTGTTTGTAACAGATAAACGCAAGAAATCAAAACAATATTTCACCAGTTTTGTATATGTATTTTCAGGGAACGGAAGAAGAAAGCGGGCGGCGCAGGTCTCGGCACATTGAGGCGACGTATCGCGAACGCCGCGCGGCGCCCGCGGGACAACCGGCCTGACAGAGGTACCTAGCAAGACGTTCTAGTTTGACTGCCGGGGCCTTACTATCAGCTCTTAAAGCAGGATTTATAGAAAACGGCCTGGTTTATTCGTACCATGAAAGCTTTAAAGCAGGCCTGCCCAGGCCTACTATTCAAGAACCGCAAAAACCGTTCACCTGTTCTTTGTATGGACTCTCGATGACGCTCTAAATGCGCTCAGTTTATCAGCTTACAAATTTCTAGCCGTCTGCAATGTTGGATAAAGTAAATTGTTAGAATGTCAGAGACAATATTGTTCTTTCACTTTTTTTCGTTTAAAACTGTTTAAGCCAGGTTTAAGAACTGCGCGGAACTTGCATGGTTTTAAAAAGCTGATAATAACGCCTCTTTTTTAGCCTCTGACGGCAAAACGACGGGGTGTTATAAGTTCGACGTGTGTGTATTTGTGTGTGGCTGTGTGTGTGTGTGTGTGTGTGTGTGTGTGTGGCATCACATCAGAGTAATATGGATGCAGTGATACATATATACATATATATACATACATAGTAGCGCAGTCGGTAGGATGAAGTGTTCCGATCGGTTATCGGCAGGGCTATTATGTATCTCAGTTACTAACAAACGTTGATAGAAGTCTTGAAAAATGGCGGCTCTTTGTCAAATTTGACAACTCCAGTTAGCAAAAATGTTAGTAAGTTGATGACTGGAACTGCCAAAAGTGACATAGAGCCGGCATTTTTTTCCGATATCAATCAACATTTGCTAGCAACTGACATAACCCTACAGAACTGCTGTTTCTTGAACTACGTCAAACATTTTGTATCTCGGTATTCAGATAGCGTAATTTGGTTGAATTGTTGGCGCAGTCGGTAGGATGAAGTGTTTGTATCGGTTGCAGACTGCGAGCACGCCCGCTTCATCCGCTCGGTGGTGTCGTCATGGCGGCTGGCGGAGGTGTTCCTGCTGTGTGCTGAGCTAGAGGCGGGCTGCGCGCTGCGCGACCTCGCCACGCAGGCGGACCTCGCGCGTGAGCCGGCGCGCGACCTCGCCACCGCTCTGCCGACCGTGTACACCGACAGGTGAGGGGTTATAGCAAATGAGTGTAACTTATTTACCAAAATGGATCACATTTTTTTTAATTTTATCCATGATTTCTATTACAATTCTACATATTACTAGAACATACTAACAGCCGTATTTATAAACAAGCAAAAGTAATTACTTAAGCAACAATATTAATTAACTATAGACTAGAATTCGCCTGAAGTTAGAACTATCAAATTCTAAAAGCCAGTTGCAGAAACGATCTTTAACTTTTTAAGACGTCATTAAATCTTAATCCGACATTAAATCGTTACACATACGAAAATTCTGTCAAATTTTAAAGTTGCTTTTAATTTATCTAAAAAAACGTCAAATTGTCGTTTATCGTGTATTTTGAGTTGCACAAAACATAGCCCATTAGTGCTTAAAGGAACTTCAAATTGATCCAGTATTTAAACTTAATTAGTCAACAATCATCCATTATACCGACTTTAATAATAATAATAAATTGATTTGAAAAGGTTAGTAATTTTTTTTTACCTCCACATTTCACAGTTGGATCAAGGGACAGATACAGAAGGCAGTACTTCTTGACACGGCACGTATTGTCAGGAGGTTCCTCAGTCTGCAGCCCTAACCACTGGTAGTTTGGGTCATGCCCCGCTGCCGATGGCAATCTAGGATTAGGTTTTTTACAATGTTTTTATTTATTAATTTTTATTGTATATAGAAATATTGTAAAAAATTTAATTTTAAGAAAAGGAAATAAATAATGTAATAATAATAAAAAAAGTTTATTGCTCCATATTAATACACATACAATTTACACATAGATTAGATACTATAATTATAATACAGAGACCGTTTCAGTCTGGTACATGTTTTTGCGAACACAAAGCAAAGGACTAAAAAAAAAAACAATTTGTTACCAGATCAGAAAAAGTAACTACTTAGTTGGTATCATGGTATCTTGATGCTATATATTTGCTTTAGTTGAGTTTACAATTTTGCAATAATATAGTAAAACATGTCTTTATCAAGTCTCTCATCATTGTCCCCTCCAGAAGTGTACGTTCCCCGACACCGAATCTCGGCCAATGCAAAAAAATATTTCTAAAACAGTAGTGAAGAGCTTCGGTATCACGCACCAAATTTGCAAAGATGCAGTTTTGCAAATCAAATAATATATTATTGATTTGTAGCCAATAACCAAAAAATATAGTATAAGCTATTGATAAAGTGTACAACCCGGTCACAATATCTGTGCACCTGCCCTCGTGACGTCATATCGGCGGTCTGGGTACGGTGTGAAAAAAAGTTTTTTCGAGAAATGTGGAGGTAAAAAAAATTTACTAACCTTTTCAAATCAATTTATTATTGATCAAGGGTTTGTTATTAAAAAATAATAAATTTGATTATAAAAACATTTATTATTAAACTCAGTCACTATAAATTATTGACTCTATGCCTGACATTGTATCTTCCTCACTCTCACTTTCTGAACTCTCCGAACTGTCTTCCCCTAGTGATATTAAAAGTTGTGTGGTATGTTGTCATCTGCTAGATGATCCTTTTCCCAGTATTCTCGCTGTAGTCTCTCCACGCGATTCACTTCTTTTTTCCAGTCAGCTGGCGTAATTGACTTAATCGCATCTTTTGTAAGTTGTTCTATTTTCTTTTCCGATTGGTCAATGTTTTTATCTGCCACCCTTTGCTTTACCAAGTTCCATATATATTCGATAGGGTTTAGGTCACAATGATAAGGTGGCAGACGCACAACTTCTTGGCCATGCTCTCGATGATTCGCTGTGTATTGTTTTTCCCATGACTTCAGTTTAACAGCTACAACAATTTTAATAACAACCAAACCAGTCCAAACTTAACAGTAAACAGTCTAAACTTAACAATAAATATTAAAAAACAAAACAACAACAAAGCGAAAATATCAAAATTATTGGGACGTGTATCGGCAACGAAGATGCTAACCGTACTGTCGCACCGGGGAGTGCGCGGAGAGGTGACAGGGGAAGCGGGAGAAGCGCCGCATTCCAGCGAGGTGCACAGATATTCTGACCGGGTTGTAGTTTGATACTCGTTTTAACAGACTTTTTAAAGTAGGTACCATTTCCTTTCCTTAATCAATGAGAACACGTCAATTTTTCGTTTTTATTGCAAAAGTGAAGTTGTATAAAAATGTAATTCGCACACAAGTCTGCACTGTGAAGAGTGTGAATGATCTATTATGCTGTAAAATTTAAAATTCCACGACAAAACAACCTAATACAAGTGTAGAAAGATACATCCAATTTTGGTAGGGTTATGTCATGCATTTACTTTAGTAAGTAACGTTCATTGCTCGACTATAGAATAAGATTTTATGTTGAAGTATCTATCGTAAAGTAATTAATTCATTGAGAAATTGCTTAGCAACAAGTAATTACTTGTTTATAAATACGAGTGTTAATATATTTATTAGTCTTATTTTCATGATCTCTATATTTCTTGGCCGTGATTTTCTACCGACTTCTAAAATGGAGGAGGTACTCAATTTGACTGTATTTTTTTAATGTTTGTTACCTCACAATTTCGACTGGGTGAACCGATTCTCAAAATTATATTTTTGTTTGAAAGCTGGTGCTTCCCGTGTGGTCCCATTTAAATTTCATCAACAATAACCTAAAATATTGTTATAAAAACTAACGTGGTTTTCAATCATTATTAATTAAAAATACGGGCGTCGATGACGTCTCGCTTAGCACTGTCAGTGCTAAGCGAGACGTCATCGACGCGGGCGTCCCGAACACTCCTTGAACAAGGCCACCGAATGTGGTCGAAACTATAGTCCGACCTATCCGATAAATATTACGTGAGTAATCCCGTATTTTTAATTAATAATAACCTAAAATATTTTAATAAACATATAACCTCATCCTTTTGAAGTCGGTTAAAATACGCTTTGACTTGATATCTTCCTTCTTTTGAAAGTCGGTTACAGTTAAAAAAAAATCAACAATAGCCGTTATTATTATTCCCGCCATCGAGTAACGTCAGAAATCCGAAGAAGAAGAAAAAGAAGCAAAAGAAGAAAAATACACATTACCGTGACATTGACAGTTGTGCGTTGATTGTGTGCAGATGGTGGTGCGACGTGGAGCTGGTGGGTGCCGGCTGGTCGATCCCGGCGCACAGGGCCATCCTCGCCGCCAGGTCCACCTACTTCCGGGACCTGCTGCAGCGGTATCCTCCGTGAGTTCATGCTTCATCCATAGTTATCGACTAAATCGGTTTAAGGACCACTGCGGCGCCCTCGTAAGGTGATCCGATATGCGCCCGCGTCATATGTTTGCGTCGAGTTGGGAACAAACGGCTCTTGTGCCTTACCTATAGCGAGTTAAGAGACGAAATTTATGTCAGAGAAAGTTGAAAGACCAAGGAATCTGATACATAAACATTCATGTCAAATAAATAAAAAGTTATGTTACACGAGGACAAACTTGACATAGCGGAAAAAATCAGAGTTGATGTGGAAAAAAATTGTAATTTAATAATTTTACACCAATACCTATAGGTTTTTTTGCTGTAATTAAGTGAGTGAGTGAGTTCACGCTTCATCCATAGTTATACTACCAAACTGTTACTCAGGCGATCAGGGATCGGAACGTAGCGGTGACGGAGGCCTTGCTTCAGTGCCGAGGGTTCTCAGCAAGTGCAATAGATGTTGAAATTGTACCAAGAGTGGGTATTCAGCACCTCTACCATGAGTCGGCAACATAAATGTCATCTATAGTCGACATTCGATCTCGCCTACCATAAGCTTGTGATTGGCGCACTCGCTGTCAATTTTAGTTCTACAATCGACCGGAAGGTGGCACTGTACATTTTTCATAATTTTTTTTGCGGCAGTCGATAGCGAGCTTCGATTGATGTTAAGGTTGTAAAGCTCATGGTAGATCTACTGAGCAGTCATGCTCACGAAAAGGTGTTGGCAAGTGGTGGCGTGTGGCGGGTCGCCATCTTCCCTCAAACATGGTTGATGAAGGCGATGGCTGCCACATGGTTCAACTCGTGAATGGGTGCTGTCTGCGGAGACCGAGCCTTGAATGCTGCAAACTCAGAAACAAAGTATCTATTACTAGTAGCGCCCCGCCATTTCACCCGCGTGGTGATGAATAATGATGATGAAAAGTATCCTAATTGTTAATCCAGCACCACTTCTATCTCCATACTAAATTTCATCAGAATTGCCCCCGCCGTTTGAGCGAGAAAGAGTAACAAACATCCAGACATTCACACATGCCATACTCGCAAACTTTTATGTATATTATATTAGAAGAGTTTCCGTTATTACCGTTATAAGTGACGCCTTAGCCAGTTAGGTAACACTTATAGTGCGTTGAAATAGGCCCTCCGTGAGCCGCTCACAAGGGGTGTTCGAGTTGGAAATCTGTGGGTGAAAATGTCGTTCATGTCTCTTTTTGTTCAGCGTTCGGAAAGATGAAAAAGAGGTATTTTTGTCACCAAAACGTGCAATTTTTGACCCACGTCCGGAGCATGGTTGTTTGTGATCGTTTTTTGGCAGCTATGTATTTGACAGCGTAATCATGCGATTTTAGGTATTAGGGGTCGTCCATTAATCACGTGATGTTTTTTTAGCATTTTTGTTGACTCCCCTCCCCCTTGGTGATACGTGGTGAGGTTTAAGACTAACCCCCCACCCTCATGCAAAATCACGTGTTTTTTTAGTACCTACAAAGAATGTTTATTTTTTTAGAATATTATCTTTAAATACAGGTATAAAGTTAGTAATTTTATTCTAGAAAATTAAGGACCATGATAATAAGACTAGACAGAAAAGTTGCAGGTTGTTTTTGACTCGCATACTTACAAATAATATTAAAGGAATGGTGTAATCATGCTAAAAATATATATTGTTATACATGAACATACTTAATGTATTGCGTTTGACAAAAAAAATAAAAACACATGATATATTACTACACGCCCCTCCCCCTTTTGATATTTTGATATTTCGTGATTTTTGTCGTACCCCCTCCCCCCCTTTCCGAGCCTCACGTGATTAATGGACGGCCCCTTATGCTCGGTTGAGCGTTCGAGTAGAGTTTGGGCAAAAGTGGCAATAATAACGTTTTTGAGCTTTACGAACGCTTTAACAAAAGAGCCATCAATGACAACGCCACCAATGTCCTCATTGCTAAACGAACGCACCTTTAGTAGTAAAAAATTTCACGTATCTTGACTTAGGTGTTACCTAAAATTTTGGTGAAAACGGGCCTTAGTGTGTTTAAAAAAAAAGAAATGAAGTCGTTATAATCTTAAGAAAATAAGTAGTTCCCATATATCTCCTAAATTAGCATGTTATGCTGTCCTTAAAATAGTTGTTTTGCAATCATAAAATTGCATAAAGTTAATAAACGGCACCTTGGAGTCTGTGTGTCTTATACAGTAAAAAAATTCAAACTCAAATCATTTATTGCTTATGTGTCAAGTATCAATATATAAGGTGTTTGTTAATTAGTGCTCAATATTGAACGGGGCGGTTTGGAATCGATGTTTATGCCTATACGACGGCGGGCCCGGGCGGGGCAAGTTTCGACTTAGACTGGAGTATCTAAGTAGGTAGGTATGCCTCGCATAGTTACTGCTATCTATTCTGTGATGCAGTGGTGCCGCCGTGCGTTTAGTCGCACAATGGTTCTTAGCCGCGGACCGGTCAATATGTGTTCATAATAATTAGCAAGTACAATTTGAAAAAAATTAATACCGACTTCCATTCTATTCAGTTATTGGAGTGTAACTCAAAAACTACTGGAACGAATTTGATAAATTTAAATGGGACCACACGGGAAGTATACTCTATCGAACAAAGAAAGAATCATCTGCAGGCCTACCCGGGAAGCACCGGCTAGCAAATAAAAAAAGTTTTTTTTCAAATCATTAAAAATCTAAATCGGTTCACCCAGTCGAAAGTTCTGAGGTAACAATAATTAAAATAAAGTAGAGTCAAGAACCTCCTCCATTGTTTTATGTCTGTTGAATAATTTTGAACAATTATGCAATAATTATAAAATATGCAATATTGAATAATTTTGTGCTTTAAAAAGAATTTAGAGAATCTGTGCACCCAGTCGAAAGTTATGAGGGAACAAACATAAAGTCGAATTGAGTACCTCCTTTTTTGGAAGTCGACAGAAAATATGATGATTTCTTCCCCTATAATGACCAGTTATCGATTCCAAACCACCTCGTTCAATGTTGTGCACTAATTAACAAATACCTTTATGTTTTTTTTATTTTCCAGATCATGCACTCGCGTGCCTTTAGAAGGCGCGTGTGCGTCCATCCCCCGGGAGGAGGCAGACGCGTGTATTTACTCCCTGTACGCGGGGGGGACCCCCTCCCGCCGCACGCACTGTCGACGTCACAATAGTAAGTACTTGGTTTTTATATGATCGTTATAAATCATAATCAGCCCATTTTGCTCCCACTGCTGGCACTCGAGCCTTCCTCTAAGAGGCAGGATTAGACTAGTGGTACCCATGTCGAAGTGTTTAGGCCGCCCTCGGCCCTTCGACATAGCCTAACGACTGTTGTCCTAAGACAAACAACCGACACTGACGACTTAACGTGCCCTCCGAAGCACGGACGCGCTCAGTTGAACATTGCCACTAGCACACACTCATCCAAGTCCTGACCGCAGCAAGCGTTGCTTAACTTGTTGATCGGTTCAGATCGCCAAGTCGAGCTCCGCTACGAGCGGTTCCGCTGATATGAACATGTAATTACTTAATTAATTTTGATTAAATATAGGTATTCATGCAACCAGAATCCCACACAAACACTATCCGTGCTGATTAAGCAGAACAAGATAGTGCACCGTTGCATTGTGTGAACTCGAACTGTAAGAGCCGATACACACGGACTGCTCGAGCAGTTAGCCAGTGATCAACTTAAAAATGAGTTTAAATGTATACAAAAGATTAATTCGAAGATAATAAATTGCTACAAGCCATATAAATTAAAACAATGGCATATAAATAGTTTAGTCAGCATAGAATTGTTCGTGAATTATAAGTATAAAAGTATTTTGCTTCATCGAAAAAATATCAACATACTGTGAGTGTTTTGAATTAAAAATATTGACAGTTCGTGGGAAGAAAGAATTTTGAGGATGATAATAAAGTAAATAATTCCGACGACTGAGTGATCTATAGGTACTTATATACTATATATATTACTAGGTACTAGATTACTTATTTCTTAACCCTTTAAGCAGCTTAAAAATAAAAATATTTTGGCGCCAAATCGAAAAGAACAAAGCGCGCGAAAATTAATTTCATAAATTAGCGCGCGATGCAAACGTTTGCAGGAGTAAAATCGTAGTAAAACAGCTATTTGTTCTATTTTATTTCTGTAAACGGCGTCAATTTACACTGGTTACCCAGTACATCTTCCTTTATTCTATTATTATGTTATCTGTTTCTTTAAGAAATTCAAATCAGTCAAATTATAGAGGTAAAGTCAACCGAAAAAATACATACAAACTTGAACCGCAACAAAAAAATAACTAATGAAATATATTCTACAAAGACCAATTTTATTTCTCAAACAGGTGTAAAAGGAGTAAACATACAATCACAACGGTATAATAGACTTTGAAAACCTATACTGCCTATTTTATGAATTATCCATAGTAAATCCACAAATTGTCATACAAACGCTAACCAAATAGATCTCAAAATCGTTATCAAAACAATATGGCGACTGCCTTTATCAAATTACGGGAATTGCTCACAAAACCATAATATAAGAGGATTATAAACTTTTTCTTAGGTTTTTACCTGGAAATGGTACTTATTCACGAAAACAATACACTAGCATATGCACTGCTGCGAAAGTTTAAGAGATATGGTATCGACGCCCATTGTTATTTGACTAGCCTACTGATAACCAAAATAAATTATATTTCTATGTAAAAATGATTTCTAGGTGCTTATTAGTATTCAAAAAACATTTGAACAGTTAACGTTTATGTTCAGTCCTGATATGGGTTTTGACTGCGGTACACCAGTGTACCAGCGCCGCTTTGTGCAATGCATAGATTTAGTCACCGGTGTACAGGCGCGTGTTTATAGGTTAAAAATAAGTTATAAGTTTCTTAAAGCTTAAAATTTGGTCTTTCAAATGAAACGTCTAAAACAAAAAAGGCGTAATGAAGAGCTACAAAAAAGTAGATAGGATATTTGCAATAAAAATATTTTTAAATACATGAACATTTATTTAATTAAACATTGTGGGGCAGATGTGTGGAATATTGATTTTCATTTCCACAAAATTGGGGAGTTTCGGTCAGGTTTTGGTTAATCCATACCATGGACATCGGTAACACTGCAGTCGACAGCTCGAGCAGTCCGTGTATGCCTGGCGACTGCTCGACCGCAAACCGTCCGAAGCTGTTGCAACTGCTCTAGCGGTTCCGTGTATGTGTGTACGTAGAAGACTGTAGTTCACTGTGCAGTCGCAGCTTGAAGCAGTCCATGCTGACTGCTCCAAGCTGCCCATGTATCTAGGCCCTAAGATAACGGGCGGTGTTCTATGTATGGTGACTTTTAGAACATTTGAAGCGATTATACCTACAAAGAAATTGTTTCTTCGTAGGATTAGACGTATAAATAGGTCTTATGTTAAAAAAAAAGGATATTAAAAAATATTTAGTGACACTTCCGCTGAAAAGAAAACAATGATTTTGGCCTATTTGGGGGCGTGCACCACCCTCCCTCCCGCATAAAATGCTAATAGGAAGAATACAAAATAAAAAACACAAGAAACCCCAAATCAACCAAAACCGATTCGACACGTGTTTCGCCTCTACTCGAGCTCGGTCTAACGCTCGATGAGTCAACATCTCCTGAGGATGCCTCGTGTATTTTATATTAATATATATTATAAATATTTTTTAATATCGTTTTTTTGATAATGGATTTCCGCAAAGTAACGCCTGAATCAATAAATTATCTGAGGTCTTATGTTTTTCTTTTTAAAAAAAGCGTCCTAAGTAGTTTAGTATTTGACTCGGTGCTAAATCGCTATTTTACAATAATTAATGCTTTTTCATATATATTTTTTATGGGATTGGTTGGTAAACGAGCAAGCGGTTCACCTGATGGTAAGTGATATCGTCGCCCTCGGACAACCGCAATATCTGTAGGTCTACCATCAGTTTACAACATTGACACAAATCGATACTCGCTATCGACTGCCGCTAAAAATGTATGAAGAAAAGAACAGTGCCACCTGGCGGTCAATTGTAGAACTAAAATTGACAGCGAGTACGCCAATCACAAGCTTAATAGATAGGCGAGATCGAGTATCGACTATAGATGACATTTATGTTGCCAACTCATGGTAGAGGTACTGAGGTCTCGAGAATGCGTTGCCGACCTTTGAGGAAGAAAATAAAAGGGGTGAAGGTAGAGGGGGATGGGAAAGGATAGGGAGAATGGGGAAGGGGGGAATAGGGTCTCCGGAACCTCCCACAAACCGTCGAAACGCAATAGCAAGTTATGTTACTTCACGTCGGTGTTATGTGGGAGTGTGGTACTTCCCCGGTCGTGCCGTCCCATTCGGCTGTGAGGTTACAGCGTGGCACTACCACCGAAATATGGTTATTAAATATTTTATATTACGATTTTTAAACACTAATGCCTGCTTAGCGAGACCAATCTATGCAAGTTTAGAGAGAAAATCCGTCCCCATAAGACGGTTAAAATTCGATGCTCAGACGGTGTGCCTCGGTGACCTAGTTGGTCACGGCGTCTGACACGGATTGTCGGAAGACAAATCCCGTCTGAAGATGCGTATTTCTCTCTCTTAATTTACAACATATTTAAAAAATTATATTATTTCGTATTCCAGAATACGACAGCAACGAGCGTACCGACGGCGATCTCGATCTGGTCGACAACACTAACTGTGAGTTACTAAATATTGTCTACTAGCTACTCTCCGCGGTTTCACCCGCGCGGTGATGGATGATGATGAATGTTATATAGCCTATGTGACTCAGGGTGAATGTAGCTTTCCAATGGTGAAAGAATTTTTGAATTCAGTCCAGTACTTTTTGAGCCAATTCGTTACAAGCATACTTACAAATCTTCCTTCTTTATAGTATTAGTATTGTATACTAGCCGACCCGCCAGCGGCTTCGCTTAGGTGCTTCGGTTAATTACTGTTGTTTAACTATCCTACAGGAATTTATCAATTTACCGGGATCAAAAGTATCCTTTATGTTGACCTGCTGGGCTATTATGTATCTCAGTTGCTAACAAATTTGGATTGAAATCTGAAAAAATGGCCGCTCTATGTCACTTTTGTCAGCTTCAGTCATCAAATTACTAACATTTTTGCTTTCTGGAGTTGCCAAAACTGACACAGAGCAGCCATTTTTCAAGATTTCAATCAACATTTGTTAGCAACTGAGATACATAATAGCCCTGCAGGGATATAAGCTACCACCATACTAAATTTCATTTCAATCGGTCCAGTCGTTTCCGATATTATCCCGTACAAACAATACAATACAATACAATACAAAAATTCTTTATTGATAACCAATCATAAAAGAAAAACATAATACAACAAAAAGCGCTACAGTAGATTGGACAATTGGCGGCCTTATCGCTATAGCAATCTCTTACAGGCAACCTTGCAAACCAGACAAACAAAAAAGTTGAAAACATCTAAATTAGTTTGATTTTACTCCTTACGCCCCCCCTGACTCGGTTTTTAGCATTATTTTTCATTGTACAGAAATCCGACCTCAACAGTTTTATTTGTAGAAATATTATAGACATATATATTAAGGTAGTAATTCGCTTGTTCAGAACAACAACTAAAAACTATTTTTTAGTAAATATATGGTGGTTCTTATTCTATTCACGTTTAAGTCCGAATTCGTATAACGCTAGCAAGTGACAATTCTTAATTTTGCCGTTTCTGTTTAATTGTGGATATGTTTAGTGCAAATTTAATCGTCATGTAGGTTCGTGCTCCCTAAACTAGTCTCAACTGATATAAAACTATCCACATTTGAATAGAATAATCATATGTTTAGAATTATAATTCTAAGGCTGGAGTTCACCAACTAGAACTTAACCATTGATTACCTAATCGCCCCCTTAAACTTAAACAGTTGTTTAAACATGTCACGTTTTTTTTGTGTTCACCATCTTTTTAAAGCGAACGTTTAAGTAATCGAGCGTTTTTGGACAAATGAGTCGTAAATGAAAAAATGGTATAATGCTACTTTGAAAAGATGGTAGCGTATCTTGTATCGTCTACATTTACCCGAGCTACATTCAAATATGGTAAGGTAATATTAATATACCACAAAATGTAATGCGTGACAAGTCAATGGTATGTTCACAAGTTGTATGTATTTCTAATTCAGCACCTTTTTTATGGTAATATCAAAGTTCGATTCGAAGTTCTATGTGTTTGTTTTGTTGGCGTCAGAGTTATTTTGTGGTAATTGAAATTAAAAATTCAAGTAAGTTTTATTGAAGTGATTATGGATGATATTATATTACAACTTTCTTCAATTAAATCAAATAATTCCAAGGCACTATGTTTGTATAAACAAAATCTTGTAACGAATGCTTTTACGTCAGTTTCTTCTAAATACTTAATTGTATCCACTTTGGAAAACACGGGGTGCGCGTAAAATTCGCTCAATATCTTCAAAATCATCTACCTAACACGTTATCTTCTTCAAAGATATAATTCATAGCATCTGACATTTATACGTAAATAAACAACAACCAATGGTTAAACAAGGTCGAGGACATTGTTTAACTTAAACATCCGATTACGAAACTTAATCAATGGTTAGTGCTTGGTGAACAAAAAAATATTGCTAAACGGTCATTTAAGAATTAAACGTCCGTTTACAGTTTAAACATGTGTTGGTGAACTCCAGCCTAAGGCCCGTGTTCACCAACACATGTTTAAATTGTAAACGGACGTTTAATTCTTAAACAACTGTTTAGCAATATTTTGCTGTTCACCAAGCAGTAACCATTGATTTAGTTCCGTAACCAGCTGTTTAAGTTAAACGATGTCCTCGACCTTGTTTAACCATTGGTTATTGTTTATTTACGTATAAATGTCAGATGCTATGAATTATATCTTTGAAGATAACCACGTGTTAGGTGATTTTGAAGATATTGAGCTAATTATACGCGCACCCCGTGTTTTCCATAGTCGACACAATTATTTAGAGGAATATAACATAAAAGCATTTGTTACAAGTTTTCGTTTATACAAGCATAGTGCCTTCGAATAACTTGATTTAATTGAAAGGAAGTTGGAATATAATATCATCCATAATCACTTCAATAAAACTTCTTGAATTTTAAATTAAAATTACCACGAAACGACTCGGACGCAAACAATACAAACAACATGATACTTCCAATCGAACTGACTTTGGTATTACCATAAAAAAGGTGCTGAATTAGAAAGACATACAACTTGTGAACATACCATTGACTTGTCACGCATTACATTTTGTAGTATAGTAATATTACCTTACCATATTTGAACTCGGCTCGGGTAAATGGTACAAGATACGCTAACATCTTTTCAATGTAGTATTATACTTATTATAGGGAAACTTGGAAACTAGTAAATGTCTCTTAGAACAATATTTATGTATCCTAGTTATTAGACCTAGATGTAAGCTTTCCTAAAATTGTAAAATAAAATACCATTCATTCATTTACGACTCATTCGTTCAAAAACGCTCGATTAGTTAAACGTTCGCTTTAAAAAGATGGTGAACACCGAAAAAACGCGACACGTTTAAACAACTGTTTAAATTTAAGGGAGCACTTAGGTAATCAATGGTTAAGTTGTAGTTGGTGAACTCCAGCCTAAGTGTTACTCGAATGTAAAGTGTTACACGTGTTGTAATGCGTTGAGGTCCTCTGTGCCGTTCCTCCACTTCCCCCGTGACACCATAACGTGACCAAAGCCTGGATATTACGCTCTGACTGGTCCTCATGGCTTTAGAAACCGCAATTTGGGTATCGCCAGCTTGAATCATGCCAACTGCTCTTAACATTTCGTTCCTGGTCAAGTGTCTACGTGGCATGATTAAATGAACACCGGAGATGCGTTTGACAAAGATTTATAGAAATTTATGGAGTTTTAATTAAGTAAGAAGTTCGTGAAGATTTACTTCTTTGGAAGAAATTCAATTTAATAATGTTTTTATAATCTGTCATCAATAGTTTTTTTGTAAGGCCAGTACTTTTTAAGTTATTTAAAAAAGTTTTATATATCCCTAGACCATGTTGATGTGTGTAGATTTTAGTAATAACCTCATACCATTGACTTGTCACGCATTACATTTTGTAAAATATTAATATTACCTTACCATATTTGAACTCAGTTCGGGTAAACGGTACAAGATACGCTAACATGTTTTCAATGTAGTATTATACCATTCATTCATTTATGACTCATTCGTTCAATAACGCTTGATTAGTTAAACGTTCGCTTTAAAAAGATGGTGAACACCAAAAAAAACGCGACACGTTTAAACAAAGTTTATGGGAGCGATTAAGTAATCAAGGGTTAAGTTGTAGTTGGTGAACTCCAGCGTAACACTCTTCTGGCGCATCGCCGCCCGCCGCCGCGGCACGCTCGCACGGCTCGCTCGGCTCGCGCGTTTTGCTCAAAGGAAACCTAACGCTCCTCCTCACTTCGCTCGTCGTCGTACCTATACAGGGTTACATGTAATCAATTAGCACCCTGTTAAGGGCATATTCTGTACATCAATACATACAATTTTTGTTCTAGAACTTTTCCTAAAATTAAACAAATTTCCCAAAAACATCTTTTGTGGTTATCTCTTACACTTCATAACTCTACATTGCATCCACTTCATCTACGTGTAGCCATGCATGTAGTTAACAGCGCGTCGTGGCGTAGCACAGCTGCGACGACCTTGACTTGCCGCGTCTTAACCCCTTTCTTACGCTGCGCCCGCCGCCGGCCGGGGCTTGTCGGCATAGTGTTAATTATGTTTAGACCGGTCAAATGAACTAAAATTTTTAATGGAAGAAAAAAAAACGCTATTTTTTGAAAGTCGTAGAACAAAAGATGTTTGTTTTGATGTACAGAATATGTTCTTAAAAGGATGCTAATTAATTACCAGTAACCCTGTATATGACTTTGCCTTTTTTGCACTTGCCGCAATAAAAATAACGAGAAATAATTTGGAAAAAAACGCTAGTCCAACTTTTTCTATGTTATTTTTCCATGGAAACAGAGAGATACAACTGGTCAACCGCAGAAGCGTCGCTCTAGTTTGACGTTTGTCAGTAGTTAAGATACTTGGGGCTCCGGTGTTCTGTTTGAGGTAGAAGCATGTTAGTTACGTCGCTGCCGTATTTCTTTATTAATAATGTTGTGTTGTTTGTGTTGTTGTGCACGCGTGTGTTGCGACGAGCGTGTGCACGTGCAGTTTGGGGCGCGGCGAGTGGCGGCGCTCGGCGACGCTGCTGGGGGTGACGCGGGACCCGCTGCACACCTCCATGCGGTATCTACTCGACAGCGGTATGTTTGTGTTGTTGTGCACGCGTGTGTTGCGACGAGCGTGTGCACGTGCAGTTTGGGGCGCGGCGAGTGGCGGCGCTCGGCGACGCTGCTGGGGGTGACGCGGGACCCGCTGCACACCTCCATGCGGTATCTACTCGACAGCGGTATGTTTGTGTTGTTGTGCACGCGTGAGTTGCGACGAGCGTGTGCACGTGCAGTTTGGGGCGCGGCGAGTGGCGGCGCTCGGCGACGCTGCTGGGGGTGACGCGGGACCCGCTGCACACCTCCATGCGGTATCTACTCGACAGCGGTATGTTTGTGTTGTTGTGCACGCGTGAGTTGCGATGAGCGTGTGCACGTGCAGTTTGGGGCGCGGCGAGTGGCGGCGCTCGGCGACGCTGCTGGGGATGACGCGGGACCCGCGGCACACCTCCATGCGGTATCTACTCGACAGCGGTATGTTTGTGTTGTTGTGCACGCGTGTGTTGCGACGAGCGTGTGCACGTGCAGTTTGGGGCGCGGCGAGTGGCGGCGCTCGGCGACGCTGCTGGGGGTGACGCGGGACCCGCTGCACACCTCCATGCGGTATCTACTCGACAGCGGTATGTTTGTGTTGTTGTGCACGCGTGTGTTGCGACGAGCGTGTGCACGTGCAGTTTGGGGCGCGGCGAGTGGCGGCGCTCGTCGACGCTGCTGGGGGTGACGCGGGACCCGCTGCACACCTCCATGCGGTATCTACTCGACAGCGGTATGTTTGTGTTGTTGTGCACGCGTGAGTTGCGACGAGCGTGTGCACGTGCAGTTTGGGGCGCGGCGAGTGGCGGCGCTCGGCGACGCTGCTGGGGGTGACGCGGGACCCGCTGCACACCTCCATGCGGTATCTACTCGACAGCGGTATGTTTGTGTTGTTGTGCACGCGTGTGTTGCGACGAGCGTGTGCACTTGCAGTTTGGGGCGCGGCGAGTGGCGGCGCTCGGCGACGCTGCTGGGTGTGACGCGGGACCCGCTGCACACCTCCATGCGGTATCTACTCGACAGCGGTATGTTTGTGTTGTTGTGCACGCGTGTGTTGCGACGAGCGTGTGCACGTGCAGTTTGGGGCGCGGCGAGTGGCGGCGCTCGGCGACGCTGCTGGGGATGACGCGGGACCCGCGGCACACCTCCATGCGGTATCTACTCGACAGCGGTATGTTTGTGTTGTTGTGCACGCGTGAGTTGCGACGAGCGTGTGCACGTGCAGTTTGGGGCGCGGCGAGTGGCGGCGCTCGGCGACGCTGCTGGGGGTGACGCGGGACCCGCTGCACACCTCCATGCGGTATCTACTCGACAGCGGTATGTTTGTGTTGTTGTGCACGCGTGAGTTGCGACGAGCGTGTGCACGTGCAGTTTGGGGCGCGGCGAGTGGCGGCGCTCGTCGACGCTGCTGGGGGTGACGCGGGACCCGCTGCACACCTCCATGCGGTATCTACTCGACAGCGGTATGTTTGTGTTGTTGTGCACGCGTGAGTTGCGACGAGCGTGTGCACGTGCAGTTTGGGGCGCGGCGAGTGGCGGCGCTCGGCGACGCTGCTGGGGGTGACGCGGGACCCGCTGCACACCTCCATGCGGTATCTACTCGACAGCGGTATGTTTGTGTTGTTGTGCACGCGTGAGTTGCGACGAGCGTGTGCACGTGCAGTTTGGGGCGCGGCGAGTGGCGGCGCTCGGCGACGCTGCTGGGGGTGACGCGGGACCCGCTGCACACCTCCATGCGGTATCTACTCGACAGCGGTATGTTTGTGTTGTTGTGCACGCGTGTGTTGCGACGAGCGTGTGCACGTGCAGTTTGGGGCGCGGCGAGTGGCGGCGCTCGGCGACGCTGCTGGGGATGACGCGGGACCCGCTGCACACCTCCATGCGGTATCTACTCGACAGCGGTATGTTTGTGTTGTTGTGCACGCGTGTGTTGCGACGAGCGTGTGCACTTGCAGTTTGGGGCGCGGCGAGTGGCGGCGCTCGGCGACGCTGCTGGGGATGACGCGGGACCCGCTGCACACCTCCATGCGGTATCTACTCGACAGCGGTATGTTTGTGTTGTTGTGCACGCGTGTGTTGCGACGAGCGTGTGCACTTGCAGTTTGGGGCGCGGCGAGTGGCGGCGCTCGGCGACGCTGCTGGGGATGACGCGGGACCCGCTGCACATCTCCATGCGGTATCTACTCGACAGCGGTATGTTTGTGTTGTTGTGCACGCGTGTGTTGCGACGAGCGTGTGCACTTGCAGTTTGGGGCGCGGCGAGTGGCGGCGCTCGGCGACGCTGCTGGGGGTGACGCGGGACCCGCTGCACACCTCCATGCGGTATCTACTCGACAGCGGTATGTTTGTGTTGTTGTGCACGCGTGTGTTGCGACGAGCGTGTGCACGTGCAGTTTGGGGCGCGGCGAGTGGCGGCGCTCGTCGACGCTGCTGGGGGTGACGCGGGACCCGCTGCACACCTCCATGCGGTATCTACTCGACAGCGGTATGTTTGTGTTGTTGTGCACGCGTGAGTTGCGACGAGCGTGTGCACGTGCAGTTTGGGGCGCGGCGAGTGGCGGCGCTCGGCGACGCTGCTGGGGGTGACGCGGGACCCGCTGCACACCTCCATGCGGTATCTACTCGACAGCGGTATGTTTGTGTTGTTGTGCACGCGTGAGTTGCGACGAGCGTGTGCACGTGCAGTTTGGGGCGCGGCGAGTGGCGGCGCTCGGCGACGCTGCTGGGGATGACGCGGGACCCGCGGCACACCTCCATGCGGTATCTACTCGACAGCGGTATGTTTGTGTTGTTGTGCACGCGTGTGTTGCGACGAGCGTGTGCACGTGCAGTTTGGGGCGCGGCGAGTGGCGGCGCTCGGCGACGCTGCTGGGGGTGACGCGGGACCCGCTGCACACCTCCATGCGGTATCTACTCGACAGCGGTATGTTTGTGTTGTTGTGCACGCGTGTGTTGCGACGAGCGTGTGCACGTGCAGTTTGGGGCGCGGCGAGTGGCGGCGCTCGTCGACGCTGCTGGGGGTGACGCGGGACCCGCTGCACACCTCCATGCGGTATCTACTCGACAGCGGTATGTTTGTGTTGTTGTGCACGCGTGAGTTGCGACGAGCGTGTGCACGTGCAGTTTGGGGCGCGGCGAGTGGCGGCGCTCGGCGACGCTGCTGGGGGTGACGCGGGACCCGCTGCACACCTCCATGCGGTATCTACTCGACAGCGGTATGTTTGTGTTGTTGTGCACGCGTGTGTTGCGACGAGCGTGTGCACTTGCAGTTTGGGGCGCGGCGAGTGGCGGCGCTCGGCGACGCTGCTGGGTGTGACGCGGGACCCGCTGCACACCTCCATGCGGTATCTACTCGACAGCGGTATGTTTGTGTTGTTGTGCACGCGTGTGTTGCGACGAGCGTGTGCACGTGCAGTTTGGGGCGCGGCGAGTGGCGGCGCTCGGCGACGCTGCTGGGGATGACGCGGGACCCGCGGCACACCTCCATGCGGTATCTACTCGACAGCGGTATGTTTGTGTTGTTGTGCACGCGTGAGTTGCGACGAGCGTGTGCACGTGCAGTTTGGGGCGCGGCGAGTGGCGGCGCTCGGCGACGCTGCTGGGGGTGACGCGGGACCCGCTGCACACCTCCATGCGGTATCTACTCGACAGCGGTATGTTTGTGTTGTTGTGCACGCGTGTGTTGCGACGAGCGTGTGCACGTGCAGTTTGGGGCGCGGCGAGTGAAAGGCCTTTGTGTTAAACCTAGATATAAGCCATCTTTATTCCAAATTTCATTTTAATCCGTTGATTAATTTCACCGTTTATAACAAATTATAATTGTATTTCTTTAATTTTAAATTGATTTATTCAATTATATATTTATTTAAATTATGATATTTATATTTAACTTAAATGTTCATGTCCCGTGGTTTTCAGTGGAACTAACTAAGCCACATACAATTCAAAGAATTGTGCATAGGCACTAGCACCACTGCTGAGGGAAGTCTTTTATTTTAACCCTAATGCCGCTTCTTCTCGGTGGGCTCTATATATTTTGGAACGCGGCGGTAGAGTCTTTAAAGTACATTATAATGACTAATTGACGTTTATAAGTGCGTCTTTGACGCCTAAATTGAATAAATGATTTTGACTTAGAATATTGAAGCAATGAGCTGTTGAGGAATTGTGAACACACGAGGTGTGGTGCGTCAGCGACCCTACTTGAGGAACAACTCGGTGTCGCCCGGTTAGTCTCACATGTGGAAATGTCCTTTCGAGCAATGAAGCAGTTCATTGAGAAGGCACTCTAAAGGTGATGTTTGTTTCGCAGGCGAGATGTGCGACACGAAGCTGGTGTTCTACTCGGAGGGGGGCGGCGGTGGGGGGCTGACGTACGGGTTCCGCACGTCGCTAGAGCTGCCCGTGCACCGCGCCGTGCTCGCCGCTAGGAGCAGGTTCTTCAGGTCAGTGCTTCACTGGACATGCTTGTCACCTGCCTACCTACTCAGGGCAGAAGGGAGCATAAGAGAAAGAAGAGAGAGATTAGAATATA
Source organism: Selenia dentaria (assembly GCA_917880725.1). Classification (NCBI taxonomy): domain Eukaryota; kingdom Metazoa; phylum Arthropoda; class Insecta; order Lepidoptera; family Geometridae; genus Selenia; species Selenia dentaria. Next base: position 17,426,894 of record OU862903.1, read on the forward strand.
AGTATAATAAATAGAAAGGGTCGTGGATCTCAGACAGGTATGGCAATTTGGCAAGCTTCCATGTTTAAGGACTTAGCTCCGGTCCGCTAGTATTTGAGTCGATGCTCAGCAGCAGGTCTACCGTGCAGGGCTCGGCTCCACACCGCCGCGCCGGTAGAAATTTAGAGAAAGGTGGCCGCGGTCGGTGCTGGAGATCAGAGGACGGCCGGAGTTCAGAGGTCGTGTACTGCTAGTCGTTCAGCCTCGTACTGGAAGAGTTCCGCCTCGTACTTGATCCCTGGAAAGCACATGTGCTCCAGTCACAATGGGTCCAGTAAAGTGTTGAGCTGGTGGGTCCACTGTCCCTCTGCTACTGAGCATATAGTGACTCGCAGAGGGCCTTTAGGGATGTGGCCCACCAGCAAACAAGAGATGCCATAAGGGCCAAGGAAGTAATGCTGCTGGTGAAGAATTCGCATCCGCTAAGGCTTCCGCTACCGAGCATAAAGGGACTAGCTAGGCCCTTCGCGGATGCAAACCACCAGCCGCTCAGAATGCCAGAAGGGCGTAAATAGGTGTGTTGCTGGTAAAAGTGCGCACAATCCACGAGGTCCGTTCACTACCGAGCAATTGGGGACTAGCCTAGGTACCTCGTGAATTGCGAGCTACCAGCAACACCCTTTCAAGTTTGCCAGAAGGGTGCAAAATAGAGACAAGTAGAAAGTTGAGAAGCAACAGAAAACACAGAAAAACACATAAATTAAACAACAGAGTTAGCATGTAAAACACATAAAAAAATACAGTAAATAAGTACATACCAAAGGTTACACATTGTAGGTTAGAATGTTTGGTGGTCAAGTACACTTTCACTTCAAAACTCAAACTTACCCAATGTATGGGGATTCTGAAGATTGATGTTATAATTTAATAAAGTTTCAGTAGCACTTTCAGACGTAGTGATTTATTAGCAGTTGCACAGTCGATGGCCGGTGGCGAAGTGATGCCGATTCCTCTTGTAGGAAAAACAACAAGTTGGGCGGATGTCGGAGGCGCATTTCGCTACCATATATGGTAATGAAAAAGGCCTCAAAACCGTTGTAGTCGTCAGTCCAATCACTACACTGCATTTTGAACTTTTTCAAAATATCAACGATCGTTCACCGGAACTCACAACTCGTAGCGTTTGCTTCTGTTAGACTTGATTGACATTTGTTTAAGCTGTCACTGTCAACATTTTTGATTATTATATGCGACCTCTATCGGTGAGTCGCTGAACTACCTCAGCGCGCAGCAAAGGTAGTTAGGTTTCTTGATTTAAAAGTTGCTTTAATCTTCAAATGGAATTTAGGTAGTCGTTTGTGAGTTTGCCTACAGATGTCGCTTATTTAAACAAATTTTTAAGATAACCGATAATCTAGATCGGTTACATGCTATCCATCTGGGACCACGCGCTCGGAACCAGGGCCCGAGTCTGTTAGCTAGTGAGCCGCGTTAACGCAACTCAATTGTATGAAAATTGACGTTTTTGACAGAGTTCTGAAAGCACCGGGAGTAACCTTTTAATATATAAAAAATCATTCTTTACTCGCACATACAATAACAACTATTCTAGGCATGTTGATTCATTTCCGATGAGGCCAAGCACTTTCAAAAACATTATATCTAAAAACTTTTTTGATAAAACTAAAACAAAATTTGAGACCACAACGAATATAATATTAAAGAGAACGAGAAAAAAAATTAAATAGGAAATACCGATAAACTAGCATAAAGTTCATAATTAATAGTCTACATATTTATAGTTATATTTTTAATAGTTAAATAATTTCTGTATAAGATTATTTTAGACTAATTGTCAATTTTGAATTTAAAATAATGTATGTACCTCATGCCCATACTGTTTATACGGTAGGGATTTCAATATTATTGTTTACATTAGTGAGAACTTGTTTATGGCTATTGTATACCCATCAAATGTTTCGTTGTAATTTTTAGCTGTTAGTTTTCCGTAAATATAAAAATAAAATAAAATAATATATGACGGAGAAGAGACCTCCGTCACTTATATTCTGTTCCAAATAAAACTCCACAAATCACTGATAGGTTTCGTACATTCGACCGGTAGCGCAACGACGTCCTACAGAGGTCCGTACTGTGCGGCGGCTCGAACAAGAATGCCCCTCCCGTCGCCAGTGCGACCGGTTTTATAGGTTACGGCGTACTTGCACGTGGTCGTTTTAAACATTAAGATTGCAATACAAAGTGATGGCATGCAATATATAATTAATTGTACATCGTAATAAACTTAAATCATTTTGAGAATAAAAAATTACTAATTTTTATTGGAATAATTTACTGTAAACAATTTCAAAAGTATGAATCTATGTTTTACAAATCAATTCAAATAATCAATTTAACAAATTGCTAATTGTTATAGACTAATTATCGTATCCGCGCCGATACGGCCATACTGACAGGCGGTGCGCGCTCTGCACCAGCCTTGTTGACTCGTTAACTCTCGCAGACTGCTGTTAATTATGGCTGGCCTGCAAAGAATGAGATATTCTCTGAGTAGTGAGTCTGTAAACAACTTACGTTGCTTTATCTTGTTTGTTACATTAACACAACTGTTATGTAACCTTAGGAGTATTTTGATTAGTAAACAGTACACAAAGACATCGTGCACTGCCTTATTGATTTAGAATCTGTGGTGTATACGTGTCTACCCATAGTTCCACAAGGCGTCCCCACGGTATCTCAGGGTTCACTTGTGGATGCATCAAGGATCCGTGGTTAACTCAAGGGTACCACATGGTTAGCTCAGAGGTATCACTCTCCAGACATTTTATTCTTGTAGATTCTAGTTGAAAATATCGTAAAACATCCGATGACGCGTGTTCGTCTTTGTGAGTTATCTGGACTGACTGGCCAGCTTGAGATGTGGATGACACTGAATCAAGGGCGGCGTTGCAACGTTGTTTTGCAGTGTATCGAGACCATATCCCGCCGACACGGCACCTTGGTTTCCCGGTTGTGGGGCACGCCGAAGTTGATCGTGGGCGATTTTTCTGGAGTGGCCTCTCTGCCGACCACTTTTTTCACAATGTAGCGGTCATTTTCAAGTACCCTGATAATTTCGTAGGGCACACCCAGATGTGCCTTTACAAGTTCAACATACTATGCAGATACCAACGTATCTTTCGATCGTGATGCTCATCTTAATGAACCAGTAGGTTTCTTTGATTTTCTGTAGGGCATTCTCCCATCCTGGGTGCTTGAGTGTGGTGTAGAACGAGGTAATTAAACTCCATTGGAAGGTATACTTCTTGATTGTAAGTGTGGATCCCATTGACATGAATGGTATCCCGACGGAAGCTGGTATTCCCGCAGCGATTAGTGTAGAAGTCACGCCTGTGGTAATTCCCGTTGTGATGGGCTGCACGGTATTAAAGTTGTTTGCTGGTACTCCTGAAGTGTTCAATGAGGCAGGGTCTATCAGCCTGGTACTGCCCTGCGCTGTTCCATTCGTGACAGGTTGAACTGAAGTCGATGAGGAAGTGGTTGGGACCAGAGCTTGTTCTGATCCCACTTCTGATGACGGAGAAGAGACCTCCATGATGTTTTTAAAAACATGTGACGTCAGCACTGCTGACGTCACTTATATTCTGTTCCAAATAAAACTCCACAAACCACTGATAGGTTTCGTACATTCGACCGGTAGCGTAACGACGTCCCAGAGAGGTCCGTACTGTGCGGCGGCTCGAACAAGAATGCCCTCCCGTCGCCAGTGCGACCGCTTTTATAGGTTACGGCGTACTTGCACGTGGTCGTTTTAAACGTTAGGATTGCAGTACAAAGTGATGGCATGCGATTTATAATTAATTGTACATCGTAATAAACTTAAATCATTTTGAGAATAATTAAATTATTAATTTTAATTGGAATAATTTACTGTAAACAATTTCAAAAGTATGAATCTATGTTTTACAAATCAATTCAAATAATCAATTTAACAAATCTAATTGTTATAGACTAATTATTATTGGCTAATTATTGTATCCGCGCCGATATATATTATTGTTATCGGAGCGGTAATAGAACACAGCTGTGTAGCTGTGTTTATGTTGTTTCAAATTACTGCCATTTATTCAAATGTAATGTGAATTTCAAATGGTACCATTCCTATTCCACTTACCCAGAACTACTCAATAAGTATAATTTGCTATCCCTTGATTCGCGACGTAGGTATCTAGAAGCTGTCACGTTATATAACGTTGTTAATAACAATTTTGATTGTACAGATCTAGTTAAAAAAAGTATGTTATGCTGTCCCAAGATCAATCAACCAAAGAGGCACCCGTGATAAAACACTTTTCGCACTGAATGCCTGTCGCACTAACTCAGGACTTCGTGTTCCTATACGGCGTATGTTTGAGTCTTACAATAAATCATTTCAAAGTATAGACATTTCTGCTTGTTCCTTATATAAATTCAAAAAGCTGCTCTTTGCATCACTTCTAAAAGATGACCTTGCACTGTGCTCGTCAACATAATAATAATTGTACGCCACGTTTAAACTCTGCCACCCAGTTTTTAACAGTCGCATACGAAGGAGCGAACTCACCCAGTAGCAGACATGTCTTCATGTATAGCTTTAGGAGTTAAACCTTTCAAATTCAGGTATTTTATCACTGCACGATGTTCAATTTTATACATTTTCAAAAATAGCTCCGACTTGACTTATGGTATCACGTGTAAACGAACATTGAGTTACTGTGAATAAACTAAACTGTGCAAATAATGTAACTACAAAATGAGGGTAGTTATAAAAAAAACCAATGACTTTAACCATGTTAGGCTAAGAACTTTTCGAATGACCCACGTAGCTTGTCAGTTATACTGTGTATGTTGTTTCCAAAAACTTATACAATTGTTTTCATTTTTATTTTTATTTGCTGTTCATTTGAACCGCCTTACACTTATTTATTTCAATATGTGGACGATGTTGTGGACTACATTATTAATAGTTTTATTTCGTTCCTAGATGTAAATAATATGTATAATGTAGTTGTTTATTGTTCCTATATCAATAAAATAAAATAAAATAAAAATCAATAGACTGACAGAAGCTTGCCTACGTGCATAAACTACCCTACAATATTAATAATGGTTACGTGGGTACATTACAATTCCGTAGTCTGCTCGTTGTTTAGGTTGGGTCGCGAGCCACCGGCTTGCTATCGACCGATGCCAATACCCTATCTATCGCCGGTTTACCCTACTAGAGAAGTCATTTTCGTTTAAATAAAATGGCTGAGGATTAAGATATAAATTGTAAATTTATTAACGAGAAATATTCTCTTTTATAGATATTGGACACTATTTGTATGGACGTTATGTCAACATTTCTAACGGTAAATATATACGGTCGAATTGAGAAACCTTCGCCTTTTTTGAAGTCTGTTAAAAATAAATCTATCTATATATATAAAAGATGTCCTGACTGACTGACTGACAGACAACGCTCAGCCTAAACCACTGATCGTAGAGACTTGAAATTTGGAGGGTGTATTGTCCTTGATAGCGTAGAGGTGTACTAAGAATGGATTTTTCGTAATTCATTCCCTAAGGGGGTCAAAAGGAGTGAAAATGTTTGTATGAAACTCCTTTGTTTTTGAACTTATAGTTGTGAAAATTTGTATTTGTAAAGGAAAATTCAAACTAAAAAAATGTTGGACAATTTTTTTTTGGATAGTGGTTAAGAGGGTGAAATGGAGGGGTGAAAGTTTATATGGTTTTTTTTTGTTTTCGAACATACAGTGGTGAAAATTTGCATTTGGACAGTTTGTGATTATTGTTATTATTCAACATAATACAGTGATTATTCAACTATTTATTGACAGGGATGACTTAAGGGGGTGAAACGGGGGATATATTTTTTTTTCAAAAGTGGTTTGCTTTTGGAGCTACAGTGATGAAAATTGATAACTGGATAGGTAATTAATAAATTGTGGTGCTTTCAATATTTTTGTCAGGTTTAACTTAAAAGGGTAAAACGAGGGATGTAAAAACTACTACATGTTATAAACTGTAGAGGTCTAATTTCTGTACAATGAAAAATATGCTAAAAACCGAGTCAGGGGATGTAAGGAGTGTAAAATATGTTCAAATTGTTTGTTTCTCTGTTTGTCTGTCTGTTTGTACGGGGTGATCTCCGAAACGACTGGACCGATTTAAATTAAATTTTGTATCTTATATCCCTGATCAACATATAGGATACTTTTGATCCCCGTAAATTAAAGAGTTCCCGTGTTATAATTAAAAATCTGTAATTACCGTATCCCGCGGTGCCTCGCGAGCGAAGCCGCTGGCGGGTTAGCTAGTATATAATAGATGAACCCCTATTTCTCCTGGTCACGCTATAACTTGAGAACGGATGGAACAATCTCGCTAATTATTTTGTTGTGTTAATTATTGTCAGGAGATTGTTCTTATGGAAGAAAAGCCAAGAAAAGAGGGAAGATATGACGACGCTGAAGGCCGAGCCTACTACACGAACGAGGTCGCGGGCAGTCGCTAGTAGAATATAATATTGAGTACAAATTGTGTTTTTTAAAGAAATAGATCTTAAATTATTATTATTTTACCCGCTTGTCTGTACTCTCGATTAAGATCTTTATTCGAGCAAAGGATTGCGCTGAAAACCAGCCTTGCGTTAGCGAAATGCTAACACAGTTCAGTGCTGAGCGTACTCCTATTGCCATAAAACAGGTTATTTACCATTATTAAGGTTAAATTCTGATGGTTTAAATGTGTTTTTTGTTTTGTTACTATGTTTTTTGGCAATAAATATTTTTCTTTCTTTCTTTCTTTCTTAAAGGTTGAATGCCCCTAGAGAGATGGCGCTACTATCAAGCTTCTGCCGCTCTGGCTCTAAAGAACCATAGTTCCGGAGCTGGTGAGACATATATATTCATGTTTATGCAGATATTGTTTGTCGTGCAGGTCGGTGATGTCGCGCCGCGGGAGCAGTGGAGGCAGTGGCGGCAGTGGGGGCAGTTCGGTGTGCGTCGATGAGAAAGTGCTCCCGCGGAGGTTCGCCAGGGCGTTGCTGCATGCTGCGTATACCGACCAAGTGAGTTGCAATACAAGTATTCACTTGATTATGATATAATGTCTGTGCTTGCGCGGGTTACGCGGAATTTGCGAAAGTATACATTTAAATCAGGCTGATGCGGCGAGACAAGTGGATGACAATAGAACTGTGCGGAAGTTGGAAAGAGAGAATCGGTTCTAGATAAGGAAGGTGCACAATACCTTTATAGCTCGATGCTGGAGTTTATCAGTCCTTACATGGTTATGATACATCCCACTTCACACAATTCACAATTTTTCAGGTTTCCAACGACTTCCAAAAAGGAGGAGGCACTCAATTCGATTGTATTTTTTCTACCGACCTCCAAAAAGGAAAAGTACTCTATTCGATTGTATTTTCTACCGACTTCCAAAATAGAGGAGGTACTCAATTCGATTGTATTTTTTTTATCGACTTCCAAAAAGGAGGAGGTACTCGATTCGATTGTATTTTCTACCGACTTCCAAAAAGGAGGAGGTACTCAATTCGATTGTATTTTCTACCGACTTCCAAAATGGAGGAGGTACTCAATTCGACTGTTTTTTTTATTTTACCTTTCGACTGGGTGAACCGATTCTCAAAATTCTTTTTTGATGCTTCCCGTGTGGTCCCATTTAAATTTCATCAAAGTAGGTCCAGTAGTTTTTGAGTTACACACCAATAACTAAATAGAACGGAAGTCGGTATTAAATTTTTCAAATTGTACTTGTTACACGAGAGGATCGCAGGCGCGTCGGTACTTGCGTTCGGGCGCGCCACTGTCGCAGTTGTGTCACGTCGTCTCTTTCACACGTATGCAGAGGCGTATGTGCGGGAGTGGATAGATATACAGGGATATAATAAAATTGCAACAACCTTACGTTACGGTTTACGTAGTAATTGTCTTTGAATCAGCGCAACCAATCTGAATATATGATAACATGTGATCATTCATTAATTGTACGAGGGCGGCACTGAAAATTTCGGGAATCAAGGAAGTGACACAACATTACTATTTAAAAATGTATTTATTGCTTTTCGAAGTATTCTCCGCGAAGTTTAACACGTTTTTCCATACGATGGAACCAATCATTGAAGCAACCATTCCATTCGGAAGTTGGGGTCTCCAAAATGGCCGTTTATTAGGCGTCCACAGCTTCTTCAGCTGATGAAAATCTCTGTCCACGCCATTTATTCTTTATTTTAGTGAAAGTATAGAAATCATTAGGGCTTAGGTCGGGGCTGTACGGCGGATGGTCTAATATTTCTATGTTTTCTTGCTCTAATAACTCTTTTGTTCTGAGCGCGGTGTGAGAACTCGCATTGTCGTGATGGAGGATGATGCGGCGGTTGCAGTTCTCTTTACGGAGTTCAGAAACGACCTGTGGCAAACAAATACTAGCATACCATTCTGCATTAACCGTTCTTTGTCCCTCAAGAGGAATAGTCGTAACATGGCCGGTTTTGGAGACAAACGTGGCCAACATTTTTTTTGCAACACTCTGTGAATGAACAATTTTTGTTGGCTTTAACTCATTTTCGACAAACTTCCCAAACTCGTGACTGGTTTTTTGTTTCGGGTTCGTACGCGTATATCCAGGATTCGTCACCTGATACGATGTTGTATACAGCATTTGAGGATCCTGCGTGGAATCTTTCGAGAGTTCTGACGCACCAAGTAACGCGAGCCGCTTTTTGCTCTTCACAGAGCGAATGCGGTATCCATCGGGAAAACAACTTTTTTACACCTAATTGTTCATGCAAGATTATTTGTATTTGACTCATGCCAATGTTTAAAGTTGCCTGAATTTCGCGGTATGTCACATGTCGATCTTCCTCATTCAGCTTACGCACAGCATCAACGTTTTCTTGGGTGACTGCAGTTTTTGGACGACCTTGACGGGGATCATCACTGAGCTTGACACGTCCACGTTGGAATTCAGCAAACCAGCGATAAATTGTGGTTTTGGATGGGGCTTCATCACCAAATGCAGAAATCATCCGGTCAACACACTGTTTTTGTGTTAAACCACTTCGAAAGTCATAATAAATCATCGCTCTTGAATTTTCTCGAGTCAATTCCATTTTCTCAACGACTAAACAAGTTTGACAAAACCTTGTGACAAGACCGATAATCTTTTTCTAAATAAATAAATGGTATCCGATTTTTAAAACCAAGGAGTTTTCAATTAAAAAGATTTTAATATGACAGGAACAGTGGAAATATTCCATTCCCGATACTTTTAGTGCAGCCCTCGTAATAATATTAAAACTGGCTTATGATTAACTTATCACCAAATATAGCAAAATATAAGAGACTATACCGATAAATAACATTGGAGAGTCTGTTAGTAATTCCAAATTAACAGCTTTTGAATAAATGCATGTAAGTTTATTTATAAGTAAGTTTATAAGTTTATTTATTTTCACAAATAAGAATATACAATTTGTTTACAAAATAAAATACACAATAACAATTATTTACTAAAAAGCCATGGCTTGTGTTGCGTCTATTAACTTAGTCTGCTGTCGCACAGAACCTACACTAAGAAAATGATTTCTCGTGTTGTAGATTCTGAATACCCTTCAAGTGTTACTGTAGGATGTTATAACATTTTAACCGTGAGATACATGACTATAAACTATATGTGTGTAAATTACATCATAATGTTTGAAAACATTAAGTGAAATAGAATAAAGTACCTAGTTAACTATTTAAAAGTATTACAAATATTTTATACATTCTTATCATTTATGTTTTGTGTCTGAGTTTGCGAGTTAGTTATACCCAGTGTGTGTGTGCGTGTGTGTGTGTGTGTGTGTGTGTGTGTGTGTGGTATGGTACGCGCCTGATGCGAATGTGAAAGTAAATACGGCACTTACATAATTTATAATAGATGAATATGGATATGGATAGAATGGATGTGATGGATGATGATGATGAATCTTATATAGCCTATGTTATTCAGGGTGAATGTAGCTTTCCTATGATGAAACAATTTTTGAAATCGGTCCAGTACTTTTTGAGCCAATTCGTTACAAACATACTTACATACAAATCTTTCCTCTTTATAATATTAGTATAGATTTTTTGTACTGTCTGTCTGTTTGTTCCGGTTAACCTCTGTTTATTTGCAGTAAAGGACTACGAGTAATTTAACTTTGAGGGATTCTAGTAATTTTATTACGCACGTGTGTGTTATAGCTCGGTTTGTGGCCGTAACAGCGAAGTAATAAGGCTCATTGTACGAGCAAGTGCGTTGAAAACAATATTGTGATAAATGTACTGATTCACTTGTTCAAAATATTGGCTGATTATGATATATTTATTTTTCAATTTCTGTTTAATTGAAGTCCTAATTGTATTGCATTTAAATGATTATAATAATAATAATAATAATAAGCCTTTTTATTTCCATGACATTACAAAAATATATAAAAAACTATGTTTAACAAGCATATATTTTAGATCGATATATTGGCCCCTTTCGGGTATATGCCTCCTCCAAGTGCCCCCAATTTTCCCTGTCGTTAGCTGTTTTTATCCAGTCTCTTCCTGCCAATTGAAGTATGTCGTCTACCCAGCGAGCTTTTGGTCTTCTTCTTTGTCTTTTGCCTCTCGGACCTGTCCATTTTGTTACTCGTTTTGACCATCTTTCTTCCGAAGAACGGGCGATGTGTCCTGCCCATTTCCACTTTAGACCCTGTGCGTGTTGTAATGCGTCTATCACTTTGGTTTCGTGTCTGATTTTTTTACTATTGACTTTATGGATTGGACATTTAAATGATTGCTAAAGTTTATTTTAAGATATTATAATTGGACTTGGATCTATTAAGATGTATAAGCTTCCGTCAGCGGCTTTGCTTATGTGTTTAATCATTGAAGAATCATATGTAAAGGTGTTTTTTTAAAGGTATACACATTCAAAATGAAATAAAACAAATTCAAATACTGATAGTATGATAATGGTAGCGATTCACTTGTTCAAAAAAACTAAACTACCGAACTAAAAATGTATTATGGTGGTCCTTATTCTGTTATCAATAAAACCCAAAATCATTTAACACTTAGAATGACACTTCTAAAAATAGGATTATTCTATTCCAGTTTAGGTTAGTTTAGCGAGCACCAAGTTACGTGACGACTAAACTGTCTACAATATGCCGACAAATGTAGAGAAATGTCTACATTCAGTGCTGTCATTCGGAAGTGTTGTACTAATTTGGATTTTAGCCCAAACAGAATAAGATATAATTTAGAGACTTTTAGTTAAGAGAATGCTTACAGAATCGACACCAATATAAAACAACCACCTTCTGCATCTGTCCCATATCCGCTAACTCCTCCTAAACCACTCGACGGCTTTTGATACGGTTTTGACCGTCAGTTTGATAACTTTTCACGCAGGGTTTATACATATAATAACACTTTATAGAGTTTTTATTTACTTCATGGTAAACAAACAGCTATAATTTATATTTTAATAGTATTACTTTTTGAAGCACTAACGCCTGCTTTAGCGATCTCAAACATTGAGATTTATAGAGAGAAAAACTCACATCCTCGGACGGGATTCGAACCCGCGTCTTCTGACTCGCCGTGTCCTACATAATTCACGTAATTGACACTGTCCGTATCAATTATGTGATTTTTTCTCTATATACATTTCAGAGTTATTTTATGTTTATAGTTAACGTAGCGTAGATAGTTTTTTCGATAATGAGGATTTCAAACTTCGATAATGAGGATTTCTAACTTCGATAATGGGGATTTCAAACTTCGATAATGAGGATTTCTAACTTCGATAATGGGGATTTCAAACTTCGATAATGAGGATTTCAAACTTCGATAATGAGGATTTCTAACTTCGATAATGGGGATTTCAATCTTCGATAATGAGGATTTCAAACTTCGATAATGAGGATTTCAAACTTCGATAATGAGGATTTCAAACTTCGATAATGAGGATTTCTAACTTCGATAATGGGGATTTCAATCTTCGATAATGAGGATTTCAAACTTCGATAATGAGGATTTCAAACTTCGATAATGAGGATTTCTAACTTCGATAATGAGGATTTCAAAATAGAAACAGCAACATCACATTTTCACCTGTTTTCTACCGACTTCCAAAAAGGAGGAGGTACTCAATTCGACTATTTTTTTATGTTTGTTACCTCACAAGTTTCGACTGGTTGAACCGATTCTCAAAATTCTTTTTGTTTGAAAGCTGGTGCTTCCCGTATGAACCCATCTAAATTTCATCATCATTGGTCCAGTAGATTTTGAGATACACTCCAAAACTGAATAGAATGGAAGTCGGTATTAAATTTTTCAAACTCTACTTGTTTTCTAAATGATCCGTTCGAAGCCGAATAAAAAAAATTAAATAATGTGTAGTAAAATGTGTTTGTTACATTTCAGGTAGACCTCAGTTTGATATTGAGCAGCAGGGCGGCTCCGCGGGATAACACTAGTGGAACTGTGAGTATAAGGATACATTTCATCTATATATTATCATCATCATGCTCTATATATCACACGTGTCTCCATTACATACCGAACCCGAACTGCATCCATATGCTGTTCAAAACTTCTTACCACGAACCAAAAAGGTTGGCAGTTCCTACCTCTGTCGTGTAAGTACAACGCGGTCACATTAACTAGACGCTTGACCATGTGACGTCATTTTGGCGCTCAAGTACGGTGTGCAAAAAACCCGGCCAAGTGGCCTTTATTAAGATCGAGTAACAATTGATTAAAAATTAAGTTTTTTTTTTTTTTATTATTCTGATTGGGGGCGCTAAGTCCTGCACTGACGTCCCGCTTGGGGTGTATTGTGCATTTCCCCCGCCAGCTACCCTAGCCATCCCAACTCCTTTAGATAACGGAGTATGACCCTGGGTCGCTGGCACAACTGCTATAGTGATATTTGAGGTGTTAAAACTGAAAATTAAGTTTGTTAAATGAATAAAAAATATTTATTTTGAATCAACTACATATTCTATTAAAATTTAAGGTGTCTACTTGTTACCGTAATGGTTTTGAGGTAAGTTCTTCCACCTTGGAAATTCAGGTCTCTCTTAGCAGCTGCCAAGGTTTTCTTTAGGGTGGGATCTTCTTTTATCACAGTGTAAAACCTGTTTACAATATTGCGTATTGCGCAAATGTCAAAATTATCAACCATATTTTTTTCCTTTGATGGTTTGCGCTTTTTACCTGGTGTGGACAATTTGACTTCCCTGCTAGTATTTGGAGTACTGCTAGTATCGTTACTCATACTGCTCGAACTAGCTCTTGGACTCTAGTGTCGGGAGAAGTACGCGGCGATGACACACATGACATTTTAGCCTCTGTTTTATCCGAGTAAGAGTACTTTTTGATATTCCAGTTGCGGCACAGGTACGTTTTTCAACCTGATCCACCAGTATGGAAAAACGTTTATTTTTCTTCTCATTCTCGAAGAACTGTAGCACTTTTAACACGAGATTTCTCCCTTCACTGTGTATAACTTTCCCATGTTATTGTGGTTTGAACACAGTTCAACAGTTAATATTCAACAATCAACAGTAACAAAAAACCTAACAAAACAATAATCAAAACAAAAACAGAAAACAAGCCAAATGTAGCAAGAAAAGTAGCCAAATTATCGACGCGTGTATCGGTAAAAAGATGCTGACCGTACTGACACTTGCCGGGCGAGAAAAGAGAATGCGGGGGGAAGTGGGGGACCCGCATTCCAGCGATGCGTCGAGTTAATGTGACCGCGTTATAAATTGTGGAATACTCTGCCAGCGTACGTATTTCCTTGCAGCTATGACCCTGGGGCTTTCAAGCGGGACGTGAACAAGCATCTCTCAGGTCATCATAGGGGAGGCGATTAGTGCAGCTTACGGCTGTAATGGTCATTGCTTCTCGATTCCATCTTCGCTTTCCATCAGGCGAGAGGGAGTCACTTTGACGAACCATTCAGATCAGTAACTTATTATCTGTGAGAAAATTATAAATCTTACAGACGGTGTTAAACAAACATAATTCATCACCTTACAATGACCATGTAGAGAAAAGAAGAAACAAAAAAGTTGTTTTGCAAATTCCCTATGTTAAAACTAAATTTGCAAGCTGGCAGTACAGTTCACGCTCAGTACAACTATATAATAAAATAAATAAAGAACTCAAAATTTACAACAAATCTTATTATGAATGTAAAAAAATTATAAGTAATTGGATTAGAACTATTGATTACAAGGAGACAGAAATACTTTTGCAACAACTTACATAAATAACACAAATTATATACTCTATTCTATGAACTAAATAGTAACTTAAAACAAACATACATACGCGCACACACACACACACACACACAAATACACGCACAAACCACACACTCAACATTAATCTATTATCGATAAAAAGGTTTGTGAAGCATTTATGTTTACACACAATGTTACTAGTATGTACTGGATACGGAAGAGCGGAGGCTCCTACTGCACGCATTTTATGCTTAAAAGGACACTCCTGATGATTTGTGTACCATTAATCTTTGAAATGTCAAAGTCAAAGTCAAAATCATTTATTCAATTAGTTTGGCATCAAAGACGCACTTGTGAACGTCAATTTTTCATTATAATGTACTTTAAAGACTACCGCCGCGTTCCAAAATATATAGAGCCTACCGAGAAGAAGCGGCAAGAAACTCAGGGCCATTCTTTTTATATAGATGTTTTTACAATGTTTTTACTTAGGTACTACAAATATTAGCTCCAGTGTGTTGCCTTACAAAAGAGAACATAATAATGGTATCAGTAGGGCAAGACACGCTACACTTTGACATCTTAGTACACGAGTAGATAGATCCTGGAGTGATCAGTCCCAAGCTGTTTTATCCTCCAAGTAATCCGAAATTTTGCAATAACCTTTTTGACAGAGTTTAGTTTTAATAGTAATTTTAAACTTTAGGCAAATCTCGGATAACATTGGGAACTTTATTATAGAATCGTATACATTGTCCCATAAAAGAATGACTTATTCTGTGGAGACGCGTTACATGTACGGATAGCTTGTGCTTATTTCGCGTGTTGATGGAATGAGCATCACTCCTTTTATCAAAACTGCTAATGTTTTTCTTTACATACATTAGATTTTCATAGATAAACTGAGAGACTACAGTTAGAATGTTTATGTCTTTAAACTTCTGTCTAAGGGAAACTCTGGGAGCTAAACTGTAGATCGTGGAATGATGGATGGATGAAATAAATAATTTTTGTATTTGTATTGTGTTCAAAAAGTTGGGTGTGCATTAATGTGTTGTTTTTAAACTGCAGGCGTGGCCGGGCATGGCGCGTAGTACTGCTGGCGGTTCAAGACTGACTATTGCTATGTTGGACGATGCTTTCCAATTGTATGAAATTGCAAGGTAAGTGCCATTTTGGCCCCTCATATAAATAATAATAACGTTTATTAGGAAATAATAACTTATGCTAATTACTTACAAAATAGATGACATCTTTTAGCTTATATATTATAATATAGTACTCGTAAGTAAAAAAAAAAAACAAAATTAAATAAACAATATTGTAAAAGACTGGTTACAAGAGTTTGATTATGAACTCTTTGAAAATATCTTATAATTTTTTTTTACATAATAATGGAACCGTCTTCAACACCAAAAAGTGTGAAATAACTTGTCGAAGTCAAACCAACCATGAAGTTTTTACTAAAAAAAATCATAGAAGTTTTTATGATTCATGCAAATACGTATATTTGTAAAAAGAAGCTACTAATTTGTTTCAATATCAGATTTAATGATTTGATTGAATGAGTTTTAGGTTTCATTTCATTTTATCTTATTAAATTTTATTTTCATTTTATATAAATAAAAAAATCTACTGAAGACTTGGCTGTATGGGCATAGTTCCTTTTGCCTGCCAGAATGGGTGAAGAAAAAAAAAAACTCTGCTTATTCTACGGTTGGCGCCATTTTCCAGAAATTTTCTTTGCGAGTTTATTTTATTAAATTGCTTCATTTTTTTGCAACTGTATTAAAAATAGTCGTTCAGTACACGTGCGGAACCGTCATTGCAACTTGTTCCGACTGTCAACCCTCGCCTTCGGCTGCGCCTCGGCTCTGGTAGACATTTGTCGGAACTCTTTGCAGTGACAGCCTTTCTCCACTTGTAATGAAATATACTATTATGTACCGACTTCAAAAAACTAGTTTGGCCCCAAGTCTCTTAGCTATTGAGCAATTGCCACACTTCAGCGATGCTTCTGCTGCCTTTAATGTCAAATTCGGTAGTCTGTTAGATCTAGTACTCGTATAGCAATTGCATCGCTCTCGTAAAACTGCAGTGCAAGTACCGTAATAGTAGTTAAATTTGTCGAGTCTCTAAGATCGATAAATTTAGTTCGCCCCTAGCAAGTATGGAAGTCATATCGACGACTTATACGTACGTCAAATTGTCGACAGTATATCGATTATTACGAATTGTTTGCATTCCACAAGGCGTCCTTCTATCATTTGAAGATTTCTACGAGCATTTCGCTCTTCTACGATCAAAAGAAGGCCGAAGTCTATTTTTATGTTGATTTTTTTATCCGCCCCGCGGTTACACCCGCATGGTGATGGATGATGACGATGTTGATGAACATTATCCTATGTGTTAATTCAGCGCCCCATCTACCTCCATGCCAAATTTTATCGAAATTGGGCCAGCCGTTTGAGCGTAAGAGAATAACAAACATCCATTCATCCATAAATACAAACTTTTTCGTTTATAATATTAGTAAGATCAAACGCAACTAAACAATGTCCCCATTCTCGTCGCCTGTCGATAAGCTATATCGAGGTCATTTTCAAAGCTGACAAAACAATAAAAAATATTAAAATCTATTAAGTAGACGATCTTATTAGTAGATTAGTAGCCAAGGGCTGTAAGGCATCAATTGCAGACTTTTATTAGAGATATATTATATTAGAGATTTTTATATCTCTTTTATATTATTTTTGTAGGCGCCTATAGTTCGAGGGTGCAATTGATGCTTACACCCGAGCTAACTACTCTGCTTTACATCTCGATTGTGAGGTAAGTAGAAAAAAACCGGCATTACAAAAATAAAATTGATGACTATTATACTCATACGAAGACAAGGCTGAATAGCGAAGCGACCTCTTTTGTCATTGGGCTGAATGCATGATGTCTATTGCCAGTATGATGGTTAGATGTACGCGAACTTTTTGAAAGAGTGAAGTGTTTTTTTAAATTATTTACCGCCCTAGGGCTTTTCTAGCTACATTATTACCCTAGAGCGCTAATTGGTCACCTACAAGCCTCATTTAGGGGTAATAAGGACCTATTTACCGAATATGAGAGATGTAATTTAGCAGTTCCATGCTAGGGTTATCGTTATAATCGTAAAAGCTTTATGAATTTGTCTACCGATCGCTTAATTTTGTTACTTACTTGAAAAGATCGATGTAGCCATTTTTTCAAAGTATCATCATCATCATCATTATCAGCCGGAAGACGTCCACTGCTGAACATATGCCTCCCCCATAAAACGCCACTTGGACCGGCTACTCGCTTCCTGCATCCAGCGATTCCCCGCGGTTTTTATGAGGTCGTCGGTCCACATAGCGGGGGGCCGGGCTACACTACGCCTTCCGGTGTGTGGTCGCCACTCGAGAACCTTTCTTCCCCATCGGTTATCAGTTCTGCGAGCGATGTGGCCTGCCCATTGCCACTTCAACTTGCTAATTTTGAGAGCTATGTCGGTGACCTTAGTTCTCCTACGGATCTCCTCATTTCAGATCTTATCACGCAGGGAAACCCCAAGCATAGCCCTCTCCATTGCTCGTTGAGCGACTTCAAGCTTGTTAATGAGGCCCACAGTAAGGGACCACAGTTTCAAAGTATAATGAATTCAAAAATTCAATTTATCGATCGGTAAGTTCGGTACTTGCACTGCTGTGTTGCGGATTGCGAATGTTTTAAATCTAATCTAATCAAATCGTTTATTCTGTACAGGCCTACGGGGGCACTTACTAATTGTGATATTACATATTTTATTATTTCTTAAATCTACAACCGGATAGGAAAGCGACCACATGACATATTTTATCTGTAGATATCTTTTGTCTGTAGATTAATTGTAAAGTACGATGTTGACTTCAAACGGAAAGCAGGGGAAGCCTTAGAGTTGACAAGCGACGTATAAAATGGCGCCTTTACTTTGTGCAGGTTTCTAGAGATGCCGATAGTGGTGCAGGGGTGCGAGGACGCCATCGCGGAGGCGCTCAGCCCCGACACGTTGGCGCACGTGCTGCGGTGGGCGCGCGCACCGCACGCCTCCCAGTGGGTCCACAGGTCTGTGTCTCCTACGTACTGTTTGGGGTCTTACTCACAATGTGTCCTGTGATCTCCCTCAAAAAAAATTCCAAAAACAGAAATACAATTTTCAACTGACGCCTCCCAATGGGTACACAGGTGTGTGTGTGCTACGTAATCACACTTTCTCCTTTGATCTTGATCAAAAAAATCTCCAAAAACATAAATACAATTTCCAACTGATGCCCCCAATGTGTACACAGGTGTGTGTATGCTACGTAATCACACTTTCTCCTTTGATCTTATTAAAAAATTCTTCAAAAACATAAATACAATTTTCATCTGACGCCTCCCAATAGGTACACAGGTGTGTGTATGCTACGTAATCACACTTTCTCCTTTGATCTTATTAAAAAATCTTCAAAAATATAAATACAATTTTCAACTAACGTCTCCTAATGGGTACACAGGTGTGTGTATGCTACGTAATCACACTTTCTCCTTTGATCTTATTAAAAAAATCTCCAAAAACATAAATACAATTTTCAACTGACGCCTCCCAATGGGTACACAGGTGTGTGTGTGCTACGTAATCACACTTTCTCCTTTGATCTTGATCAAAAAAATCTCCAAAAACATAAATACAATTTCCAACTGATGCCCCCAATGTGTACACAGGTGTGTGTATGCTACGTAATCACACTTTCTCCTTTGATCTTATTAAAAAATTCTTCAAAAACATAAATACAATTTTCATCTGACGCCTCCCAATAGGTACACAGGTGTATGTGTGTGCTACGTAATCACACTTTCTCCTTTGATCTTATAAAAAAATTTTTCAAAAACATAAATACAATTTTCAACTGACGCCTCCCAATAGGTACACAGGTGTGTGTATGCTACGTAATCACACTTTCTCCTTTGATCTTATTAAAAAATTCTTCAAAAACATAAATACAATTTTCAACTAACGTCTCCCAATGGGTACACAAGTGTGTGTGTGCTACGTAATCACACTTTCTCCTTTGATCTTGATCAAAAAAATCTCCAAAAACATAAATACAATTTTCAACTGACGCCTCCCAATGGGTACGCAGGTGTGTGTGTGCTACGTACTCACACTTTCTCCTTTGATCTTGATCAAAAAATCTCCATAAACATAAATACAATTTCCAACTGATGCCCCCAATGGGTACACAGGTGTGTGTATGCTACGTAATCACACTTTCTCCTTTGATCTTATTAAAAAAATCTTCAAAAACATAAATACAATTTTCATCTGACGCCTCCCAATAGGTACACAGGTGTATGTGTGTGCTACGTAATCACACTTTCTCCTTTGATCTGATAAAAAAATTTTTCAAAAACATAAATACAATTTTCAACTGACGCCTCCCAATAGGTACACAGGTGTGTGTATGCTACGTAATCACACTTTCTCCTTTGATCTTATTAAAAAATCTTCAAAAATATAAATACAATTTTCAACTAACGTCTCCCAATGGGTACACAGGTGTGTGTATGCTACGTAATCACACTTTCTCCTTTGATCTTATTAAAAAATTCTTCAAAAACATAAATACAATTTTCAACTAACGTCTCCCAATGGGTACACAAGTGTGTGTGTGCTACGTAATCACACTTTCTCCTTTGATCTTGATCAAAAAAATCTCCAAAAACATAAATACAATTTTCAACTAACGTCTCCCAATGGGTACACAAGTGTGTGTGTGCTACGTAATCACACTTTCTCCTTTGATCTTGATCAAAAAAATCTCCAAAAACATAAATACAATTTTCAACTGACGCCTCCCAATGGGTACACAGGTGTGTGTGTGCTACGTAATCACACTTTCTCCTTTGATCTTGATCAAAAAAATCTCCAAAAACATAAATACAATTTCCAACTGATGCCCCCAATGTGTACAAAGGTGTGTGTATGCTACGTAATCACACTTTCTCCTTTGATCTTATTAAAAAATTCTTCAAAAACATAAATACAATTTTCATCTGACGCCTCCCAATAGGTACACAGGTGTATGTGTGTGCTACGTAATCACACTTTCTCCTTTGATCTTATAAAAAAAATTTTCAAAAACATAAATACAATTTTCAACTGACGCCTCCCAATAGGTACACAGGTGTGTGTATGCTACGTAATCACACTTTCTCCTTTGATCTTATTAAAAAATCTTCAAAAATATAAATACAATTTTCAACTAACGTCTCCCAATGGGTACACAGGTGTGTGTATGCTACGTAATCACACTTTCTCCTTTGATCTTATTAAAAAATTCTTCAAAAACATAAATACAATTTTCAACTAACGTCTCCCAATGGGTACACAAGTGTGTGTGTGCTACGTAATCACACTTTCTCCTTTGATCTTGATCAAAAAAATCTCCAAAAACATAAATACAATTTTCAACTGACGCCTCCCAATGGGTACGCAGGTGTGTGTGTGCTACGTACTCACACTTTCTCCTTTGATCTTGATCAAAAAATCTCCATAAACATAAATACAATTTCCAACTGATGCCCCCAATGGGTACACAGGTGTGTGTATGCTACGTAATCACACTTTCTCCTTTGATCTTATTAAAAAAATCTTCAAAAACATAAATACAATTTTCATCTGACGCCTCCCAATAGGTACACAGGTGTATGTGTGTGCTACGTAATCACACTTTCTCCTTTGATCTTATAAAAAAAATTTTCAAAAACATAAATACAATTTTCAACTGACGCCTCCCAATAGGTACACAGGTGTGTGTATGCTACGTAATCACACTTTCTCCTTTGATCTTATTAAAAAATCTTCAAAAATATAAATACAATTTTCAACTAACGTCTCCCAATGGGTACACAGGTGTGTGTATGCTACGTAATCACACTTTCTCCTTTGATCTTATTAAAAAATTCTTCAAAAACATAAATACAATTTTCAACTAACGTCTCCCAATGGGTACACAAGTGTGTGTGTGCTACGTAATCACACTTTCTCCTTTGATCTTGATCAAAAAAATCTCCAAAAACATAAATACAATTTTCAACTAACGTCTCCCAATGGGTACACAAGTGTGTGTGTGCTACGTAATCACACTTTCTCCTTTGATCTTGATCAAAAAAATCTCCAAAAACATAAATACAATTTTCAACTGACGCCTCCCAATGGGTACACAGGTGTGTGTGTGCTACGTAATCACACTTTCTCCTTTGATCTTGATCAAAAAAATCTCCAAAAACATAAATACAATTTTCAACTGACGCCTCCCAATGGGTACACAGGTGTGTGTGTGGTACGTAATCACACTTTCTCCTTTGATCTTATTAAAAAAATCTTCAAAAATATAAATACAATTTTCAACTAACGTCTCCCAATGGGTACACAGGTGTGTGTGCTACGTAATCACACTTTCTCCTTTGATCTTATTTAAAAAAATCTCCAAAAACATAAATACAATTTTCAACTGACGCCTCCCAATGGGTACACAGGTGTGTGTGTGGTACGTAATCACACTTTCTCCTTTGATCTTATTAAAAAAATCTTCAAAAATATAAATACAATTTTCAACTAACGTCTCCCAATGGGTACACAGGTGTGTGTGCTACGTAATCACACTTTCTCCTTTGATCTTATTTAAAAAAATCTTCAAAAATATAAATACAATTTTCAACTAACGTCTCCCAATGGGTACACAGGTGTGTGTATGCTACGTAATCACACTTTCTCCTTTGATCTTGATCAAAAAATCTTAAAAAACGTACGCTTTAACAAAAGAGCCATCAATGACAACGCCACGAATGCCCTCATAAGCTAAACAAACGCACCTTTGGTTGTTTATGTGTGTTGTAACTTGTGTGTGTGTGTTTGTTGGGGTGACGCAGACAAGCGATGCGGTACCTGCGCGACGAGTTCGCGAGCATAGCGGCGTCCCCCGGCGCGGCGTGCGTGCCTCGCAGCGCGCTGTGTGCCGCGCTCGCCTCGCCCTTCCTACAGTGCAGCGAGCCGGCCGCCTTGCGCGCGCTACTGCGCTGGGCCGCCGACCACAAGCACAAGCACAGAGGTAACACACACTACATATATCTACCGACTTACAAAAAAAGAAGTTACTCAACGACTGTACGTTTTTTATTACCTCATAACTTTCGACTATTCGTTAACGTAGCGTAGACAGTTTTTTGTATTTTTCGATTTTTTGATATATATCTCATAATGAGGATTCCAAACTTGGGATGCATATACCAATTGACTTCTAACCAAAGAACACATTATGCAAATAGAAACAGCAACATCACCTATTATTAGGTGGATTTTAGTGTATTATTAGGGATATTGCTATGGGGTTCAGCGGCTGATATAGAGACCATCTTTATCCTACAGAAACGTGCTATTCGAGCTATATACGAAATGGGTCCCCGTGAATCTTTGAGAGATTTATTTAATGAAATCAATATATTAACGTTGCCTTCCTTATATGTATAATGTATGTTCGTAAAAATTTACATAAATATAAGTTAAATAGTGATCACCACAATTTTATTACTAGAAATACAAATAGCATAGCTGTACCTAGTTTTAGACTTGCGAAGACTAATAAGTCATTCCTAGGAAATTGTGTGCGTTTTTACAATAAAATCCCAAAGCACATAACTGAGCTCACAGAGGGCAAATTCAAGTTGACTGTAAAAACCGTTTAATTAAAAAAAGCTTACTATAAAGCTCGACATTATATAGAAGATAAAGATGCTTGGAATACTCCACTCCTGGCAAGCTGTCTCTCTGCCACCCATAAAATGTAATATTTGTAGTATAAAAAGAATGGCCCCGAGTTTCTTGCCGCTTCTTCTCGGTGGGCTCTATATATTTTGGAACGCGGCGGTAGAGTCTTTAAAGTACATTATAATGAAAAGTTGACGTTCATAAGTGCGTCTTTGATGCCTAAATTGAATAAATGATTGTGACTTTGACTTTGACACCATTTTTCAACTGTTTTCTACCGACTTCCAAAAAGGAGGAGGTACTAGTACAATTCGACTTTTTTATGTTTGTTACCTCATAACTTTTGACTGGCTGAATCGTTTCTCAAAATCCTTTTTGTTTTTTTTGTTTGAAAGCTGGTGCTTCCCGTGTGGACCCATTTAAATGTCATCGAATGCGGTCCAGTAGTTTTTGAGATACACTCCAATAGAAACTGAATAGAATGGAAGTCGGTATTAAATTTTTCAAATTATGCTTTGGCGTAGCGAAGTCGCCATACGTCAAATATTAAAAGGTAAGGTTAGGTAATTGTGGATAAGTGGTAGGTACTCACAGGAATGCGGGCTGGTCCGTGAGACTTCCTCTGGATAGGCGTCCGGCTGAGCAATGCGGGCTGAAGGGTTCTAGATGCCTGTGTCACTTTGGATAAAGTTTGTGCACTAGGTTGACGCGCACTCGCGTACACGTGTATTTGCGCGGGCAAAATGGTGGGCGGATGCGGGCGTGTCGTGACGTGGAAGCGCGGAGCTGATTAGGGATGCCGATTGAGCCGTGCGCACGCAACGGCGCCGAAATGGTGACTGGTTCGAGGCGCTAGTCCGAGTAGACTCGAGGTGTGACGATGTGTCACGGAAAAGCGGGGGTCGCATTCCAATCTGTTGACTCGTCGCGCGGTCTCGCGCGAACACTTGTAATTCAGGCATAACTTTGCGGTAATACATATTAACCTTGTCTCGCGATTCGCTATACGAGTATTTGACCAATAATACAATAGATTTCGCAGAACTCAACCTACTGTTCCAGGAGCTGCAACGTGTGTGGTTAAAACATATATTTAGCACGACAGTCGTATATTAAATTGTAGTTGTTGTAAGGGTGTTGAGAAGGGTAGGGAATGTGTGCAAGTGTTTGTGTAGATACATAGATAGATAACACTCTATTGAGACACCACATTTATGACTTAATATAAGCCAATAAAATAAAAAACAACGCTTAAAACTAGGTGCATCAATGGGCAGTCTTATCGCTCAGAGCGATCTCTTCCAGACAACCCATTCGCAGAGGAACAGGTATACAATAAAAGATGGACGGTATGTGTATGCGTGTGTGGGTGTGTGTGAACGCGTGTACGCGTGTGAGTTTGTACGCGTGTGTGAGTGTATATGCGTGTACGTGTGTGAGTGTGGGTGTGTATGCGTGTGTGTGTGTGTGTGAACGCGTGTACGTGTGTGGTGTGTAAACGTGTGTGTGTGTAAACGCGTGTGAGTGTGTATGCGTGTGTGGAGTGTGTGTTTGAAAGAGAAAGAGCGAATGGATGAATGAGGCTATATAGCTAAATATTCAAGTTCAAATTTCACGTTTGTCATGCATAATATCAAATACTTTCTTTAAAAAAATGTCCTTCTTACATATATTACATATATACATACTTACTTTAATGTTTTTTATTATTATTATAACAATACGTTACAGAGCCGAACGTGGTGTGGCACACGGCGCACTCGGTGTCGCGGCGCGGCGCGCGGCGGAGAGAGCTCGGCGACGCGGCCCTGCGGGAGATACTGGCGCCGCTCGTCTCGCACGTGCGCATCGAGCACATCCCGCACGACAACGAGCTGTTGGCGCAGGTACTATAATACAAATAAAAAAAACATAAAAAAAAGACGTGTGGCACTCGGAGACTGCCGCGGTAAAGCTATTGCATAGCTGTTTTTATCAACTTATGCAATTATAATTATATAACCAATGCCATCTAGAGGCGAGTTGCTGAATTAAAGAGACAAGCGTGATATTTCAAAAAGTCATTAAAAGTTCTGCTATTCATCGATATATGGAGTCGGAGTGGGGGGTGTTAGGTTATTTTCGTTACGAAATTTCTGGATTCGGTCTCCACGCTCAAGGCCCGCGATAGAAGCTATGCAATAGCTTAAAAACCTTGTATTTCTCACTAAAAAAACTACAAAAACGTGCTCGTACAAATCTTACCATACATACGACAAATTAGAAATTAATCGGTACATTGGTATATGCTATGTACCTACGTAATGTTGATTAAGTTAAGACCGATGAATCGTATGTCTAAGTATCTACATAAACAAATAAATCATACAGTCCGCTAGTTCGTAGAACGTTGAAGTTAGTTGTAAATAAACAGCCATTGCCACCACACGTTCGTTTCTTTCTACAACATCGACCCTAAGAATATTGAACTGTAACCGACCGAACACTAACTATGTAAAATACAAGGTGGTGCCCGCGACTTCGTCTGTGCGAGATTAGTACCTATTCGAGTAACTTATTATCTTCTCCAAGGGCATATCTACCTTTATACCAAAATGTCATTATGTACATAGCTACGAAGAGTCGTAGCTTGACAGTCACTAGCACTAAGCCATAGATGAATATAATACCTAGCGAACACTAAGCCACCCAAAGTACAATAGTCATTTTACATCAAGATATACAAGAAAGATACATCAAACTTACATATTTTTATGCCAAAATTGAAATTAAATGTCAAATTAAAATTAGCTGCTGCTAATTAATATTACCCTAAAATACACCACAATAATACAACAGATAACAAACTGGTATTCTGTCACTAAAGCTCTAAGGAACAGTCATTTATAAATTCTTTTATTGAATAATAACATTAAAAAAAAACGATATTAAAAAATATTTAGTGACACTTCCGCTGGAAAGAAAACAATGATTTTGGCCTATTTGGGGGCGTGCACCACCCTCCCTCCCGCATAAAATGCTAATAGGAAGAATACAAAATAAAAAACACAAGAAACCCCACATAGTGAGCGCTCACTGTCGGTCTAGCGCTCGACGAGTCAACATCTCCTGAGGATGCCTCGTGTAGAGGCGAAACACGTGTCAAATCGGTTTTGGTTGATTTGGGGTTTCTTGTGTTTTTTATTTTGTATTATTCCTATTAGCATTTTATGCGGGAGGGAGGGTGGTGCACGCCCCCAAATAGGCCAAAATCATTGTTTTCTTTCCAGCGGAAGTGTCACTAAATATTTTTTAATATCGTTTTTTTGATAATTGATTTCCGCAAAGTATCGCCTGAATCAATAAATTATCTAAATTAATAATAACATTTGTTTATAAGAAAACTAAACAACTTGTTTTTAAATGTGATAAGACAGCGAGATTCTTATATAGATTTAGGTAAACGATTGTACAATCTCGGAGCCATGCCAAAGATGCCTTTATCAAATAATGCAGTTTTGTGTGGAGGCATGCATACTTTATATTTGTAGCGTGTACTTCTGGGAACAACACAGCAACTTCATAAGTATACAAACATGGGAATGGCAAAATACAAAACATTCCGAAGTGAGTTTTACACGAATCTGTTGGCGTAAGTAAGGCCCTATATGTACTATTGTCCTACATATCATAATAACAACCTTATAGTAAGTAAGTAAATGACGCTGTTTGAGTAAGTTATTGAACAGATTTCCCCTACAGCTGGTCCGGCGCGGACTGGTGCCGACGCCCCCCGGGGGGTCAGGGGGTCCGAGCGCGTGGTTGGGCCGGGGGGACTGCCGACCCGCGCGCTGCTTCCTGCCATATCTCGACGAGATCAAGGTAACTACGCATTTACTGTGCTACACATATTTTATCTATACATATAATAAAGGAGTAGAGTCCAAAATGTCTACTTGGAAGAAAAAATAGTAAAAATTGGATCAGAAGACGTAAAATTACTCTTAGAAGAACTTTAGAAAGAAAATTACTTGAAAAAAAAAATGCTGTCGTCTGTATGCTCACGCATAACTTAAAAACTACTGCACAGATATAAATGAAATTTGGTATATGAATAGAATAGATCCGGAGCTCCCAACTATAAACTTTATCGCCTTTACTACTACACATTGTGTAAACATATACTAGGCGTAACATCCTTTGTCTTGCTCTCACGCGTGACATTTACTGTAAGCGAAAAATTGACAGATGGATGATTTAACTACTCCGGGTGTAGCCAAGTTTATTAGTAAGGCCGTTTATCTTGATCCGTCACATAAATCCAAGATAGCTGCTTGATCTCTCAATGCTACACGGTCTCATATAAAACTGGGTTCTCGATTGAGTGGTCGGCGCTCTTGAACTTCTATAGTACGTCTAAAAACCTATGCTATTTTCTATATATTTATATTACAACACTGTTTTAAACTATCGCGGTTGTTCACTAAAGTTATATGATTATTAACGGGATATTAACCGTGGTAAGTGTAATGTATAATGAGGGTACTTGTGGTTATATTTAGGTGAACACAGGTCGCACATGATATCATATGTGGCGGCATCGACGTGTGTGACTAACGTGGCAACCCGCAACTCGGGCTTTATTTCATTGAGTAAAATAAACTGTTCCACGAGTCGCACGTATGCACACCACTTCGCCCGCCCATGAATATCAAATTCGTGTAGCTTTCCGTACGGCATCTTCGATGATTTCGACTTAAATCCAATTAAACTGCGCCAATGTGAGTAATCAATGAAACCGCCATTAGATCGTATTCAAGACTGGTTTATTATTACTTATGTAGGTAGACCTAAATATAACCGCAAGTACCCTCATTATACATTACAGTAAGGTTGTTCGTTCAAAATGTGTTCAAAATACTATACGCAGTGATACAGTGAGTGTGTTTTGTCGGGACTTAGGATCGAGTTCGAGTTCCAGTGATAACCGTAGCAAAAGACTAAGAAAGAGAGTAGATCGTTATGTCTGCACCTAACTTTTTAACTTTTCGACCAACCACCCGCATTCTTCAGTCTTCCCGTGAACATGGTGCATGTAACTGCGCCGAAATATCGGAAGCTCATTCCACAACCTTACCACGGTAAATATCCCGTTAATAATCATATAACTTTATTTATATTACAGCCCATAAATGGCAAAATGATTTGTCTCTTATGAATTTATTTCTTTTTTTGCAGCTTATTATGATTCACGTGAATCTTTAAAGTATATGTCCAATAATTTATGTCGCCCCGTCTCCTGTAGACTAAGCGAGCGAAGCCGCAGTTGGGTCAGCTAGTTGGGTAATACATTTGTAAATTCATCTTATAGTAATTGTGATCTGGCTGCCCGTGGGAGGTTCTAAGCCTACTCTGTCGACTTTCACATAAAATAAAATAGTTATTTGTGTTAAGTCGTCAAATGAATTGAACATTTTAGGCGTGGAAAGGGTGATTACGTGCGGTAGCACTATTATTGGTGCGTTCGAATAGCCTCAAGTTGGCGAAAATAACTCTAAAACGCTCACAAGGGCGTTCGAATTGGGAATCTGTGGGTGAAAATGTCGTTTATGTCTCTTTTCGTTCAGCGTTCGGAAAGATAAACAAGAGGAATTTTTGCCACCAACAAGTGTAATTTTTGACCCACGTCCGGAAAATAAAACCATGCGTTTTTTTTGACAACTATTTGACAGCATAATCATGCGATTTTAGGTCTTATGCGCAGTAGAGCGTTCGAGTAGGGTGTGGGCAAAAGTGGCAAAAATAACGTTTTTGAGCTTTACGAACGCTTTAACAGAAGAGCTAACAGTAGCCACGACACCAGTAGCTCTCATTGCTAAACAAACTGTTAGATTGTGATATTGTTTTAAAAAAAATATTTATGGGAACAGAGATTTATTAACACTTTTATTACTATTATTTACACTTTTCACTTATTTACTCCTTGTTGGATCACTCGGGTTTTAAATAATCGCGCACTACTATTACTGCTGCGAGGCAGAGTAACCTCGTAAAATTGAATAACAATGAATGACAATAATATCCAAAAATTATGGGTTTATATACAAAACAATATTGCTGACTTGTTGAAATGCATTGACGTCAATCGCTAGAATGCGAGTGTGGTCGATTGCAAGATCGGCAGATATTAGGGTTGTAACAGAACGCATCTTAAATATCTCAGTTACAAACGTTGTTGAAATCTTGGAAAAGGCGGCTCTATGTCACTTTTGTCAGATCCAGTCATCAACTTACTAACATTTTTGCTTGGAGGAGTCGTATTTCAACAAACCAATCAGAATGGCATAGCTTACTATATTTCTACGAACCAATCAGAACGGCAATAGCATAGCTTATTAGATTCAATGGACCAATCAGAAGGAATCATGAGAAAAACATCGAATTTTGTGCCCTCTATCCTCGGTAGGCAATTGTCGTTTTTTCGTAATCAGTAATATTTATTGGTAATAAATTTACACGTCAATCGTATAGATCTGATGAAAATAATGTTCAAGATTTTCACATGAATATTATATTAATACATGTGTGTGTCTGTGTGTCACACAGGCATTGCTGGAGGACCAAGCGGTGCCGGAGGAGGAGGTAGCGAGGGCCAGGCGAGCGCGCTACATGCAGCGGATACCGGACACCCTGTACATGGTAAGTTCTCACTCACTGTCTCACTGGGTACGCTAGAGCTGCGACATACTCAGCGATAACCGTCCTTTAAGGTTGATTCAAACATGTCAGTGAAGCCACAGTTCCGTCAACGTGTTCGCTCAGTTCGGTATCAGTGCTACAGGGTTGCGTCAGTGATTCAATTTACACATGTCAGTTCTCAGTTCACGGAGCTTCAGTGAAAACGTGTCCGTCGTCAAGTATCGTGATTGTTGCTATGGCTCTGTTCCATACTGCGTAGCTAGCAATGTAGCAATGATAGCTATTGCTTTAGACGAAGAATAAGAGCAGCGTCAAGAAAAAAAGAGAAAATAGTCTACTAACTCCTATTATGTTCCACAAATTGGTTTTGTATTTCGAATCTATGTACTTTGTATGAGACAAATCATACAAAACCCTATTTTCGCAAACCAATTTTATCAATCGCTCGTCCTGCATTTTGTTTTTGATGCCGCGGCGTCCGTGATCCGACAAAAAATATCGTCGTCAACGAATACGTCCGTGATTGCCGGTGTCGGCACTGACACTGAGAGCACTGTGTCGTCACTGACACTGACGCATCGCTCATTCACGACATGGGAGATGCGTTCATAGCGAATGTATGAAAGAATATTTTGCACCGTGCCGGTACTATGTCGGAACTGTGGCTTCACTGATAAGTGTGAATCGGCCTTTAACCCGTTGAATGACATAGACATTTTTGCATAAATTTCACTTACTACTAAATTTACCATTAGATTTGTTGTAAATGGGCCTTACGTATGAATCTTTCGATAAAGAACCGAAGAAGCTGGTTTCAAAGATAATCTACTTGTAACACATTTGAACTAGTAATTATTGTATTATGTATATCGGCGCGGATACAATAATTAGCCAATAATAATTAGATTTGTTAAATTGATTATTTGAATTGATTTGTAAAACATAGATTCATACTTTTGAAATTGTTTACAGTAAATTATTCCAATTAAAATTAATAATTTAATTATTCTCAAAATGATTTAAGTTTATTACGATGTACAATTAATTATAAATCGCATGCCATCACTTTGTACTGCAATCCTAACGTTTAAAACGACCACGTGCAAGTACGCCGTAACCTATAAAAGCGGTCGCACTGGCGACGGGTGTGCATTAAATCTGGCCGAGTGCCATCTGCGCTCGCCACCCGTCCGGTGACGCTGTAAATGCCGGTAGAGGCAAACGGCATTAGTCCGTTCTAAAAAAAAAAGACGCCGCACAGTACGGACCTCTCTGGGACGTCGTTACGCTACCGGTCCAATATACGAAACCTATCAGTGATTTGTGGAGTTTTATTTGGAACAGAATATAAGTGACGATGACGTCACATTTAAAAAAAAAAATATTGGAGGTCTCTTTTCCGTCATATATATATATATCTGATTCTCGGAAACGGCCCCAACGACCTTTATGAAATGTAGTATGCAGGGGGATTCGGGGGCGATAAGTCGATCTAGCTGGGTTTTCAGTTTCATTTTTAGAAAAGGTTTTTTTTTATTTTCATTTATTTGTCTTATCACAAAGTTTGCGTATACCTAATACCCTATAAACTATACGTGGTTTGTCGAAGGTATCTCGTCCTTTTCAACAAATCTACAAGGTACCTGTAGGTACCTACTTTGAGTCGACTGCCAAATTGTAATGATTTTAAAAATCTACATAAACTTAATCAAGGTACACATTTAAAACATGAATTTTATAATCGAGAACGGCATTGTCCTCCCATCTCATCGAGCAATGTATACATTAATACAGATCAAGCTGTGAAACACGTCGTTTTGTCCGTGTTAAAAATATATTGCTAATATCATTATGCAACTAGGGCCACATCAGCTTAAACAACTAAACTGTTTTACCGACACAGAAACACTAAAGCTACATGACAATAGATGGCGTTACAAGTATTCAAATTATCAACGGTATAATTACCATGTATGTTTTCTGTGAGCTTCCGATATTTCGGCACTTAAAAATCTGCTATCGCTCAACATCTCCTGGAGTCAGGTACGAACCACTGGATCGAGTTGCATAACCCTCAGATACTTTCTAAAGAACGCCACTACATACCAAGACTCATCAGAGAAGCGATTGAAATCACGAAATTCAAAAACTTCAATCGTAACGATGGTTTTCAACTGTCGAATATCAGGAATCCAGCGGTACGATTGTGTAAAAACAAAAACAGTAATGGTCCCAAAGTTCGAGCTGATACGGTTAGTGTTGTGTGTCGAGATAATACAAAAACTAACAGTGCGAACAATAGTAGTGGTGCCTCGCATAACAAACGAGCGCGGAAGAGGGTAGACCGTTTCATCTGCTCGTAAACATTTACCCACCCGCAATACCTCAGTTCATCCGTGATCATGGCGCTTGCAACAGGCAAGAAATATCGGAAACTCTCAGAAAATATGCCTGGTAACTATCCCGTTGATAATTTGAATACTTCTAATATTTGTGACCATGATAGTTTAAAAACTTATAATAGATGGCGTTGTTAAGGAACTCTGGTTGTTGATGAGTCCCTTCTTTTCATGTACCCTTCATATGTGTTTGCCAGGTGGCGGCCGGACGCAACCCGTCGCCGTGTCCGTCGGAGGGGGAGAGCAGCGGCACGCGCGTGGCGGCGCGCGCGTGCGTGCCGTCGCGCGTGTTGCGAGTGCTTCGTGCACGAGTGCGGGAACTGCGCGCAGCTCCCAGCGCGCGGACCGCGGCGCGGGACCCGACACATGCGCCGCAAGTACACAAACAGGTGTGGTATTGACAACATTCATGTCACATCTATTCAAAAAGGGCTAGTTTGTTCCGTGTCAACAGGAAACAGCTTCAAAACTATTTAGTTCTTTGTTGACGAGAAACAAACTAGCCCTTATCGAATAAAAAGGTATTAAGTCAGAAGACGCGGGTTCGAATCCCGTCCGAGGATGTGAATTTTTCTCTTTATAAATTTCAATGTTTGAGATCGCTACGCAGGCGTTAATGCTTTGAAAAGTAATACTATAAAAAGGTATTTGTTTATATCTTCCTGTATTTTAATGGAATTAACTTTAAAATATTGTGGTATAACGTTGTGGATGAACCGATTCGTTACGTTACGCGTTACGGCACCAGTCTGTCTAGCTTCCCTTTCTCTCACGCATCCTCTCTCACTCTAACCCACAGCGCTAGTTGAAGTGATAACTTCTTATGGGAGGGTGAACCGATTCGTTACGTAACGCGTTACGGCACCAGTCTGTCTAGCTTCCCTTTCTCTCACGCATCCTCTCTCACTCTAACCCACAGCGCTAGTTGAAGTGATAACTTCTTATGGGAGGGTGAACCGATTCGTTACGTAACGCGTTACGGCACCAGTCTGTCTAGCTTCCCTTTCTCTCACGCATCCTCTCTCACTCTAACCCACAGCGCTAGTTGAAGTGATAACTTCTTATGGGAGGGTGAACCGATTCGTTACGTAACGCGTTACGGCACCAGTCTGTCTGGCTTCCCTTTCTCTCACGCATCCTCTCTCACTCTAACCCACAGCGCTAGTTGAAGTGATAACTTCTTATGGGAGGGTGTACCGATCCGTTACGTAACGCGTTACGGCACCAGTCTGTCTGGCTTCTCTTTCTCTCACGCATCCTCTCTCACTCTAACCCACAGCGCTAGTTGAAGTGATAACTTCTTATGGGAGGGTGAACCGATTCGTTACGTAACGCGTTACGGCACCAGTCTGTCTGGCTTCTCTTTCTCTCACGCATCCTCTCTCACTCTAACCCACAGCGCTAGTTGAAGTGATAACTTCTTATGGGAGGGTGAACCGATTCGTTACGTAACGCGTTACGGCACCAGTCTGTCTGGCTTCTCTTTCTCTCACGCATCCTCTCTCACTCTAACCCACAGCGCTAGTTGAAGTGATAACTTCTTATGGGAGGGTGAACCGATTCGTTACGTAACGCGTTACGGCACCAGTCTGTCTAGCTTCCCTTTCTCTCACGCATCCTCTCTCACTCTAACCCACAGCGCTAGTTGAAGTGATAACTTCTTATGGGAGGGTGAACCGATTCGTTACGTAACGCGTTACGGCACCAGTCTGTCTAGCTTCCCTTTCTCTCACGCATCCTCTCTCACTCTAACCCACAGCGCTAGTTGAAGTGATAACTTCTTATGGGAGGGTGAACCGATTCGTTACGTAACGCGTTACGGCACCAGTCTGTCTGGCTTCCCTTTCTCTCACGCATCCTCTCTCACTCTAACCCACAGCGCTAGTTGAAGTGATAACTTCTTATGGGAGGGTGTACCGATCCGTTACGTAACGCGTTACGGCACCAGTCTGTCTGGCTTCTCTTTCTCTCACGCATCCTCTCTCACTCTAACCCACAGCGCTAGTTGAAGTGATAACTTCTTATGGGAGGGTGAACCGATTCGTTACGTAACGCGTTACGGCACCAGTCTGTCTGGCTTCTCTTTCTCTCACGCATCCTCTCTCACTCTAACCCACAGCGCTAGTTGAAGTGATAACTTCTTATGGGAGGGTGAACCGATTCGTTACGTAACGCGTTACGGCACCAGTCTGTCTGGCTTCTCTTTCTCTCACGCATCCTCTCTCACTCTAACCCACAGCGCTAGTTGAAGTGATAACTTCTTATGGGAGGGTGAACCGATCCGTTACGTAACGCGTTACGGCACCAGTCTGTCTGGCTTCTCTTTCTCTCACGCATCCTCTCTCACTCTAACCCACAGCGCTAGTTGAAGTGATAACTTCTTATGGGAGGGTGAACCGATTCGTTACGTAACGCGTTACGGCACCAGTCTGTCTGGCTTCTCTTTCTCTCACGCATCCTCTCTCACTCTAACCCACAGCGCTAGTTGAAGTCATAACTTCTTATGGGAGGGTGTACCGATCCGTTACGTAACGCGTTACGGCGCCAGTCTGGCTTCCCTTTCTCTCACGCATCCTCTCTCACTCTAACCCACAGCGCTAGTTGAAGTGATAACTTCTTATGGGAGGTTGAACCGATTCGTTCGAACTGTTTCATATCGTAAAAGCATTGTTTATAGTGTTTTGTATTGTGTTGTTGCAGATCGCGTTGCGAGCGGTCCGTGAGATGTCGCTACCTGACGCGTGCGCCGACTTGTTGCTAAACGATATCGACGACGAGAGGTAACTTTCAACCGACTTAATAACATACAAACCATACAAACAATATGTTTCAACCGTTTGTTACGCTCGCATAACGCACGGATCTACAATCATCAGTAAAGTTAGTAGAAGGCAGTTTTTTTGCCGCAGGTCAGTAAAAGTCAGTTGTTATGATAATGGTCAGTAAAAGTGACGCCAAGCACTTTCAAAAACATTATTTCATAAAAACTTTTTTGATACAAGTAAAACAAAATTGGAGACCACAAAGAATATATTATTAATCAGAAGGAGAAAAAAGTTTAATAGGAAAATCCGGGCGAGCATTAAGTTCATAATTAAGTAGTCTACTATATTTATAGTTATATTTTTAAATGGGTACATAATTTCTGTATAAGAATATTTTTAGACTCAGATGTCAATATTGAAATTTAAATAATGTATGTACTAGAGGGGAGTCGTATTTACTAGAACAGATCAAAGGAACATGTATTTTACGAGACTAGGTGGCACCTATTCCAATCTTCGCAATACTAAGTCTAACTAGTCTTCCTTCACAATAAGCATTCATTCAGTACATCACCTGTACTGTCTCTCTCTCTCTCTCTCTTATACGCTGAAGCCGAAGCTGAAGTCCGGTTGAAGTGAGACGATGCAATACATACATCGTCTAGTTACATGTAGAATTGAGTATCGGACTAGTACCTATTCTTGTGAAAGTAAAAAGTAATTGTGTACTTATTTAAAGTGCAGTTTGTGCAGCGCTTATTATATTTCCCTATGTAGGTATTAGAACAAACTTTTCTTTTATTCATATGATTACATTTTTATAAAAGTAGATTAGTTTATTCAAATCTCATAAATACGTTATCTTCCAAAGCCTACGCCTTTAATAAATTAAAAGTATAATATGTTGACAGTCCTAATCCTGTTAAAGTATTAAGGGAAGAAAAAATTTAAATAAAATAAAACAAGTACAATTTGAAAAATTTAATACCGACTTCTTCGATTCTATTCAGTTCATTTATTACAAATAATAAATACAAATATTTTTATTTCCAAAAAGAATGACAAAAAGTAATTGTAATATATCTAAAACTGTTAACATTGAGTCCCAAACTAAGCAAAAGCCTGTATCTTGGAACGAATTTGATGAAATTTAAATGGGACCACACGGGATAAAATTTAAATTGTTTGAAAGCTGGTACCGTGTGGTCCCATTTAAATTTCATCAAATTCGTTTTAGTACTTTTTGAGATACACTCAAATAACTGAATAGAATGGAAGTCGGTATTAAATTTTTCAGATTGTACTTTTAATACCATACGTTGGCTATGTACGAGGGTGAATCAAAAATTTCTTAGAAGTGCATATATATGAAACCTTTTTGGATCAAGTTCGATATTCAAATTAAAGAGTGTCTATCACACTATATTTATGCAGACTGTCACTTGTTTTTGTCAGTTCGTTCGCATGTAATAAATTGTTTTGTGCAACGAGTTGCTAAAAAGTCAAAATTATGGATAAAAGTGAGTTACGTGCGGTGATAAAATATCTCAGTTTGAAAAAAATGTCTACGAAGGAAATTTTTTTGGACATTCAGCAGACATTAGGGGGTGATGCTGTACCCTATTCTACGGTTGCGTACTGGGTGGCTGAATTTAAAAGAGGTAGATCAAGCTGTAAAGATGACCCGCGTTCTGGGCGGCCTTCAAGAATGACTATAAAACATATAGCTGAGATCCTAAAGATATCTTTTGGTAGCGTTCAATCCATTTTAATTGATTCACTGGGGTTCAAAAAAGTGTCTGCAAGATGGGTGCCACGAATGTTAACCGACGAAAACAAAAAGCTACGTTTGGAAATTTCCAAGCGTAATCTCGAAATGTTCCAGCGTGATTCGGATAATTTTTGCCGTCGTCTTGTCACCATGGATGAAACGTGGGTCCACCATTTTGATCCTGAAACTAAAAGACAAAGCATGTCTTGGAAACGACCATCCTCTCCATCCATTAAGAAATTTCGAGTTGCTCCTACCGCTGGCAAAGTTATGGCCTCTGTGTTCTGGGATAGTGAAGGAATCCTTTTTATTGATTACATGCCAAAAGGCCAGACGATTACTGGACCCTATTATGCAAATTTAATCCCGAAAGTGCGTGAAGCGATTAAAGAAAAACGTCGTGGAAAACTGTCGTTGGGCGTGTTGTTCCTTCAAGATAACGCTCCTGCTCATCGATCGGAAGTTGCGCTCAACGCAATCCGCTGTGCTGGCTTCAATCTCCTTGACCACCCACCATATTCTCCGGACTTAGCCCCAAGTGATTTTCACTTATTTCCAAAATTAAAAGAGGAAATTCGTGGAACAAAATTTCACGATACTGACGCGGTTATAGCTGCCGTAGAGGACTTTTTCGAGAGTCAAGAAAATATTTTTTTTCACAAGGAATAAGGAAGTTAGAAACGCGTTATTCTAAATGCATTGCATTGGAGGGAGATTATGTAGAAAAATAAAATATTATTATTTAAATCTTTGCATTTTTTAATATTGATTCCAAGAATTTTTTGATTCACCCTCGTATTACCTAAAAATATAGTGTTATCGCTGAAAATTCTGAGAGTTTGGACGTGAAAGTTTATTTAGTCGACCTTTTTTAGGATTTGTTTCTGCGGAAATCGAGCAATATTTATTCTAATCAGTTACTATTCTTTTCCTATTCCTTTTCTGACCAAGGTAATTTTTTTATTAAATATTATAGAACTGTTTCATTCCACTATATGTTTAAATATTCTGATTTTTACTGTTATTAGGTTACCAGCTCGCCTTAACCCTTTGACGTAAATTTACGTGCGTTTCATTCATAAATCTTTTGTTTTAATTGACACGGTATAGGAAGGATAAATATGATGTTTAAGAATTAATTTTGATGTAAACTTTATTCTTTTTATGTTATATATCTATATATTTATTTATTGGGGTAAACAAACAATACCACAGTAAAAGCTTAAGCCTAATAAAACTTATATTTAACATAGTACTAACTATGGTATCAGCACCGTTTACCACGGATTATTTAAAAAGTATTAACTTTCAAAGTCAAAGTCACAATCATTTATTCAATTTAGGCATTAAAGACGCACTTATGAACGTCAACTTTTCATTATAATGTACTTTAAAGACTCTACCGCTGCGTACCAAAATATATAGAGCTAACCGAGAAGAAGCGGCAAGAAACTCGGGGCCATTCTTTTTATATAGATGTTTACAATGTTTCTACTTAGGTACTACAAATATTACATTTTATGGGTGGCAGAGAGACAGCTTGCCAGAAGTGGAGTATTCCAAGCATCTTTATCTTCTATATAATGTCGAACTTTATAGTAAGCTTTTTTTATTAAAACGTTTTTTACATTCAACTTGAATTTTGCCCTCTGTGAGCGCAGTTATGTGCTTTGGGATTTTATTGTAAAAACGCACACAATTTCCTAGGAACGACTTATTAGTCTTCGCAAGTCTAAAACTAGGTACAGCTATCCTATTTGTATTTCTGGTATTAAAAGTGTGGTGATCACTATTTAACTTATATTTATGTAAATTTTACGAACATACATTATATTTTCAAATACATATTCAAAAACATAATATAACACTTTAGGAACATAATGCGATAGGTGGTAGTACTATCTATTCTAGAAGTTGTATAATTTTATTCTTAAATTTAAATATTGCCAGTGATCAAAATCCCGGCGAGGCGTGGGATTCCCCGCGGCCCGAGCGGCACAGATCCGAGGAGCCTGATGGGTACCACCGCGACTGGCCCGACAACGAACAGGGGAACGAATGCTGCAGGTCAGTATATAGACGCGCTAGCTTTGGACTTTAACCGACTTATAAAACGAGGAAGTTCTTGATACCATATACATGAACCTAACTACTCATAATCATATTCAATATTTTATTGCATCGTGTTTTTTTTATTTTTAACCGTCTTCAAAAAAGGAGAAGGTTTATGTTCGAATGTATGTATTTTGTTTGTGGACCGATTCGTAAAATTAATTTTTGTTTGGTAGACTATACTTCCGAGGTGGTCCCAGTTAAATTTCATCAAATTTGGTCAAGTAGTTTTTAAATTACACTCCAAGAACTGAATCGTGTTTCGGCTATCTTGGTGATATCATCATTGACGGTGAATGACAATCGATCCCGTAAGTAGCGAGGGTCACTATAACTGGTGAAAAAATATTTTTTGAGTGTTCGTTTTCCATTAAAACGTGTATAAACCCAATAAACCACGTTATAGGCCAGTGAAAATAGATATTGTTTTTGTCAACCTCGCACTAAATTGCCGACTAAATTTTTTAATAAGGTTTGAATCACTTACGGCCGGTCCCAATAGTCTATCTATCGCCGGTTTACCTTACTAGAGTTAGATATTTGACAATATTTGTATGGACGTTATGTCAAATTTCTATCGGTAGTAAGGAAAACCATGGATAGATTCCAATTATATATTATTGGGATCCCCCATTACTGAGCACAAAGTCACAAAATGCTGACAGATCCATATGGACCTCCAAGAGTTATCTAGAAAAAATTGTTATGGCCGATATCTCGGAAACCATTCATTTTAGCGGATACACACGGACTGTTTTAAACTATCACGGTTGTTCTCTAAAGTTATATGATTATTAACGGGATATTTACCGTGGTAAGTGTCAGTACCGTGGTCAGTCTTCCCGTGAACATGGTGCATGTAACTGCGCCGAAATATCGGGAGCTCATTCCACAACCTTACCACGGTAAATATCCCGTTAATAATCATATAACTTTACACACGGACTGCTCTTGCAGTCATACTTAACAGCTTGAAGCTGCCATTGGTAACTGCCCGAGCAGCTGGTATTAACTGCTCAACAAGTCACAATTAGAACCCCTACAAATGCGTACAACTATAGCTTCTCTAAGCGTTCTCTACCAGTTGTTTCATGGCGAATGTTCTGAAGAGCTTTTTATTCCTTCCTCACCATTCCGTCCCATCTCCATCCCCAACTACGAGTAGTTACCCACAACAAAATGTATTTATTTAACTGAACTGAACTTCGGTTGCATATGTTAGAGTTATGATTTAATGTAACCCTGAAAGAACTATTGAACGGTAGATAATAATCGAAATAGCGTGTTCACTGAATATAATAGAAACTATTATAGATAACGCTATATTATTTTTACGAAAATTGTAAATAGATAGACCAATGGGATTGACTAATAGAGGCGTTTTACTCCTTGAATATGAAGTATAAACCTGGCAAATTTTATGCTGTACCTACCTATAGCTAAAGTACACAACTCGCACCACGACATTAACTACATTGACAGCTTAAAAGAGCACGAAGATATATGAATCCTAGTTGTCAGAAAGGGATCAATATATTATTATCAACGTTCGCCTGTGAAAGACCATTCGACCGCCAATGACAGACTCGTTATCTCTGTCGCTCGCTACTTGTCTCGTTCTTGTGGGTGGCGAAGCGGCAACGTCGCAGGAGATATTTTAAATTAAAATACAATTTTTGATTTTCCATTTTTGATGAATAACATAGAAAAACTATACTGAAAAGATACATCATTTTTGTTTTTTTACACTTGTTCCAGTATATGTTCTGCTGTTTCTAACACATAAGAAGGCATTTTTTCCTAAATGTAGTACACGTGCTGCGTCGTTGCCAGACAGGCTGGAACTAAGTTCCCTCAAGACACGTAGCTCGTGTTGGTGTCGCCAAG
The DNA here is from genome assembly GCA_917880725.1 of Selenia dentaria. Taxonomy (NCBI): domain Eukaryota; kingdom Metazoa; phylum Arthropoda; class Insecta; order Lepidoptera; family Geometridae; genus Selenia; species Selenia dentaria. The sequence continues at coordinate 17,467,653 of OU862903.1, forward strand.
CCAAGCGCAGTAAGGCGTATCTACCTCCGTTTATATTAACATCATTGAGAAATAAAGTCGTCGGAAGTACTATGTGGACTAGCACTACGAATGAGATATGATTATATAACTCTATATACTTAAAACCAGATTTTATTTAAAGAAAATGTTGTCAAAGTCGATTATAAATAATAATTGTATTTCTTAGTTAGTTTTTAGGAATGAAAAAATAAAGATTGTTTAAATGGATGCAAAACGATCACTTGTATATAAATGACAGCTGACTGTAGGAGCGGGCATTCTGTTTTAGACCGTCACTTGGTACGGACCTATAGGTTTGACGATATAAACTAAAGTACCTATATCGACCTATACCGTTTTATTGTCATCCTCGTTTTTATACATATAATGTGTGCTCTACAGAATAAGTTGCCGCTGAACTTACACCCGACCGAAGTTAGGCTGTACGCTATAACACAACGTAATGTATCTTCAGTAATTCAAATAGCATTGCAGGCGTAATCATGCCGAACTTCGGTCGCGTACCTTCGGCATATAGTGCGTTCGAATAGGCCCTTCGTGAGCGTTTTTAGCGAAAATAACGCTAAAAACGCTCACAAGGGGCGTTCGAATTGGAAATCTGTAGGTGAATATGTCGTTCATGTCTCTTTTTGTTCAGCGTTCGGAAAGATAAACAAGATGAATTTTGACCCACGTCCGGAGCATGGCTGTTTGTGATCGTTATTTGACAGCGTAATCATGCGATTTTAGGTCTTATGCTCAGTTGAGCGTTCGAGTAGGGTGTGGGAAAAAGTGGCAAAAATAACGTTTTTGAGCTTTACGAACGCTTTAACAAAAGAGCCATCAATGACAACGCCACCAATGCCCTCATAAGCTAAACGAACGCACCTATAGGGTGTTTACACACTTAAGGTGGTCAAGCTCTAGTCATCACTGATGGTACTACTTGCCGTTTACTATTTATGGCACATTTTGGTGCGTTTGGTTTTATAGCATTGTTGTGACATATCACTGTGCACGTTGCAGGACGTCGGGGGGCGGCTCGGTGCGCTGCGCGTCCGCCGGCAGCGCGCGGTCCCCCGCCCCGCGCGCCGCACCCCTCGGTACGTACTCTCTCCTACACCAACATCCCCATACTTTTAACTAATAAACTAATATTATAAATAGGAAAGATTTGTATTTCTGTATGTAACGAATACACATAAAAAAGTACTGGACTAATTTAAAAAATTCTTTTGCTGTCAAAAAGCTACATTATCACTAAGTAACATAAGCTGTATGATATTTTCAAAGAAATTAGGGATCCGTGTGAAACCAAGGTGTCAAAAAACACCAAACTAACCTACTATTGGGATTATACAGGTTGTTTGGTAGAGGGAGCGACATACCAAATGAGCGTGTTCGGGGGGCCACTTGGAGAATACAAGTTGGCCAAAAAAAATCCCAGACCCTCCAATTTTTTTTCACTTATTTTGTGAATTTTCCCTTTTTCTGCGAAATTGTACCTATTTACCACCATAACATTTGTAAAATCTGTTTTAGACCGGATGTTTTTAGTTGAATTTGGTCTCTATACACCTTCAGGCCAAGCAAAGCAAAATTGGATACCTGGATTTTGAATTGGGTTGGCCTGAAGGTGTATAGAGACCAAATTCAACTAAAAACATCCGGTCTAAAACAGATTTTACAAATGTTATGGTGGTAAATAGGTACGATTTTGGAGAAAAAGGGAAAATTCACAAAAAAGTGAAAAAAATTGGAGGGTCTGGGATTTTTTTTGGCCAACTTGTATTCTCCAAGTTCTTCCCAGAACACGCTCATTTGGTATGTCGCTCCCTCTACCAAACACCCTGTATTACGAAGGACGGGAATACAAACTATATAAATAATATGGAGCGATATATTTTTGCACTAGAAGTACCATAGACCATCTTACACTACAGACTACATATTACATTAGCTTAGGGATGTACACTACAAGCTAGTGATGTCCAACAAAAACATCCTTATATCGCGTACGCTGCAGAAACTATTGACAATAGACCAAAGTGATGGACCATGGTTTTAAAGAGGACATCAATGTCTACAAAAAAAGTAGGCGACACCATTTGTCTAACTATTACAGTTATGTCACAATAAATAGTGTTCCGTGTTACAATATGCAATATTGACGCCGGTACAAACTAGGCCACATTGTTCGTACCTCGGTGTTAATCCTTATCTACTATAATCATAAAGAAGAAAGATTTGACTGGTTGTTTGTTTGTAATGGATAACCGCAAAAAACTACTAAACTGATTCAAAAAAATTATGCCATATTAACATACGCTATATTTGGTTCATCATCATCGTCATCACGACACACGACAGGCCTGTTGGTCTAGTGGTTAGTGACCCTGACTGCTATGCCGGAGGTCGTGGGTTCGATTCCCACCCAGGACAAATGTTTGTGTAATGAGCACGATCATTTGTTCTGTGTCTGGGTGTAATTTATCTATAATATTTATGTATTTAGAAATATATAAGTATGTTTATCAGTTGTCTAGTACCCATAACACAAGCTCTGCTTAGCTTGGGACTAGATGGCGTTGTGTGATAGTTGTGGAATATTTATTATTATATATTTATTTATCCATCACATCGCGGGTGAAGCCGCGGAGCGCAGCTAGTGTTCAATGCGTATAAAACTGAAATATTCAAATGTACATCTCCGTTTTATGGTGTAAATTGTGATGAGTATTTGATTGAATTATAAAACACCTTAGCCAACTCAAACTCAGACTCAAATGATTTATTGCTTATGTGCCAAGTTAACATACAGTGCAGGTGTTGTTGCCTAAGGTTTACAGTAAGTACATGTCACATGTTACCCCCTGGGGGTGTTGCAATTGTGCAGAGAGGACCAGTCTACTTTAATGTATTATCATTGAAAAATTCGTCAATATTTTTATTTTATTTTATTTTACACTATTAGGAAAACTACAGCTTTATAACAGGTGTTCCATAACATTCAGCAGTATACAGTTAAAAGCTATTAAAAGTTTCCGCAAACGGATATTAAAGTGCACAGTACAAACTTATATATAGGTGCTAACTAGTTATGTTATGAATAGGTCAAACATCCGTTGTGAATAATACAAATGTCGATTGGGCCATCAGATGACAAGCCAAGTAATAACAGTATGTAAGTGTCCTGTACATAGACACCCACCCAGCTGGCAGTCAACTCGGCACAATCTGAGCAAATAGCTGTGCACATACACCTACCCGAACTCTAAACACAAGTAATTTTTTACTAAATATAATAATTATAAGTACACACATGAGACTAATAAAATAGGTAACTATTATTCTTCAATGCCGAAAAAGTCGTTGTTGATAATGGTTTTGAAAATCAAATGTTTACTATTGAATATGTGAAATATTATAATAACACTTCTGCAAAAGTAATTTTTTAAGTGTGAATATGAATACTTTCATTTTATTTTCGTCTTTTATTTTGTTAGGTTGTGTGTTAGTTGGCAAAGTAAGTAAAAGACTAAAATGAGCGACAAGAGACCAAATCGCCGAGGAAAATGAAAGTAGCATCTCGGTGCCAGATTATTTCTTTTTGGTTAGTACCTCTTAATGAGAGCAGATTGACATATTAAACTGTTTTCTGCTCAACTTTAAAAATCTAATGTTTCAGTATAAAATAAATATATATAAGGAGAACTAAGACTCCTTAGCATGTTAATTTTGTATGTCTTATTGTTTGCTTATCAAATATTTCACTTCTATTTGTGAATTATCCATCCATATTTAATTTTCTTAAGAAGGAACCTTTATGAAGATAAGATAAGCTATAGGTGTATAAGCTAGGTACTAATTGTCTCCAAAATACACTCTGTAAGTGCAAGTTGAAATCTCATCAGTGATTCGTCACCTTATGATGGATTTTCGCAACTCACTCCAAATATAAGCCATGTTTTCGTTATGTATGTTGCGTTTTCCTGTAATTGGACTTTCGCTATAATTTGTCTATAAACTCTGTATGAAATGCTTGTTTAGTGTTAAGTCTGTTGGAAAACCTGAATAAATAAAAAATAAGAGACCTAGCCCAGAAAATTTGCCAGTTGGTGGCAGTGGGGAGGGAGCATAGCACGCAGGGTTGGGAAGGTTCTGGAGTGGAGACCACGGACCGGCAAGCGTAGCGTAGCTCGTCCACCGACACGGTGGACTGACGACCTGATAAAGATCGCAGGACGACGTTGGATGCAGTTCGCTTTCAACCGGTCCTTTTGTAAAATTATGATTAGGCATATGTTCAGCAGTGGACGTCATACAGCTGAGATGATGATGATGAAATAATTAACGAAAAACTCCGCGCACATACAGCAAATCAAATTATTAGTTTTCATGTAATATGAAAACACAAACAATTCAAAACTCGAGTGAAATTAAATTTCTAGACAAGCGTTTGACCACAACTGAAGGTTAAATATGCCATTCAGAGGGTTCACCATGTTAGAAAGTATCTGAACCAAGTATACATGACTATAAAATTCTAGTTGTTGCACGCGACTTCGCCTGCGCAGCATTAGTATATCGAGTAGCTTATTATCTTATCCAAGGCCATATCTATCTAATTTACATAAAATATGTGCATGGTCAAACGCAATTGCTGTTATAGTATTATATAAGTAAGTTTAAATATTTAGGCTACGTTCCGGTAAGCGCCGAAATCACTCGCGGCGCTCGCACACCCATTCCCTTAAAAGCCCACGATCATCGTGAGCGAGCTCGTACGTCATCGATGACGTCACCGATAACTCTCACGTCGCGACCACAACGCTCGCGGATCGAAGGTGGGTTATCGCGGTCGTTGCGAGCTGTCACTGTCAAAGCATCAAATAAGTATAGGATTATTTAGATTTTTGACAGAAAATTTGACGCGCATGTCGCAACCGCATAACCGTTCTGTTTGGGTTGAACATTGAAAGCATTGGTCCATAGCGGAACGCTAAACCGGGGCGCGACAGTTGTGAGCGTTGACGGCGCTTGCCGGCACGTACTCTTAGTATGTCAATCAGCAAACATTAATAATAAAATACAGTACCTACGTACATACTAATATATAATTAATCACCATGGAAAAAACTGTCATTACATTTCATCACCCTTGACGGTCGCCGAGCACGTCTAGTGTATCGAGCTCTATCAGAAATTGACACAAACTTTGCAGAACTGTCATCATTACGATCTTGACGCAGGCGGAGATCTTATTATTTTGTCTATGCTGTGCCCAAGCATATTACGCTTTTTCACCCGCGTGGTGGTGGATGATGATGAAAGTATCCTATGTGTTAATCCAGCGCCTCATCTACCTCCATACCAAATTTCATCAAAATTGCCCCAGCAGTTTGAGCGTGAAGTAGTAACAAACATCCACACATCCATACTCACAAACTTTCGCGTTTATAATATTAAGTGAGATAGAGTTGTACATGGATACAGTAATTATGTAAATCTGGTACCCGCTTATATTCTCGGGTATATAATGTAAGACTGTCGTATGTTGCCTTCCTTATATGTATTTGAAAATATAATGTATGTTCGTAAAAAATTACATATATATAAGTTAAATAGTGATCACCACACTTTTAATACTAGAAATACAAATAGGATAGCTGTACCTAGTTTTAGACTTGCGAAGACTAATAAGTCATTCCTAGGAAATTGTGTGCGTTTTAACCATAAAATCCCAAAGCACATAACTGAGCTCACAGAGGGCAAATTCAAGTTGACTGTAAAAAACGTTTTAATAAAAAAAGCTTACTATAAAGTTCGACATTATATAGAAGATAAAGATGCTTGGAATACTCCACTTCTGGCAAGCTGTCTCTCTGCCACCCATAAAAATGTAATATTTTTAGTACCTAAGTAGAAACATTGTAAACATCTATATAAAAAGAATGGTCCCGAGTTTCTTGCCGCTTCTTCTCGGTGAGCTCTATATATTTTGGAACGCGGCGGTAGTCTTTAAAGTACATTGTAATGAAAAGTTGACGTTCATAAGTGCGTCTTTGATGCCTAAATTGAATAAATGATTTTGACTTTGACTTTGTACATTTCAGAGAGCTCCCGTGGCGGTACTTGCAGACGCGAGCTGCCCGCGCGTACTGAGGGCGCACACCACAGGTGACCATCTACTCAACACTATAGTCACCGCGTTAGCAACTGAGTCGTGCGGCCATAACTCATTTCACTATGTCTATCTCGCTCGCACGTGTGGGTCTTGTGGAGCCGCATAGTGATGTGCGTAAGATGGTTATAGGCGCATATCGATAAGAATAAAATCAGATAGAAACATAGTATATAGTATTGTGGCCCTGAAAAGGGCCGTTTGTAATTTTAAATAAATAACGTTTATTCATCCTCGTCGGAACCTTCGTCCTCTGCATCGTCCTGTAGATTGATTATGAATGGTGCTTGATCTCTTATAATGTCTTTCTGTAAGTCAGTTTATTGAAGTTCCTCGGCATGCCTCACACACTTGACCCAGTCTTCCTGTGTAACATTACCAATAGCTTTGTGAAGGAGGCTTTCAACATCTGCTATCTTGAATGTATTATTATTCGCAGCAACTTCTCCTTTGACCTGAGCCCAGATGAGTTCTATAGGGTTGTATTGGCAGTGATATGGTGGTAGGCTAATCACTTCGTGACCCCGTTCATTTGCTAGGTTATCTATGACATAGATCTTCTGAGGGTTGCGCGACGGCAGCGCGGCGGCATGATGTTACGACCAATCAGAAGCTAGCGATAAGCGAGCGCTAATGAGGGTCGAATGCAGGTAGCGGATTATCGATAACATGTTAGGACGCGTTGCACGTTCCTATCCCTATTGACGTTTATGGCCGCACGACTCGGTTGGTAACGCGTTGTCTATAACTATACTAACACTTCTGCGACCCTGGTACAGCTCGCGACCACACACTTCAGTGGCCCGAGCTTGAAAATCTGCTAAAGTGTAACGTTATCGTATCGTTTACGTATTCACTACAAACTATGAGTTATCTGTGCCACAATTGTACTAGATAAGTGACAGTTTGTATTAAATACGTTAACGATGCGATTACGTTACACTTAAACAGATTTTTTCGTGCTCGGCCCACTGATGTTATCCAAAACAACCGGTAGATGGCTGTGTAACCAAATTTCCCCTTTTTATGGGAAATACCCCTTTAATTAACCCTTTATATACCGTGATATTAAAACAAAAGATTTGTGAATGAAACGCACGTAAATTTACGACAATGGTACTCAAAGGGTTAAATAACGCCGATCACCAAAAAACTACGGAGTCGTAAAACGTATATCCAAATTTCGTCAATATTAGTTGGAAAATGCGAGCTGCATGCGAGTACCAACTACACATACAGCTTGTGTGTGTATAATAACGGATGGAAGCTAATGCAGCGAGGCTATAAAAAAATATGTAAAAAGACAAGCCCGCTGTGTTTCTTGCCGGATCTTCTCACTCGTGGTCGCGTTCCGATCCGGTTGTCGATTTAAGAAAAATAAATGTAAAATGACAATTTGTAAGTCCCCCGTGGGCCTATACAGAATTAATGTTTTGATTTCGATTTCGGGAATATACAGGGTGTTTGGTAGAGGGACCGACATACCTAATGACCGTGTTCGGGGGCCCACTTGGAGAATACAAGTTGGCCAAAAAAATCCCAGACCCCCAATTGTTTTTAAACTTTTTTTTGTCAATTTTTGCGTTTTTCTCCAATATTGTACCTATTTACCACCATAACATTTGTAAAATCTGTTTTAGACAGGATGTTTTTAGTTAGGCCAATCCAATTCAAAATCCAGGTATCCAATTTTGCTTTGCTTGGCCTGAAGGTGTATAGAGACCAAATTCAACTAAAAACATCCGGTCTAAAACAGATTTTACAAATGTTATGGTGGTAAATAGGTACGATTTCGGAGAAAATGGCAAAAATTCACAAAAAAATGTTTAAAAAAGATTGGGGGGTCTGAGATTTTTTTTGGCCAACTTGTATTCTCCAAGTGGTCCCCCGAACACGCTCATTTGGTTTGTCGGTCCCTCTACCAAACACCCTGTATAAGAATTTCACCTTTTCATACTCAAAACAGTGGTTCTTAACCTGCAAGCACCTGAAGTGGGCCGCGAAGACATCCAAATTGAAACATACATTCGAAACAGGAATTAATCTTGAAGATTTTTGGAGTTAAATGACAATTTATTTCACAAAGATTAGAGAAATACTGATACTGAGAACTGAACCGAGAATTCAGAAGTTAATAAAAGGTATGGAGTCATAAGAATCGCATTAAAATAATATACATACCTCCCTATTATCTCTGTAATTTAGGATTTTTTAAGCTATTGCATAGCTTCTATCGCGGGCCTTGAGCGTGGAGACCGAATCCAGAAATTCCGTAACAAAAATAACCTAACACCCCCCTCTCCGACTCCATCTATCGATGAATAGCAGAACTTTTAATGACTTTTTGAAATATCACGCTTGTCTCTTTAGTTCAGCAACTCGCCTCTAGATGGCATCGGTTAAATAATTATAATTGCATAAGTTGATTTGGCATCTATCGATGAATAGCAGAGCTTTTAATGACTTTTTGAAATATCACGCTTGTCTCTTTAGTTCAGCAACTCGCCTCTAGATGGCATTGGTTAAATAATTATAATTGATTAAGTTGATTTGGCATCTATCGATGAATAGCAGAGCTTTTAATGACTTTTTGAAATATCACGCTTGTCTCTTTAGTTCAGCAACTCGCCTCTAGAGGGCATTGGTTAAATAATTATAATTGCATAAGTTGATAAAAACAGCTATGCAATAGCTTTACTGCAGCAGTCTCCGAGTGCCACACGTCTTTTTTATTATTTAAATACTGATGGCTTTGAAAAAAAAATATATTTATAGTTGGAACCTTTTATTCAGTTACATTTACTGTTTATTACCTTCGAACAGTTGGTGGTCCATAGCAAGACAGAAGTTTTATAAAATGGTCCGTTATCACAAGCAGGCTGTATTGCGCGGTTAGTGTATTTTGCATATTTCCACAGCGTAATGTCATATGGGATATTGCTATGGGGTTCAGCGGCTGATATAGAGACCATCTGCATCCTACAAACGTGCTGTTCGAGCTATATACGAAATGGGTCCCCGTGTATCTTTGAGAGATTTATTTAAAGAAATCAATATATTAACGTTGCCTTCCTTATATGTATTTGAAAATATTGTGTGTGTTCGTAAAAATTTACATAAATATAAGTTAAATAGTGATCACCACACTTTTAATACTACGAGTAGAAATACAAATAGGATAGCTGTACCTAGTTTTAGACTTGCGAAGACTAATAAGTCATTCCTAGGAAATTGTGTGCGTTTTTACAATAAAATCCCAAAGCACATAACTGAGCTCACAGAGGCAAATTCAAGTTGACTGTAAAAAACGTTTTAATAAAAAAAAAATACTATAAAGTTCGACATTATATAGAAGATAAAGATGCTTGGAATACTCCACTTCTGGCAAGCTGTCTCTCTGCCACCCATAAAATGTAATATTTGTAGTACCTAAGTAGAAACAATGTAAACATCTATATAAAAAGAATGGCCCCGAGTTTCTTGCCGCTTCTTCTCGGTGGGCTCTATATATTTTGGAACGCGGCGGTAGAGTCTTTAAAGTACATTATAATGAAAAGTTGACGTTCATAAGTGCGTCTTTGATGCCTAAATAGAATAAATGATTTTGACTTTGACTTTGTACCAGGCCAGCCTCAATTGATCTGCAAACTCTGGCAGTAGAATTCTTATAGGTTTAAGAGTATGCGGAGATGCTGGGTCACGATTTTCGACTCGAATCAAAGAGCTACCAAACAGTATTGCCTAACAATGCGTTATCTTGCAAGAGTTTCCTTACATATAAAATAAATGGTAACAACAAATTGACTTACCAAGAATTCCCAGTGCGTCGCACGTAGCAGCATCTGTTAGGGAGAGAAATAGGCGTGGGCAGGAATCAGGATAGGGAAACCAACCAAGACTGCATCAGGAGCACATTAGCTCGACGCGGGGATCCCTCCAGGTCCATCCACGTATGTTCCAATTATCGGTGTATCTTCACTTTAACTCAGGTGTTCCAACCAAGGGGGGGTTCAACCTAATCCAACGCTCAATGTTGAACTTCACTTACTACCGAATTGAATTACAAGAGTTTACAATTACATTTTCCAACCAAAAATTCGCGAGAGCTTTTTCACCACAGATGAGCGAGCAACCCGCATAGAGAGAGCATAACAAAAGGTCAAGTAACGCTACAAGTGGTGCCCTCTAGACTACCGTTCGGTACCAAACAAAGGTTAAGAACCACTGACTTAAAATTAGACATTCTCGACTTTACAATACTTATAATACGAGAGTTTAGTGATACGATTATATTGGAGTCTGTATGTATGTGTGTATGTTGTTTGTAGGAACTCGAGCGGCGACTGGTGCGTGGGCGGGCGGCTGTCCGCGGCCGTGCCGGATGTGGCGATGGCGCCCAACGCTAACACGCACCTCCTCACGCACCGGGACTACTTCCGGCATCCCTACTGGGGTAACTATACACACACTAACACACACTACTTATTAGTTATAAAGTTATGAGGTAACAAACATAAAAAAATACAGTCGAATTGAGTATCTCCTCCCGTTTTGGAAGTCGGTAGATAATAGTCTATGTCAAATGAATTTGCTAATTTGACTAACCGAGCTATAGGCGAATTACTACCGAGGGTAGACTTCCGAAAAGACACTGAAAATACTTTTTTTGACGAGGATATCTAGCTGGGATTTTGTATTTAAGGCGCGGTCCAATCCTAATTTTAAAACAATTTTCGATGCTTTACATAAGGTTGAGATTGCTTACCAGAATGGACGACGTAATGCGAAAATTCAATTGAATACGTGCTAATACTTTTTATATTTATTTCGTACAATCAAATGATTAAATTGTAATGATAAAGGAGTCCATAGTTCACTAGTAAATTTCATTAGGAATATGATACATTCATTGAAATATATTTGGCCATAATTGAATAAAAATGCTTTTTCCCACGAAGCACGGCAAAATTGCAAAATTTAGGGAATGTTGCCGATTTTTTTCTATCGAGACAAATTTGCTCAATCGTGTATTGGCTCCCATACTTCATCAGAACGTATATTCCATTTACACTAGTTTTTTTTTTCGAACTTCGGTTATTAGGTCGAAAAACTAAGTTTCGCAAAGTCGAATCATGAAATTTGGAACTCATTTCGCCTTAACTTTTTCAACCAGTGGGGGGCAGTTAATGCGATTTATAAGTAGGTTATGCCGAAATTGTATATCTAGGAGGTCTCTTCTCTTGTCAAGGCCTATATAGATGAGTCGTATAACGTGAGGCCACGCAAGTGAAACCACGAGACGCAGCTAGTAGCTAAATGAATGTGTTGTTGACAGAGTACGGGGGCGTGGTGCTGCAGTTGGATTTGGGGGATGGAGCGACGCACACGCCGAGACCAGGTGAGGATTAATGGCGGACATTTGAAAAAACTTTCACCTGTTTTTTTGTATAGACTCTCGTTAACATGTCGCTCTAAATCCACTCAGTTTATCAGCTTACAAACGTCTAGGCGTCTGCGACGTTGGTTATAGTAAATTGTTAGAATGCCAGAGACAATATTATCCGTTCACCTCTGCGAAAACAATACTCAAACAATTCACCTAAATGAGCGTCATGGTATGATTTCATTCAAAACTGTTTATGTCAGGTTTAAGAACTGCACGGAACTTGCATGGTTTCTATGGAGCTGATAGTAAGGCCCAGATCCGTGTTGTGTTGACGATTTCATGTAATGTGCAGGTTCACGCGCACAACGCAACAGCGCAGCGGCGCAACAGAACTCCACAAGACAAAGGGACCATCCACAAGTCTCACAGGTATGTGTTTTAATGTGTTCAAAAATTTGCTTATAGGCAATAACACAGTTTTCATTTTAGATATAGACAGTGCTGAATTTATATATTTTTCACGCCCCTAACATCTAAAATAATAATTTTTCTATTGGGATTGATAGGTCGTGAGTTCGATCCCCATCCACTATTGACGTAAACCCACTCCAGACACAAGCATATTAAGCCTAGGGGGTGGGGGGGGGGGGATGTTAACAATACTACTAATAATGTGCAACCCACGTTAATCTTTCAAAAACAAATACAATTTAAAAAAAATATATCGACTTCCATTCGATTACTTCGGTAAAAAATCAGTTATTGGATTGTAACTCAAAATAGTATATTTCATTACAAGTGGGGAAAGGCTGTCATTGCAAAGAGTTCCGACAAATGTCTACCCGAGCCGAGGCGCAGCCGAAGGCGAGGGTTGACAGACGGAACAAGTTGCAATGACGGTTCCGCACGTGTACTGAACGACTATTTTTAATTCAGTTGCGATAAAATGAAGCAATTTAATAAATAAATAAATTTAATTTAATAATTAAATTTAATAAACTCGCAAAGAAAATTTCTGGAAAATGGGGACAACCGTAGAATATAAGCAGAGATTTTATTTTTCTTCACCCATTCTGGTAGACAAAGGGAACTATGCCCATACAGCCAAGTCTTCAGTAGAATTTTTTTATTGATATGAAATGAAAATGAAATTTAATGAGATGTAACCTAACCTAACTCATTCAATCATATCATTAAATCTGATATTGAAACAAATTAGTAGCTTCTTTTTAGAAATATACGTATTTGCATGAATTATAAAAACTTCTATGAATTTTTTTTGTAAAAACATCATGGTTGGTTTTTCTTTTTAATAGACATTATTTTGACAGTTGGGAAAGAGAACGCTCGAGTTCGGGAAAGGTAAAAAAAAGCACGAGTATGTAATAGCCCACATCCCGAACGCTATACGTCCCTGCAATACGCCACTTTTTGAGCAACTGTATTAAAAACTACTAAACCGAATTTGATAAAATTTAAATGGGACCACACGGGAAGCACCAGCATTCAAAAAATAATTTTGAGAATCGGTTCGCCCTATCGAAAGTTATGAGGTAACAAACATAAAAAATACAGTAGAATTGAGTACCTCCTCCTTTTTGGAAGTCGGTAGAAAAAGAATTTTATAGTAAGGAAGTTAAATAAACGTATTAATTAGTAATAAAGAAACATGACTTTTTACCGGAATTGAAATAGCAAAAACATCGAATATATCATAATAGTTTATGGTGTTCATTGTCTCTGCTTCTATATAGAGATGAACTCAATTTAGCTTGAGACAATGAAGACCTTTGATAATTTTTCACGCGTTTGGAACAGGAAAAACTCCTTTCCCCAGAAGAATTTGTAGCCGGAGTGGTAAGTGCGATGCGAGCTAACCAGAGATTCATTCGTCAAAAACATTGAGACTGAGTAGTGTGTTTGATCCCGGCTTCACTGCACACTTTGCAGTCTTATTAGAGGAAATGTGATTTTCTTTAGGGGTTTCACGTATTAGTAGAAATCTATAAAAAAAACATGAGAAAACCAGTGAACTTGTTTGACTTTTATCCTCTGAAATCGAGTGAGCGAGCGTTCTCTGAAATCTTCCGCCCCTAGGCCGCGGCCTATTGGGCCTATTAGCAAATCCAATACTGGGTATAGACTACAAGCTAACAGGCAGTAACATGGATTTAGGAAGGATGCGAGTATTAATGAATATGCCATATTAAACTATGAGGTAGTTCATTTTGATGGCACGGTCGGTGTCACCCTACTTACTTGACTTCAAATTAATTATGCTTAAAAAAATAATACACAAGCCCATATATTCGGTGAAATTTATTTATTATGTGTGAAATGTGTGAGTGTAAGCTTGTGTGTGTGTGTGTGTGTGTGTAGTTTTAGGTTTCACTTAAATGATAAATAGCTCAAGCTACATATTAAAATACAGAATGCGATAAAGAGACGTTATACCTTATTCTAGGCGATCTCATGTCTTCGAGCGCGATCCGATGAGGACGAACTGCGAGCTGCCATCGAACTCTCCGTCATGAGAGGTATGTATATTATACGTCGTGTCCTTGTTCAATTTTAGATTCTTATCATTATTTGAGACAGAAAACTATTGCGAATGATATTCGTAATTATACTTGTAAACCGGTAAACTAGCAATTTATCGGAAAATCGGGTTTTACCGGTAAATCGGAAAATTACCGCAAAATCGAAAATTTACCGGAAATTGTCTCAGCACCAATTTCTTCACGTGCTGTTTGTTACCCGCTGTAGTCACAATTACGCCATAAGCACTATTAGCGCGCTAAAGTGTCCCGAAATCGTGTGAGCGGGCTAAAGGTAGGCGAATGTGAAGTCGTAAGTGACGTCATTTACGGATTTTCAGTGCTATTGCTCTCGCATGATATCGTCGTCGACTTAATGGTAAAATTTGGTATTTGTCTATGTCGCAGAGGTCAAATTTGCTTGCTTTGTTTACCTACTGGTCGGATTTCATGACACTAACAGCGCTGTGAGTGTCGAAGTAGCGCTTTATAATTTTGATTCAGCGGAGATATACGTCAGCATCGTAAGGGATGAAAGCAAATAACAGATCGCGGCACTTGATGCACTTTACAAATCCGCCTCTTCTGTGTTGAAGGGGATTGCATAGCTAGTACTTGTCCATACTAAAAGAAATAACTCTTTTTTACCTCTTAACATTGTCCGATTTTATAGATGTTTTATCATGTAATCAAAACATTGTTTACTCTGCCTGTACGTTTTAATTTTTATAGTTTTTTAGTTCCAAAAACGTAAATTTATAGTATTTTGAAATACTGAAAAAATCAAAGCTTACAGGCATAGTAAACAATGTTTTGATTACATGAAAAAAAAAACCACTGAAATCGGACAATGCTAAGAGGTAGAAAAGAGTTATTGCTTTTAGTATGGACAAGTACTAGCTATGCAATCCCCTTATGACGGCTAACCGGAAATAGCTATACGAAACTGGATTTTTTCAGCTATTTGTATTGAAACGTATATTTTTCAATTATCATACGCCTGACTACAAATTGGTCATAGTGTTACACGATTCATCTTTCATGTACGAAATACTGACAAACTACAAAGTTTATGAAACTGAGCACGACCTAGCCTACATGTCTAAATCTGACAAAAAGCCACTTATCTCTCTTTCTTAGTTCTTTAAACCAACCGAATAATAATAATCATTGAATTGGAACCACAACACGATTTAGTTACAAAATATCAGAATCGATAACACCTGCAGAACTTCTGCAGGTGTTATCGATTCTGATATGATCACAGCAGTTAATACTTCTGCAGCAGAAGTATTAACTGCTGTGGTCACCATTCCAAATCAACGAAAGCGCGTCAACGTGGACCCATGTGACGTCACGGATTATGTCACCAAGGACGCCATTTTGCGATTTCAACGACCGCGCTACAAACTGAAATCACCGTGAGCAGTTCGTCAAAATGACAGTTTGTTGAAGTACGCGTGACGCTATAGCTAGCATCTGTCTGTGTGTGCGTGTATTCCATGCCGTGAGTGACGTGAGCGTGATTTCAACCCATTCCGAATGGCTGACAGATCTCACCTGTCAAAGCGCGATATTGAATTGGAATGGAAAATAGCTCAGACAAAATAAAAAAGTCAAGACAGAATGTTGTGAACAGAGAAGTGAGGCCGGTTTTCGAAACTACATGTGCGTGACTCGGTACTGTCATGGTAATTCAAATTAAATTAAAGTTATTAAAAAATTATCAATAATTAATAAATTTAAATGAAATGATAATTAAAACTTTACGTGCTGCTTCCACGCGCCGCGATAGTTCGACTGACGCGCCAAGGCGTAGTTTCGTTGTAGGTTTTGTATGTAAATATGTATGTACACGGCGAGGCGTAGTTTTACCCGGCCTCACTTCTTTGTTCACAACATTCTGTCTTGACTTTTTTATTTTGTCTGAGCATAAATAGTGATAATATCGCTAAAAGTGACATTGACGCCACTCGGAAAGCAAGATGTGTCGCAGATGTCAATGCCTATGACGTATATGTCAACGAATGACCTAGTTTGTACGTTGTAGGAAGTCTTTCGTTATGAAGAGTTTACACTGTGTATGATTTCCAGCGTACTCATCGTTCCACACGCGCGCGGGGGGCGACGCGGCGGGCGCGGGGGCGGGGGCGAGTGCCGCAGCGGCGCCGCAGCCGCACCGCAGTCGCGCCGCAGCCGCCACGCTGCCGCACGCGTACCGCAGCGACACCTCGCGACACGCACAAGGTGACCATACTAACCACACTTCGTTTTTTGTTGGCGTATTCTAATCAGAAATTCCCTTGTTATCAAACAAAACAAAATCAATGTTTCGTAAATTATGGTAGTTCTTATTGTGTTTAAGCTAAAGTCCAAATTCGTATAACGTTTGCGAATAACAATTCTTAAACTTAAACCTTTCAGTTCAACCGTAGAACGTTTAGTGCAAATTTAATTGTCATGTAAGTTCGTGCGCTCTAAACCAGTCTACACTGATATAAAACTACCCATATTTGAATAGAATAATCATATTTTTAACCGACTTCCAAAAAGAAGGACGTTATATATTTGTATTTTTTTGTGTGTTATCTGATTTCTCCCCCGTTGTTTGTGGACCGATTCTCTAAATTTTTTGGTAGAGTATACTTCACAGGTACCATTTTAATTTCATAAAATTTGGTCCAGTAGTTTTTACGTTACTCTCCAATAGCTGAAAAGATCTTGATGATATCATCATTGACGGTGAATGACAATCGATCCCGTAAGTAACAAGAAACACTAAAAAGGTTGAAAAAAAAAACAAAACTTTATCAAAAAACAGAACAGACTTCACCACCAAACAGTGTAAGATGTCGGATCCATTTCTGGCAAGTGTGGTATAACCACGAGTTGCTGCTGGTATATTTAACCCATTCTATGATAACGTGTGCAGTTGGTGTTACAGTTGTAGGTATAATGTGCGTTGTGTACTGTAGGTGCCTCCCCGCGTCCCTCGGCCCCCGCCGCCTCCCGCGCCGATCCACTGCACCATCTAGCCGGTATGTACACACAATACATCACTCAACACATAAAATATCATTCAACTCATAAATTATCACTTAACACATAACAGATCACTCGATACATAACATAACACTCAACCCATAACTTATCATTCAACTCATAAATTATCACTTAACACATAACAGATCACTCGATACATAACATAACACTCAACCCATAACTTATCATTCAACTCATAAATTATCACTTAACACATAACAGATCATTCGATACATAACATAACACTCAACCCATAACTTATCATTCAACTCATAAATTATCACTTAACACATAACAGATCATTCGATACATAACATAACACTCAACCCATAACTAATCATTCAACTCATAAATTATCACTTAACACATAACAGATCATTCGATACATAACATAACACTCAACCCATAACTTATCATTCAACTCATAAATTATCACTTAACACATAACAGATCACTCGATACATAACATAACACTCAACCCATAACTTATCATTCAACTCATAAATTATCACTTAACACATAACAGATCACTCGATACATAACATAACACTCAACCCATAACTTATCATTCAACTCATAAATTATCACTTAACACATAACAGATCACTCGATACATAACATAACACTCAACCCATAACTAATCATTCAACTCATAAATTATCACTTAACACATAACAGATCACTCGATACATAACATAACACTCAACCCATAACTTATCATTCAACTCATAAATTATCACTTAACACATAACAGATCACTCGATACATAACATAACACTCAACCCATAACTAATCATTCAACTCATAAATTATCACTTAACACATAACAGATCACTCGATACATAACATAACACTCAACCCATAACTAATCATTCAACTCATAAATTATCACTTAACACATAACAGATCTCTCGATACATAACATAACACTCAACCCATAACTAATCATTCAACTCATAAATTATCACTTAACACATAACAGATCTCTCGATACATAACATAACACTCAACCCATAACTAATCATTCAACTCATAAATTATCACTTAACACATAACAGATCACTCGATACATAACATAACACTCAACCCATAACTAATCATTTAACACATAACAAATCATTCAACGCAATATATCATTCAACTCGTAACATATCACTAAGCATATGCTCACTCAATACATAACACATTACTGAACTCAACACATCACTCCACACATAATACATCACTCAACCCATAACATATCATTCAACTCATAAATTATCACTTAACACATAACAGATCACTCGATACATAACATAACACTCAACCCATAACTTATCATTCAACTCATAAATTATCACTTAACACATAACAGATCACTCGATACATAACATAACACTCAACCCATAACTAATCATTCAACTCATAAATTATCACTTAACACATAACAGATCACTCGATACATAACATAACACTCAACCCATAACTAATCATTCAACTCATAAATTATCACTTAACACATAACAGATCACTCGATACATAACATAACACTCAACCCATAACTAATCATTCAACTCATAAATTATCACTTAACACATAACAGATCACTCGATACATAACATAACACTCAACCCATAACTTATCATTCAACTCATAAATTATCACTTAACACATAACAGATCACTCGATACATAACATAACACTCAACCCATAACTAATCATTCAACTCATAAATTATCACTTAACACATAACAGATCACTCGATACATAACATAACACTCAACCCATAACTTATCATTCAACTCATAAATTATCACTTAACACATAACAGATCACTCGATACATAACATAACACTCAACCCATAACTAATCATTCAACTCATAAATTATCACTTAACACATAACAGATCACTCGATACATAACATAACACTCAACCCATAACTAATCATTTAACACATAACAAATCATTCAACGCAATATATCATTCAACTCGTAACATATCACTAAGCATATGCTCACTCAATACATAACACATTACTGAACTCAACACATCACTCCACACATAATACATCACTCAACCCATAACATATCATTCAACACATAACATATTATTTAACACATAACATATCACTCAATACACAATATACAACACATTAGGTCTAACGGTATGTGTTTGCTAATATCTAGTAGTAGTACTTTGCAGAGTCCCCCCCGGGGAAGTGCTACACCTTTATCAATTATCCAACCGTGAAGCAGTAGTGTGCACACATTACTGTGTTCGAAGGGCAATGTTTCCAGCGACATAACAGGGCTAGACATTTGATATCTCATATCTCAAGAAAGATAACCTACGAAGAAATAATATCAGGAAGAGTAACTGCCTTAAAAAATGACCCAATACAAGGCGTGCTAAATCAATAAAATCGTTCACGCCGCTATGACTCAGCTGTCATAGTAGACGTTGCAGCACGCGCGTGAACCAATCCCTGCTTTCCTTCTGAATGTAAACCAATCACCGAACATGTCTATTTGTAACCTCGGAAGTAATTCGTATTTGGAATCACGTCGTTTTGGTTTGAAGGATCACTTTTTGTTGGAATTTGTTCTGAGTTATGCTTCCTGGGCTGCGTACCAGCAAGCCTTAGACCAATTAATGTTCGACCAAGACTTGATCGAGCGTTGCTAGAACGTCTTTTACCATTATCTCGCAAAAACGAGTTTGACATATATAACTTAGGTCTTGGCTTTGTCGGTTTCAAACTCATTTGAGGAATTTAATTACTGTCCAGCGGGCAAGGAAATGTAATTAGGCACTTCGAGTTCATTAGAAATAAATTGACCTGTCCATTCTTGGTGAAAATGCAACAAAACACTATGGCTACGTTCCGGGAAGCGCCGTCAACGCTCACAACTGTCGCCCCCCGGTTTAGCGTTCCGGTTAGAATGAATGCATGCAATGTTCAACCCAAGCGGAACGGTTACGCGGTCACGAAAACTTTTCTGTCAAAAATCGATAGAATCCTATACATTTGATGCTTGACAGTGACAGCTCGTAAAAGACCGCGAAAACCCACCTACGATCTGCGAGCGTTGTGAGCGTTTTCGGTGACGTCATCGATCATCATCGATGACGTATCGAGTTCGCTCACGATGACCGTGGGCTTTTAAGGGAATGGGTGTGCGAACGCCGCGAGTGATTTCGGTCCTTCCCGGAACGTAGCCTTTGTCGCCATCAACACTCTGTCACTTTTGACAGCCGACCAAGATTTGGCTTATTCAAAAGGTAGAAAAAATTTGGCAAGTTGGGACAACATTTGTTCTGTTAGGGTGTCGTTAGGGCGTGATCAAATCTTGAGCCGTACAAGTTTTGGCCTAGAGGCGTTGTGGGAAGGCTGTTTTGTCAAATTTTGGCTTGTCCTGTGGTTTGCTGGAACGCAGCCCGGACATTAGTTCT
This sequence comes from Selenia dentaria, assembly GCA_917880725.1. NCBI lineage: Eukaryota > Metazoa > Arthropoda > Insecta > Lepidoptera > Geometridae > Selenia > Selenia dentaria. The sequence continues at coordinate 17,488,236 of OU862903.1, forward strand.
TCGTAGGTGACAACCATTGCAGAGTTTGACTGTTGTAGTTTCAAATTCCGAATGCCACTCGACTGTTATGGCTAAGAGTGACGCTTGATCTGTCCGAATCAGCAATCCTCATTCGAGGCAAGTTTCATTCATTAATCTATTGTTATTTTTTGTCCTGATGCGGACAGATTAATGTCAGTGCGACGTCCTCGTATGCACCGAGTTACATAACAAGTACAATTTGAAAAATTTAATACCGACTTCCATTCTATTCAGTTATTGGAGTGTATCTCAAAAACAAGACGAGTCTTCGACCAATGTGTGTTACCAGTGATGACTTATGGCACTGAAACGTGGTCTCTTACTATGGGCCTCATAGATAAGCTCAAAGTCGCACAACGAGCTATGAAGAGGGCTATGCTCGGGGTTTCTCTACGTGATCGAATCAGAAATGAGGAGATCCGTAGAAGAACGAAAGTCACCGACATAGCCCAGAAGATTAGCAAGTTGAAGTGGCATTTGGCAAGGCACATAGCACGCAGAACAGATGGCCGATGGGGCCTAAAGGTTCTGGAGTGATCTAAAAACTACTGGACCGAATTTTATGAAATTTAAATGGGACCACACGGGAAGCACCAGCTTTCAAACAAAGAATTTTGAGAATCGGTTCACCCTATCGAAGGACATGAGATAACAAACATAAAAAAATACAGTCGAATTGAGTACCTCCTCCTTTTTTTGGAAGTTGGTAGAAAAACAGCAAAATATTCAACACATGTGCAGAGCCCAAACAGCAATGTATATTAGTTTATGTGTTTAAATAGTATTTAGGAAGTTGTAACGGCTGAACGGATATTGATGGGGTTTGTGTTTGCAGTTGGTGGTGCGGGGCCCCCTTCCCCGTGTCCGTCCCCGCGGCGACGAGATCTCGGCCCGAGGCATCACGACTACAGGTACGTACGAGGTCGCCGGTTCGTATCCTGTATTGAAAACGTGTCTAACATAAATGCCGTCCTAAATAGTTTGGATTATTTTTATAGTATTACTTTTTAAAGCACTAACGCCTGCTTTAGCGATCTCAAACATTGAAATTTATAGAGAGAAAAACTCACATCGTCGGACGGGATTCAAACCCGCGTCTTCTGACTCTCCGTGTCAGACGCCATTGACCAACTAGGCCACCAAGGTTCGGCAGTTTGTTTATCTTTACGGAGATTGAGAATGGGCTTCATTTTGACATTTGAACCCCATTCTGGGGGAAACCCTGCAAGCTCATTGGCTGGAACCATCAATGGGAATGAGAATGAAGTGACATTTCATTCTCATACAAGTTAGACAATAAGGGGGCGGGTCCGGGAGGTAGTTAGGATTATATTATTATATATCTTTTTAGAATATTCTAGGATGTACTGGACCTCAGGAGGATTTCAATCTACTATATAAAAATAAGTCGGGTTTTCCTTCCTTACGCTATAACTCCAGAACGCACGAACCGATTTCCACGGTTTTGCATTCGTTGGAAAGGTCTCGGGCTCCGTGAGGTTTATAGTAAAGAAAATTCAGGAAACATTTAAAAAGAAAAGCGGGGAAAATCTTTTTTCACATACAGCGCCATCTCTGATACATAGCATGTACTACAAACCAATATTTTAAATAGATGGCGCCAAACGAATTGTTACATAAAACGAAGCCGTCTGGTGGCGAAACGGAGTTCGCAGGGTTTGCTAGTGTAATATATTTTCTTTTGTTACTATTGCTCAATAGTTTAAAACAAGTAGTTCTGCGAACAGTAAACTGAGCGAGTTCTTCTTGTAGTACTTCACAATCTAAATTATTATTAATCGTTCGACAAAGTAGCGTACCTGCACTGCTGGTTCGATTCCCAGCTAGGGATGTTGACTGTTCCAAAATCTAATGATGCAGTTTTAGATTTCATCAAAGTTTGGTTCCAAACACCTTTCAGTACGTTTGGCTGGTCCACATAGTTAACGAAGTGACCGTCCAAAAAATATGGTTTCCTACAGTCGGTCTACTGACGATAATGTTACGCGATAACGTCGTAAGACAAGCCGAACGCTTAGGCCGATCGTGCCTCTCTATCGCTTGTTCCGCGCTCCCGCTTGCACATACTTAAAAGCTTATAACTTATTCAAGAATTAACGTTAGAAACGGGATATTTACCATGTATTGTATTTATTGTGAGCTCTCGATATTTGAATATCCCGTGTTAATTCTTGCATCAACTTAATCACTTATTATTGAAAAACATTACAATGAAAACTAAAGTAATTGTAAATATTTGTAAAATAAAGTGCGAATTGAATTATATTGGTTTTTTTTTCAATTTTTTTTCTTTTAAAGACTCGTCAAGTAATTAATATGTTTGTTTTAGAAAGGAACTTAAGCTGATTTTTGAAACTATTTATATCACTCCAGTCTCGCATAGATAATGACAATGTATTATATATAAGCGGTGCCCTACAGAACACACTTTTAGTCATCATGGATGTTTTAATATAATTATATATAATTTAGAAGTATTAAGAAAAATCATAAGTATTTTTTTGAACATGTTGCACACCTCTTTATGAGGTAGATTGTATATGGTAAACTTTAAATTTAAGATCTTTGTTTAACTACAATCATATGCAATAAATGAATTTGAATTTGAATTTCTAAAAAAATAAAAAAAATTACGAAAATATCGCAAATTTTTCTCTCGTCGACTGGTAGTCGGTTCAAATTTTTTTAAAAGAGTTGGGGTCTTTTTTACAAAAAGGGCGATTTCACTAATATATAAGCATGGTAAAGTTAATACATTTAATTATATATATTTTGTCTACATGATTGTCTCCTTATGCATCTCTTTTGAGCTCTAAAAGCTACAACATGTTCCGATAAAATAATCTATGCGCGAAAAAGTCCCCGATATTCTCTTATACACATTATATAGATGAGTGCATGACGAGTTGTACATTTGCAGAGTGGAGGGCGGTCCGTACGCCGGTTCCGCGTCCACGTCGCGCGGCCACAGCCCCAACAACTACGCGTAGCGATAACGGTAACCACCACACACTGACATCTACTTCAAGTACTGTGCACAACCATATTGTTACAAAAAATAACTTGAAATTACCCCGAATGAACTTTCCGTGATTTCCGATTGAAGTCAACATTGATTTTGCCGCTGTGATCGCCATTCCAAATCAACGAAAGCGCGACAACGTAGACCCATGTGACGTCATGGATAACGTCACCAACGACGCCATTTTGCGATTACAACGACCACGCTTCTGAAATCACCTATTCACGGTGATTTCAGTTCGTATCACGCAATATTACGTGTTTCAACAAGATGGCCTTAGAAAATAAACGTTGCTTTAAACATAAAATAACATGCTTCGTCTTGCTCTCACGCGTGACATTTACTGTAAGAGAAAAATTAACGGGTGTTTTAAGGCGCGGTCCAACCGCAGTTTTAAAATAATTTACGATGCTTTACGTAAGGTTGAAAATCGCTTGTAAGAGTGAACGATGTAATGCGAAAATGCGTTAATTTTGTACGTTTTCTTTATATTTTTCGATATATACTAACACAATTGAAAAAACTGCTGGTTATAACTTTAGTACTATACGTTCGCTAAGTATTACCTAAAAAAATATAGTGTTATCGCTGTAAATTCTGAGAGTTTGGACGTGAAAGTTTATTTTTGTGGACCTAATCAGGATTTTTTTCTGCTGAAAGAGAGTTATATTTATGAATTCTATTCGGTTATTACTCTTTTCCTATTCCTTTTCTAACCTTTGTATTTTTTTCATAATATACTATCGATCTGTTTCGTTACACTAGGTGTTTAAAAATTCTGCTTTTTACTATTATCAGGGTACGAGCGCGCTTTAACCATGCGTGATTTCTGAGTGGATTTTGGGCCATACTGTCACTGTTCTTCATTCCGATTCAATATCTCGCTTGTGACAGATTTATTTATTTATTTGTTTGTTACAATACGCACGGCATACACCACTTACACTTATTATTAAATAACTATTACACATTATAAATATTAATAAAAAAATATAATAACTTAATAACGTTAGGAATAATAATTAAATTTCGAATACCCACTGTCAACTGAGAACTGTCAGCCATTCGGAATAGGTTGAAATCACGCTCACGTTGCTCACGGCACGGAATACACGCACACACAGACAGATGCTAGCTATCGCATCACGCACACATCAACAAACTGCTCACGTTAATTTCAGCTCGTAGCGCGGTCGTTGATATCGCTAATGGCGTCCTCGGTGACGTAATCTATGACGTGACATGGGTCTACGTCGTTGTCGCGCTTTTGTTGATTTGGAACGACGATTTTGACTTCAATCGGAAGGCAGAGGACTTCGGGTGTAACCAAGTTCATTAATAAAGCCGTATAAGTACAGTGTCACGCAATATGACGTGATCCGCGTTTTGGAATTGCGACCTATCATGTTTAAAATAAAACTGTGTGTTATATAAATATGGCTTTGCGCAGTACTTCGAAGTGAACGTTTTTGGTGAAAAAATAAAACGCAAATGGACCGAATGAAACATTCTACTTTATCGAACTTTAGACTGAAAATGTTAATATTTTTTATTATTATTTGTTAATAAATAGTTGATAAATTTAAATAAGTATGTATATATAATATAATATATAATTATAATGTCTATAACCCTGTTAAAATCACTGTTAATTTTGTCAATAACGTCCAAAACAAAGACCTTATATTTAAAACAGACGCATGTATTTTTTATCAATTTGTAAATGATTTTACCCACCTGTGTGAGGGAGAGGTATATGTTTTCAGGGTGTATGTATGATTAAATCAATAATAAAATTTAAAGTTGTTATACAGACATGAAATCACATTACACCCGCCTCAGCCAAGCGAGGGATCAATTAATACATACATACATAAAATCACGCCTCTTTCCCGTAGGGGTAGGCAGAGACCACGGATTTCCACTTACTACGATCCTGACATATCTCTTTCGCTTCATCTATACTCATCAATCCTTTCATACATAAGCGTCGGTTCAGGGTACTTTTGACCTGGCCTTTTTTCAGAACGTCTTCAATCTGATTTCGGAACGTTCGCCTAGGTCTTCCCCTTCCAACACTTCCGTTTACTTGTCCCATGTATACCTGTTTAGTCATTCTCATTTCATTCATTCTCTCCACATGTCCAAACAAAAAGGATTAATTAATATGTTTATAAAATGACTTGTGAAAGACAAAACAGCACTTTGCCATGCTAGCACTGTCAGAATCGTCGGAATCGTTTCTTCCTTTATAGCCAAGTCGAATTGACCCAGAAAAAAATATAAGTAGCAATTTTCCTTCGGAATGCGTTTGGGGAGAGTCACTGGCTGTCTGCATTTTGTTTTGCGTGGTAATCGATCCTTTGCGGTATCCGCCATCTTGATTTTAGGGTGAACTTTTATTTATTGAATAACTCGTTTATTTTTAATTTTACTCGAAAAATGGTTATAACTAAAGTTGTTTAGAAACTTTCTAGAATTTTATTTCTCATAAGGGGCCGTCCATTAATCACGTGAGGCTCAAAAAGGGTGGAGGGGTTTCGGCAAAAATCACGAAACATCACAAGGGGGGAGGGGGGGTGTAGTAAGATAGTGTTTATTTTTTTCGTCAAACGCGATACAATAAATATCTTCATATAGGATAGTACAGTTTATGTTGTTCGCATCATTACACTATTTAATATTAATTATATGCCAGTCAAAAACAACCTGCAACCGTTCCGTCTAGACTTTTAATCATGGTCCTTAATTTTCTAGTATAAAATTAGATTATACTATAAACCTGTATTTTGTGATAATGTTCTAAAAAAATTAAGTTCCTTTGCAAATACTAAAAATACACGTGATTTTCGGTGGGGGCGGGGGGTTAGTCTTAAACCTCACTACGTATCACCAAGTGGGAAAGGGGGTTAAATATGCTTAAAAAAATCACGTGATTAATAGACGGCCCCTAATTTTTTCCTAAGATCACATTTTTTTCTGGAAAATGTTATCTTTTTTACATCACGTTTATTTTCAATTGTTTTGTTCCCCCTTTTCTGAGCTAATTCTACTGGGCTGTCGCTACATGCTACTGTATGAATGACGGAATGAATGTTTCCTTTCACGAATGAAATTGAACGGTAAAATATGTAAATCCAATGAATTTGTTTCTTGTTTTAAATATTTTTTTGTATAAAATTATATTTTGTTTTGATCTCTTCAGGGCTCAAATTGTTTCCTTTATACGTAATAACATATATGTACATATTGATGTAAATATTGTCATGATGTAGAGTATATTGTTGTTTAAGACGTGCGAGGGAAATCTTCTTTATAATTGGGTGTATCTCTGAATTTCGACAAGTTCAATACTTCGACTAATCGCCATCTGAATTTCGACAAGTTCAGTACTTCGACCAGTCGGCCTCCGAATTTCGACAAGTTCAATACTTCGACTAATCGCCATTTGAATTTCGACAAGTTCAGTACTTCGACCAGTCGGCCTCCGAATTTCGACAAGTTCAATACTTCGACTAATCGCCATCTGAATTTCGACAAGTTCAGTACTTCGACCAGTCGGCCTCCGAATTTCGACAAGTTCAATACTTCGACTAATCGCCATCTGAATTTCGACAAGTTCAGTACTTCGACCAGTCGGCCTCCGAATTTCGACAAGTTCAATACTTCGACTAATCGCCATCTGAATTTCGACAAGTTCAGTACTTCGACCAGTCGGACTCCGAATTTCGACAAGTTCAATACTTCGACTAATCGCCATCTGAATTTCGACAAGTTCAGTACTTCGACCAGTCGGCCTCCGAATTTCGACAAGTTCAATACTTCGACTAATCGCCATTTGAATTTCGACAAGTTCAGTACTTCGACCAGTCGGCCTCCGAATTTCGACAAGTTCAATACTTTGACTAATCGCCATCTGAATTTCGACAAGTTCAGTACTTCGACCAGTCGGCCTCCGAATTTCGACAAGTTCAATACTTCGACTAATCGCCATCTGAATTTCGACAAGTTCAGTACTTCGACCAGTCGGCCTCCGAATTTCGACAAGTTCAATACTTCGACTAATCGCCATCTGAATTTTGACAAGTTCAGTACTTCGACCAGTCGGCCTCTGAATTTCGACAAGTTCAGTACTTCAACCTGTCGCCCTCTGAATTTCGACAAGTTCAATACTTCGACTAATCGCCATCTGAATTTTGACAAGTTCAATACTTCGACCAGTCGGCCTCTGAATTTTGACAAGTTCAATACTTCGACCAGTCGGCCTCTGAATTTTGACAAGTTCAATACTTCGACCAGTCCCTTACTACGAAAACCCATAGTTCATATATTTGTCAAGAATGTGTGACCGCAGAAGTGCTGCGTTATATCCTTATCGAGGGGCAGGTTACCCTAATTCTGGTCGTGTTGTTACAAAATATTAGATGTATTGGGGTTTTATAACTTTCCCCTACAGCTGACCCGAGGTGAGGGAGTGAAGCTCCACACACAACTAAGTACCTACCTGCCTAATAGGAGACTATAACTGAAATTAAACAAATACATGAAGTGTTCAATACAATGTTGGTTTATTAAAAATTCTGCATCTAGGTACTACTTCAAGAACACACTCCTCCACATGGCAGTATTGTACTAAAAAAGGTTGCTCGCTTGCACCTGACTCTAAACGGTCAGTGATCTCACATCAACTGAACCCAAGGTTGATTGAGGTCAGGTGTAAGCGAACAACACCCTACTAGTTTCATATAAAATTATGTCAATTAGTTAATTTCTGTGTGCCAGCAATGTATGGTAGTTATTACAATGTGCTAAGATTGCCCAAGAATTTAGGTAGGTACCAAGAAACAATACAAAATAGGTACCTTCCTGCCAGCTAGCTCGAAATTTCAGGGTCAAAGAGAAATCGTGGGTCGCTCAAGGTAAAAGATAAGTTCCGTCTGACTGTATATCACAAAAAAAGGAAGGGCGCCACCGGCGGTCAATACGCCGGAAAAAGTAGAATAAAAACACTATAAATACCGGAATATTGTGTGCCGGGAGGTTACCGCAACCTGCAGACCAGGGGCTGATCCTACGGATCCTACGTGGCTCTTTGCCAGGAACACTTGACTGGAGCTGGGCCGGGCGAGACGCCCGTCCGGCTCTGGGAGAGCTGTCACAGCTCAGCACCGCGTTTGTGGTAGGCTGGGCCGGCTCGGCACGTGGCACACCTCTGGACGATGAGGCCACCCCACGAGAATGACGTGTACACTCGTTTATCAAGCGGGTTTCCAAAATGCGGGGGTTGCATGAAAGGGCCTGAAATTAACACGAAATCGAGGACCGAATTTGGACAAAAAAAAAACAATGCATAGAAACGTTTCGGCCTTCATACGAGGGTCATTTGAAAAGTTCTTAGCCTAACATACTTAATGAAACCACACGATTTTGAGTTTATTTTTATTTTTCAACATACTCTCCTCCGAGCTCAAAACACTTTTTCCATCGACCCGGTAAGGCTTCGATACCCGTTTTAAAAATCTTCGTCTTACTCCTCAAAATAAGCGTCCACGGCAGCTATGACCTCTTCATTTGTAAAAAAATGTTTACCACCTAAAAATTTTTTCAGCTTTGGGAACAGATAAAAGTCGGACGGTGCTAAATCCGGTTAATATGGGGGATGAGGTAACAATTCGAAGCCACATTGATGGATTTCTGCCATGGGTTGCACAGAGGTGTGAACGCGCGCATTGTCCTGATGAAACAAGACTTTTCTTCTCAATAAACCTGGACGTTTTTCTTTGATTTCTTCTCTCAAACGACGCAACAGGTTGCAATAGTAATCGGAGTTTATTGTTTCACCCTTTTTTAAATAATCCACGAGAATTATACCCTTTGCATCCCAAAAACGGATGCCACGACTTTGCCCGCCGATAAAACCACCTTTGCCTTCTTTGGGGTGGGCGATCCTGCTCTTTTCCATTGTTTCGACTGTTCTTTTGTCTCGGGTGTATTGTGGTGAACCCAGGTTTCATCCATGGTTATAAATCTTTCAACAAATTCTATTGGGTCAGCTTCATATAACTCTAAACAGTCGCGAGAAGTTGTGAGTCGGTTGCGTTTTTGTTCCACTGAAAGCAGTCGCGGTGCCCACCGCGCAGACACCTTAGAGAATCCAAGTTCAGTAGTAATTATATGATGTGTTCGCTCAGATGAGATGCCTACAGTCTTAGCTATCTCCTCGACAGTCAATCTTCGATCAGATAAAATTAAATCACAGATTTTTTCTTTGTTTTGATCAGTGGAAGCAGTCGAAGGCCGGCCACTACGGGGCTCATCTTGAATGGTCTCACGACCACGTTTAAACTCTGCCACCCAGTTTTTAACAGTCGCATACGAAGGAGCGGACTCACCCAAAGTAGCAGACATGTCTTCATGTATAGCTTTTGGAGTTAAACCTTTCAAATTCAGGTATTTTATCACTGCACGATGTTCAATTTTATCCATTTTCAAAAATAGCTCTGACTTGACGTACGGTATCACGTGTAAACGAACAATGAGTTACTGTGAATAAACTAAACTGTGCATACTTGTTGCTAAATAATGTAACTACAAAATGAGGGTAGTTATAAAAAAAAACCAATGACTTTAACCATGTTAGGCTAAGAACTTTTCAAATGACCCTCGTACTAGCAGGTACTTACTGGTATGTGAAGGTGGCGATTCCAAGAGCAGGAAGAGATCGGGGCTGACGCTTTTCCAAGCCTGCAAACAAAACCAAAATGCAATTCCGTGTTCGCAGCGAGATGACTTCAACGGCAAGAAAGAATCTTACTACACACCGGAATCCGGAGAATCGCTTCCTTGGGATGTTTATCGATCAGGCCCGGCAGGGAAAAAGAAAACATCCGCTGTTTTACGACTATTTATAGATCCGGATCTCACGGAAAAACAATACCAATAATTCCACAAAAATCTTCTTCAGTGTGGCCCTTATGCAATTCTCATTACCTCAGATGGGAGTCGGAGCAATATTTTCGAATTCAATACTCGCATTCACGCGGAGAATCCAGCATTAAAAAGTCCGAAGTATGTCCCTGCATGGGTAGAATGACCTGGAAAAGGTGACTGAGCACCTGGGCACTGGAATATGTGGCGAAACAGGCTTTAGTTCGTGCCAACTCCAAAACTCCGCTGTACTTCTGTAAAGAAAGTAAGGTCGTCCCATGCATTTTCTGAAAACTAATTATCGATTCCAAGTTAAAGTTAATTTTCCCCAACTTTATTTATATCGCCAATTCTACCGTCATTGTGTCAAATTCCCCAAAAGCTGGCCACACCGAACTTCATCAAACAACCAACTCGCCACTTGACGTTGACAGATTAGTAGAACTCGAGGGTTTTTTTTCTCTAACTATGGGAGGACTTATTAGTACATTGGCCAGCCATAGACTACACCTATAAAACATGAATTTTGGAAACTCTTATGAGTACCTAATTAAAGGTTGTCAAGGGACTATATCAAAGAAGCGATGTATCCAAGAAAATGCTCCGAGGTTACAGTACAGATTGACAAAAAAAACCGTAATAGTGTGTCACCATCCAACCTAACATCACCTATCGTGACTTTGCTCTGACTAGATACTCCGCTACGTTCTGTGGGAGTCATTCTTGTCGAATGTATGTTCTGTCAAAGCAATGACTTGTCGAACTATGGTTTTTCGAAGTAAGCAACTCGAAGTATTGATCTTGTAGAAATTCAGAGGCCGACTGGTCAAAGTATTGAACTTGTCGAAATTCAGATGGCGACTGGTCGAAGTATTGAACTTGTCGAAATTCAGAGGGCGACTGGTCGAAGTAATGAACTTGTCGAAATTCAGATGGCGATTATTCGAAGTATTGAACTTGTCGAAAATCAAAGGTAGATTATTTTTAATTCTATTCAAATAGAAAATGAAATCACAATGAGTAAGTAGCTGCATTATCAAAGAGACGGTACAAAAAGGTACCACGCTGACAGATATACTGCCCGGGATGTAAATAATTGCCAAATTAATAGTATTTATTAAATGATATTTCCTGAGAATACTTTTCTAAGTAAAGAAATAAATAAACCATTTTTTTACCGTGAAATAGCTTGTTGAAGTCGGTGCCACGATAGTTCAAAAGTACCTATTATCAGAATATTGTGCGCATGCTACCTACTTCGACAAGCTATTTCACACTTTTTGGTGTTGAAGTCGATTCCGTTTCTTGGTAATAACAAAATTTCACCCTTTTTAGTGACCCTTGCTACTTATAGGATCGATTGTCATAATATTTTTATTTTTTCATTTGTATCCCGTCGACCATTTCCATTACCTGTCGGTTCATATATTCGTTAGTCTCAGAGAACGTTTCTTGCAGCCAACAACGCTTGTACTATGTGTAACCAACTATTTGTAACTTGTAACTATATGTTCCTGTTTGTTGCAAGCTGCCTCAGGAGCGAGCGGAGCCGCGTTATGTATATGTATATATAGTCATAAGGTTAACAGTTTGTTTAGGTCACTTCCGACGTCTTCGTGGTACACATTATATTCTACATGATTATCTGTATAAATTTCAACTGTAATATATATATATATATATATATATATATATATATATTACAGTTGAAATACAATATATAAATACATATTACGTTACAATATATAATTGTAAAAACACATAATTAAAATTGTTAATTTTTTTGGAGTTCAATCATGCCGCATGAGACCGCATCATCACTGTACATAGAGTGAAGTAGTGGTATAATTTTAACCAACGCATGTTGAGCGAGTTCCATTATTGCAATTTTAGAGAGTAAAATTCTGACGTCGGACGGGCGAACCTGCGTCTCCGTCGACCTCACGTTTTCGTCGAACCCGCGTCTTCGTCGTACTCGCGTCTTCATTCGGAACGCACGCGGACGCGGATTCGAGATTGTCAAATTTAGAATTTACCATTTTTCACTTAATTAGTCAAAATCAAATTTTATGGTACTTATTGAACTCTCCTGTCATTTTAACCGTCGTATGGTTCGATTCTCGGACGGTTCGCCAATTGGTCATGGCGCCTGACACGGATTGTCGCAAGACGCGGGTTCGACAAAGACGTGGGTTTGAATCTCGTCCGAGGATCTGTATACTTTCTCTCTGAAATTGCAAGGTTTAGTGGTCTAATTATAATAATACCATGCAGATGCAGACACGTGGACAAGTTTTAACATCCCGTGTTTTATATGGGAGTTAATACTCGAAGGGGTGTATCAATACATTATTATATCATATAACTAACAATTCGCCCCGGTTTCACACGTTTGTATAATATAGAAACAAAGACGTGAAAAATGTAGTTTAATTTTCTACTTATATAAATACTTAATTAGGGTATTATATATAAAAAATAATTGCTGTTCATAAGTCTCACGAAAACGGCTGGACCGATTTGAATAAGACTTTTTTCTCGTTCTGATACAGGGGTGGTTTTTAAAAAAAATCATCCATCACCACGCAGGTGAAACTGATTGGCGCGGCTAGTTATATATACACACATATATAACCTTTCGTCAAAGATAACCAACTGCCGTGCGATTCTCTAATGATTCGTCGACGAGCTCACCGATGTCCTACGAAGAAATAATGTCAGGAAGCATAACTCGGAACAAATTCCACACAAAAAGTGGTCCTTCAAACGAAAACGACGTATGATTCCAAATACGAATTACTTCCGAGGTTACAAATAGACATGTTCGGTGATTGGTTTACATTCAGAAGGAAAGCAGGGATTGGTCCACGCGCGTGCTGCAACGTCTACTATGACAGCTGAGTCATAGCGGTGTGGACGATGTTATTGATTTAACACGACTTTCATTGGATCATTTTTTTTAAGGCAGTTACTCTTCCTGATGTTATTTCTACGTAGCCGATGTCAAATACTTCATGAGATATCGCCCTTGTACACAAGATTGCTTTTCCAACGTTTATTCTCATCTCGTCATTTGTTTCACGGATGTTGTCAAAGATGCAACGATGTTTGCTCTTAGAGAATCGCACGGCTGGTGGTCGCAAAATCAGACTCCGTTGGATGGTGTAGGAGTTAGCAGATATACAGAGAGGTGTAAGCCTTATTAGGCGGGTGTGTACCACGACACGGAATGTGGCCGAGTAATGAATACCGTTTACTATTTGTTATTTGAATAATGTAAACAATAAGTATAAACACAATTAAAGGACTATCATTGTAATATATTGTTTTATTTCATTACCTTCAGTGTCATATAGAAACGTTTTTAAAATATCAATTTGTTATGTGACGTGGTGATGTTAAGCACCATGCTTGCCTCTACAGTTTAGCAGCGCAAGTACCGTAATGCGGAGACCGGTCTGCTCGGAATTGCAATGGATAGCTAATTTAGGTTTTGTTTTTCTGTTATTTTATATAATGTTAGGTTTAGTATATGTTCCCTCATTGTATGCGAAGATGTATATTTAAATAGTTGATTAATTAGTTAAGTTAATGCAAACAAAATGGCACGGACCTGGAGTCTGTGGGTAGAAATATCAAAGTTATAAAAAAAGTGCCGTAATAGTCGTTAAATTTGTCGAGTCGCTAAGATCGATAAATTTAGTTCGCCCCTAGCAGTATGGAAGTGATATCGACGACTTATACGATCGTCAAATTGTCGACAGTATGACAATTATTACGAATTGTTTGTATTCCACAATGCGTTCTATCATTTGAAGATTTCTACGAACATTTCGCTCTTCTACGATCAAAGAAGGCGAAGTCTATTTTTTATTGAATACTAGCTGCGCCCCGCGGTTACACGCGCATGGTGATGGATGATGACGATGTTGATGTACATTATCTTATGTGTTAATTCAGCGCCCCATCTACCTCCATGCCAAATTTCATCAAAATTGGGCCAGCCAGTAAGAGAATAACAAACATCCATTCATCCATAAATACAAACTTTCGCGTTTATAATATTAGTAAGATCAAACGCAACTAAACAATATCCCCATTCCCGTCGCCTGTCGATAAGCTATATCGAGGTCGTTTTCAAAGACAAAACAATCGTTAAAATCGATTAAATAGACGATCTCAAACGTAATTTAAGTTCCATACTAGGGTAATCGTTATAGCTTATCGAATTTGTCTACCGATTGCTTAATTTTGTAACTTGCAAAGTAAATTGATCCACATTACCTATGGTCATGTTTGATGGAGTGGCTATACCCTTTAGCAATAGTGTAAAAAATCTAGGTCTGATTCTAGACCGATCTCTAACATGGGGTCCCCAAGTTGAGGCTGCAAGTCGTAAGTTATTTGCTTCTGCGGGTTCCTTGAGAAGACTCCGTAATTTTTTACCAATAGCCACTAAAGTGTCGCTTGCGCAGTCTCTATTGCTCCCTGTCTTAGATTATGCCGATGCCTGCTATCTCGACCTCACAGAGGACCAGCTAAACAAACGAGAGCGTCTCCAGAACTTTTGTATCAGATTCATATTTGACCGGTTTCAATTAGACGCGCGGAGACACTTCCTGCCTTTAAAGACCAAGTAAAGAGGCTCTACCTCTCAAGTTGATTCAATTTTATTTTTGTTAGTCGCTTGCATTTAAAAATTTATATAATATGTAATATATATGTATTTATATATTTATTTGTTGTAAATATTTATTTATTTATATTAAGTTATGTGTGTGTAGTTTATGTAATTTTAAAAAATTGATATTATTTAGGTTTACTTTAGACGTTGTTTTTCAAATACATTGCCGTCTATTCGTGTATCATAATTTCTCTCCATCCAAAGGTTGTCTGGAAGAGATCGCTTATAAGCGATAAGACCGCCCATTGTACAACAGTATTGATAATTGTATATTAAATGTATCCACGTTTGTTTTATGTACAATAAAGCGTTATCTATCTATCTATCTTGCAATGATCGACACAAGATAGATATAGCCAGTTGTTTCGAAGTATGACGAATTCAAGACTCAAATTTATCGATCGGTAAGTTCACAACACAAAATTTATAAAGACACAAAAATAATGAATATTAAACAGCTCTATGTGTATTATGTCTGTCTCTTTATCCGGAAATGTTTGAACAAAACTGTTTATTCAATTTATTGAAACGAATAAGCAAGCGTAGTAACGGAAGTGCTAGTCTCTTAGTCCTACCAAAATGTCGAACTAATTACGGCAAAAAAGTGCTCACAATTGAAGGAGTACAACTCCACAACAAGATACCCTCGAAAATTCAAAGTGTTAACTCATTTAATGCATTTAAGACCCAACTAGCTCAACACGTCATCACTGATCGTAAACTTTTATGTAAATGAATGCATTGGAGAGGTGCCTACTATTGTGTTAACTGTATATGTAAGACGGCATGACGAATGTATAGTTTTTATTTATGTTAAAGCACTGTTCTCAAGTAAGTGACTGTAATGTCTTATTGGGAATAAATATCTTTAAACCTAAGTTCGGTACTTGCACTGTAATTACTAGAAGTAACTTCACTGGAAACATAGCACACACAACACGACCCTTAAACCGGAACGAGCTTGTGTTACAATGTTCAAGCTCTAAGGCAGAAGGGTCGCAGGGACAAAGACTTTCATAGAAGCTTTGTTGGTGGTGATTGGAAATTAAAACAAGTACAGTTAGAAAAATTTAATGCAGACTTCCATTCTATCCAATTATTGGAATGTATATCAAAAACTACTTGGCCGAATTTGATGAAATTTAAATAGGACCACACGGGAAGCACCAGCTTTCAAACAAAAAATAATTTTGAGAATCGCTTCACCCAGTCGAAAGTTATGAGGTAACAAAAATTGATCTGTCCGCAGAAGTACAAAAAACAATAGATTTATGGATGAAACTTGCATCTAATGAGGCTTGCTGATTCGGACAGATTAAAATCACCACACCACATTCAAACTCTATGTGCACCGCACACTGCCACTTTAGCTGGCTAATCTTCTAGGCTATGTCAGTATCTTTCGCTATTTTATCTCATTTCTAATTCGATCACGTAGACATTTATCTCTCCATAGCTCGTCGTGCGGCTTTCATCAGAAGGACTGCCGCGAAAAAATGAACAGTGCCACCTCGCGGTCAATTGTAGAACTAAAATTGACAGCGAGTACGCCAATCACAAGCTTAATAGGTAATCGAGATCAAGGATCGACTATAGATGACATTTATGTTGCCAACTCATGGTAGAGGCACTGGTACCCGTGGCCTACCACCCACCGCTACCAGCTACCCTCGGCATCCGCGGAGATGGCTGAGGAGGGTCTTGCATCAGCCACATCTCAAGCAGCTGCAGTTTGCAACTGTGTGACTATTTCATCATTCAATGTTTTAGAACTATTCATGGTTAATGCCATAACTGCTTTAAATACATTGAA
This sequence comes from Selenia dentaria, assembly GCA_917880725.1. Lineage (NCBI taxonomy): Eukaryota > Metazoa > Arthropoda > Insecta > Lepidoptera > Geometridae > Selenia > Selenia dentaria. Next base: position 17,504,724 of record OU862903.1, read on the forward strand.
ATTTATAGAGAGAAATTCACATCCTCGGACGGAATTCGAACCCGCGTCTTTTTTCTGTCCGTGTCAGACGCCATTGACCAACTAGGTCTAAGAATCCGACACGGAGAGTCAGAAGACGCGGGTTCGAATCCCGTCCGAGGATGTGAAATTTAAAATGTAATGTTTTAAATACATTTTTCCTTATTATCTTTTTATTCAAAATTCTTCAAATAAATATATAAGGGGATCATAGACAAACATACAAAGCTAGAAGTTGTAGTAATCTGTCTATGGTGGTAAGTAGTGAAATAAGGAAAACCAACCAATATATCAGTTAAGTTTATTAATTAGTAATTACACTAACTCTAGCACCAGCCACCCCCCGCTCCCCGCTCTCCACGCTTTGTCTGTACATACATACATTTATACATATTTTCACACACTTAATACAAAAATTAACTTAATAACCACCGAGAAAGTCGATAAAATCGTTCAAAAAACAACATTATTTTAGATATTGAATAGCAGATATAAATATAATAAAATATTAATTAATTAATTATTCATTAACTATAAAATTAAATAAATAATATACCTAAATACATACATATTGAATAATCGTTTTATTTTTAATATATGACCAAGGAATTGGTATACTAGCGACTGCCCCGACTTCTGTCGCGTAGCAGGCTCGGCCTTCGGCCTCGCCATAATCTCCCCTCTTTTCTTAGATTTTCTTTCATAAGAACCTCCTTCTAAAAATTCTCCTGACAAATGGATTACGGTACAATGTGCAGAAATCTGAGTATATGGTATTCTGCAGGCGCGGGGCAGGACCTGTGAGTGTGCCCCCTATAGTGCTTAACGACGTCTGTCTCAATAGGGTGCACCAGTTTAAATATCTGGGTCACATATTGAGTGAAGAACTTAAAGATGACCTAGACATGGAGCGAGAGCGCAGGGCTTTGACGGTGAGGGCGAATATGTTGTCCAGGAGATTCTACGCTTGCTCAGATGAAGTCAAGATAACGCTCTTCAAGGCATATTGCCAATCCTTTTATGGTAGCAGCTTATGGACGACATATACGCAAAAAACTCTTAACTCCCTGCGCGTCCAATACAACAATGCTTTCAGGATGCTGTTGGGGCTTCCACGTTTTTGCAGCGCGTCTTCCATGTTCATGGAAGCGCGCACTGATGCATTTGCAGCAATAATGCGGAAACAGGTCGCATCCCTATTAAGCAGAGTACGTGCTAGTTCCAATGGCATCCTGTCCATTGTTGTAAATAAATATGACTGTCCAATTCTACAGCACCATATTAAAATATTGACGAGGTAGTGTGATTTTTTATTAGATATTGTAACATATATATTAAATAATTAATTAATTAGTTGACATTAAAATTTAACAAATAATTTACTAATACTATGGATCTGTGTCTGAAAATAAATGATTATTATTATTATTAATAATTAACACAACAAAAGAATTAGCGAGATTGTTCCATCCGTTCTCAAGTTATAGCGTGACCAGGAGAAATAGGGGTACATTTATATAAATAGATAAATATATATTATGACCAAGGAATTGAAATTTAAGAAATCTGAAGGTCATTGCATACTTTTCATACAAGTATTTGGAAACATAAATCAATATTTCTAATAAAATATTCTTGGGCATACAATTACAATAGACAATACGATTAGAATATATGTACGTATCGCCAAACAATACTGTTATATTGTTGCATAGATAATGTTGAGGCACTAAAACGCCTGCTCAGCGAAACCAAAGTTTGCAATAAAATTATAGGGAGAAACAAAACATTTAAATATTGTATACTTTTTTACTGCTAATAGTTAAAAACAATAACCATTATAGTTCTCAAGTAAGTGACTTTGATCTATTTTTTTTGGTGATAAATATCTTTAAACCGAAACTGATATTTACGGCTTAAAATTGCAAATATAATATAGTTTTAAAAACAACGAAAATACTTTAAGGCGAAATGAGTTCCGAATTTCATGATTCGACTTCGCGGAAACATAGTTTTTCGACGCTAAAACCTAATAACCGAAGTTCGAAAAAATACGTAGTGTAAATTGAATATACGTCCTATTGAAGTATGGGAGCCAATACACGATTGAGCAAACTTGGCTCGACAGAAAAAATCGGCAACATTCCCTAAATTTTGCAATTTTTCTTACGTGCTTCGTGGGAAAAAGCATTTTTATTCAATTATGGGCAAATATCTTTCAATTAATGTATCATATTCGAATTCCCAATGAAATTTACTAGTGAACTATGGACTCCTTTATCATTAAAATTTAATCATTTGATTGTACGAAATAAATATAAAAAGTATTAGCACGTAGTCAATAGAATTTTCGCATTACATCGTCCATTCTGGTAAGCAATCTCAACCTTATGTAAAGCATCGTAAATTGTTTTAAAATTAGGATTGGACCGCGCCTTAAACATAAAAATGTGAACAACAGAGGAGCCGCCGTCATAGTTGCGGTGTCATGAGAAATACTCTTGCTATTAAAGAGTTAATAAAACTTTCACAAATGTATTATGTAAGCCTAGTTAAGTAAAAAAATGTCCTCCTATATTCCTTTAGTAATTATAAAAAAAAGAAAAGTTTAAAATATAATATATAATAAACAATGCCACGGACCCATTGATGTATGTGAACCAAAGCAAAATAAATAAAAAAAAGTTAATAAAGTATATTGTTTTACCACATTTCGTTATTTTAAGTCCCAAAAAACGTCTTTCTCGGCGGTAATGCAGTTTTAAACATTCTTACAGTTTCAACAGTTACTAGAGTTGACAGTGAAGCCACTGACAGATGGCGCTATTATAAACATACATTCTATGACCGTGTGGTGAGGTCAGTAAAAGACGTCGCTCACTTATCGACCCAGCGGTAGCGTTTACAGTTTTGATCAAATAATTCGGTATGCTAAAAAAAATAACCTATGCCAAATTCCGAAACCATTTCGAGATTTTATGTTACAAACCCTTATTTTTCTACTCTGACCTTTTAAAACGATAAGATGCCATTTATTTAAAAAAAAAACGATGAAATAATTCGACTTTCATTGACCTCTAAATGACGTCACTTTTTTGCATTTTATTATCTGTCAAAGTAAATTCTAGTTTCTTTTTTTTTACTCGCGTGCTTTTCTTGGCTCCTCAACGCAACTACATATTTGTGCAAAAAAGTGACGTCATAGGATTCAAATTTTCAAAAAAATATAAAATAACTACTGAATATAAAACAAAAATATTGAAATTAGTTTCTTATAATGACCTAATCTACGAAATAAAAATATAAAAAAAATACCAAAAAAAAACTTTACATACCGAATTGTTATAAAGGTTTGCATTATTTTTAATGCAGAAACATTTATAATCGGTCCTATTTATATCGTACTCCCACCTCTTCATGTTTCAACCTTACCATTAAATTTGGTACCACCACGTCAATATACCAAGCTTAAAATAGTAATGGATACCGATAGACGTTTTGGTGACGTATTATCAAATAGTGCACTCAATTCGCGTTCCAATATCAAATTTTAGAAGATCCGTACTCTCATCTCTTAAAGTAGTCATATTGCATACCACTCATATTGCTTACCATTAAACTTGGTTGACCGTTTTGTGTCGGTGGGAGTACGATAGTAAGTATGATTATTCTAAGCTTATTACAAAACGCTCCTGATTTATGATAGTTTCGTAAAAGGTGGGAGTAGGCCCCCTGGGTGCCGATTCAACTAATTTAATTGCAATTGAACCGCAGCTGAACGGCGTCTTTTATGCGTTTTCTTATTCTGCTATTGAACAACAGTCCAGCTGCAGTTACGTTTCTATTGACGTCAGCGATCGATCTGATCTTTATGTTCTGCTAACTCGATAGATCATGAACGCGTTGTTAACTCATACTCGTATATAGTAGTGTCGATTATATATTTATTAGCGTTTATGTAATGTTCATATGACGCTACAATCCAATTTGTCTACAGAAATAGTAGAATGGCTTTTTGCCAAAGTATCGAACGACAACCGGAGTTGAACTCCAGTTGCAGCGGTATAGATTGTTGAACCATGTGAAAAATGAGAATTGGCCTCAACCAGCCAAACAGGACGGGTGCTGGGTTGATAAATGAGCGAGGACCTTAAGTTTTAAGCATACATCGGTATGCATTTATGGAATCTCGTGGTACGTTGTCCAACCAGCTATCACCATCGCTGTTGTTAAGGGTATCATAATATGAGACTCAGTTTATTCGATATTTATATAACAATTAATATTTATTAATATAACAATAGAAGAAATGCAACCGTTTATATCACATATATTGTAGGGGAGGGGGCTTCATTGTAGCATGCAAGCTAATTAATACATATATATTACATTTTATTCATTTAAAAAATAACATATCATATATTTTAGGGTTCCGTGCCCAAAGGGTAATACGGGGCCCTATTACTAAGACTCCGCTGTCCGTCCGTCTGTCACCAGGCTGTATCTCATGTACCGTGATAGATAGACAGATGACATTTTCATATTAACATATAACAACAAATACTAAAAACCGGCCAAGTGCGAGTCAGACTTGCTATTTATCTATAAAAACTGCAAAATAATTATGTCTGTTGTGTAGACTTATAGATAATGGTACAGAACCCTTCGTCCGCGACTACGACTCGCACTTGGGCGCTTTTTTTATAAATGCATAAGTACATCCCACAGAATTATAATCGTGTTTCCCTCACAGCGTCCTTGTAGCATATCCCGCGGGATGCTGCACTCTTCTCGTCACCACGAGGCTTTAAATCGGACAAGTACACTACTTTGTTCGTGGGTAACACTTAAAAACATATTTAATCCTTCCTATTCCGTGATAATTAAAACATAAGATTTATAAATGAAACGCACGTAAATTTACGTCTCTGGGACGCAAAGGGTTAAATGCAATCAACAAAAACTTGGGCAAATTGACGTAATTCTAAAATTAATTATTTTTATATATATATATTTGAGTATTCAATTATATATCGGGTGTCCCGAAACTTAACGATAACCTGGTACCGGGCGAGGGGGCGAGGTGTACCAGTTATGGGAAATATAATTTAAAAAAATAAAGTTTCCAAAATGGAGTGTCAAAGTTAACTGACAATAATTTTGTAAAAATAAGGTGCAAGTTGGGAGCCGGCTACACGTATCAATCAATCAATCAATCAATCAATCAATCAATCAATCAATCAAATCATTTGTTCGCCAGAATACAGTCATAAAGGTCTTAAATAATATAAATGTGGCAAATTGTACTCAATCTGCAAGCAGACGTGCGAATTCTTGAACTTCAAAAATTAAGATTGTATATAATATTAAAGTAAATGTCGAGTTAGAAAAAAAAAATGGTATTATAATTAAAATAGATAAATGTCAAAATAAAGAAATAAATAGCATCAAAATCAAATTATTAACAAATCATTACAATTTTGAGTCTCTAAACTCCTTAACACTATAAAAGCAGCAGCAGACGACGTGTCGTCACTTCATGTCGCTGCAATCATGATTTCGAACCCGACTGCAGGCGGCAACTGCAGATGGCATCAACCATTTGAAAAGCGATACAAAAGGTTTAGTTCAAAAGCAGTTGTTTACTAGGTAGATTGGTACCCGCGAGCGGCACTAATGGAGGCCGATTCCACTAATTAAATTGCAATCGAACCGCAGCTGAACGGCGACTTTTATGCGTTTTCTTATTCTGCTATTGATCAACAGTCCAGCTGCAGTTACGTTTCTATTGACGCCAGCGATCGATCAAAACTTTATGTTCTACTAACTCGATAGATCATGAACGCGTTGTTAACTCATATTCGTATATAGTTGTGTCTATTATATATTTATTAGCGTTTACGTTATGTTTATATGAGGCTACAATCTAATTTGTCTATAGAAACAGTAGAATGGCTTTTTGCCAAAGTATCGAACGACAACCGGAGTTGAACTGCAGTTGCAGCGGTTTAGATTGTTGAACTTTGTGATATAACAGAATTTACCTCCAGATCTGCGGTCTGCTCACGACGACGCGTCGCTAGCTGCGTGTCGCTAACTACGAATGGTGTTTCATAGAAATACATAGAGACCTGTAGTGTCGCTGCGACACGACGTCTGCTGCGGGTTCATGTAGCCGGTTACCAACTCGTAACATAACTTGTCAAAACTTAATTTATTTTACTTAGTTAATGTTTATTAATTTGATTTGTGGCTGTGATTAATAGCACTGTTTTATGATATTACATTATTTAAAAAAACACTAAATATTTTACAACTTTTTCGAAAAATTTCTTTTATCGTTTGGCATGGATTTTGGAACGAAGTTCCTTATCGCGCGTTGTGAAAGGGGGCTAGACGGAAAAAATGCTTACGAAAAGTTGTCACGACACTTTTTGCTATAGTAAGCTGTCTGCCTGTCTCTCTCTCTCTTATAGAAAGCAAGTGCGGCGTCGCATGTTTCTCTGTCTGTCTCTCTCTCTCTTATAGAAAGCAAGCCAGATGTTGTAATCGTAGCAAGTGGCGCCATTTAGTTCCGTAAATTTATACTAGATGGCGACTCAGGTAAAGTTAGCTCGCGGAGGCATTTCATTCACTGGATGTAATATGTAATTTTGAGAAATATATATTTTTGAACACTTCCCATACGCAGAAAGGAGTTTTATTGAAGTAACCCTATACGCGCGATTATCGGAACCTATTATTGGAATATTTACCATGGTTGTGTATTTTTAGCATTATTTTTCTGATGAGGAACTTCGTTCCATCCGGGTGTCCCTTGACACCTCTCAAGTTTTTTTTCAATTATTTTTTCCATAACTGTTACACCTAGGCCTCTCGCCCGGTACCAGGTTAGCGTTGAGTTTCGGGACACCCGATAGTTTGATTTGTCCTGATTGCCACCACACCTTTTTCCAGAGTGAAGCAGTAATGTTCTCAATACTGCGTTCCGGTTTGATGGTATGTCGGTAAAATTACAGACACATGAAACTTAACAACTTAATGTCTCAAGGTTACGGGCGCAGTGCAGTTCGTCGCATGTGAGGAAATGCATCTGTTCTAGGCAGAGGTTACCACTTAACATCAGATGGGCCTCGTGCTTGTAACCAGAACCTTATACAAGAAAGAAAGTAAAAAAATATTTGCCTTAAAGTTGGGCTTACACCAATATTTTCTTTATCAATAAATTTCAGAATTACGTTCAAAAATAACCCTAAAATACCTATCGAGGTTCATAAAGGCGTTTAGAGGTTTGTTTTTTAAATCTGGCAATATTCTCTCTAAAGACTTTCAATTTGACAGTTACAAGATATGTAGTTAGTATGGCAGTAATGATATGCCCGGAATTATACTTAAACAATAATGCTTTAATTAAAATTACTTTAACAAAACAAAGGTGTCGATTCTGTAAGCATTCTCTTAATTAAAAGTCTCTAAATTATGGCAGTACTTATTTTGTTTGGGCTAAAATCCAAATTAGTATAACACTTCCGAATGACAGCACTAAAACAAGATATTTCTCTTCAATTGTGGGCATATTGTAGACAGTTTAGTCGACACGTAACTTGGTGCTAAACAAACCCAAAATGGAATAGAATTCCATTTTTAGAAGTGTCATTCTAAGTGTTAAATGATTTTGGATTTTATTGTTAACAGAATAAGGACCACCATGATACATTTTTAATTCGGTAGTTTAGTTTTTTTGAACAAGTGAATCGCTACCATTATCATACTGTCAGTATTTGAATTTGTTTTATTTCATTTTGAATGTGTATCCCTTTAAAAAAACACATTTACATATAATACTTTCATGATTAAACACATAACTTAAATCTGAACAAATCCGCTGACGGAAGCTATACATATTAGTCCAATTATAATATTTTAAAATAAACTTTAGCAATCATTTAAATACAATACAATTTGGACTTATCATATTTGTCTGCCGTGCCGTCTTATTGTGTAACTTGAATGAGAATGAAATGTCATTTGATTTTCATTCCCATTGATGGTTCCAGACAATGAGCTTGCAGGGTTTCGCCCAGAATGGGATTCAAATGTCAAAATGAAGCCCATTCACAAAAAGCTGCCACAATAAGACCGCTGTTCCCAATTCGGTTGGAGTCGGTGATTAAATTAATCGTTGTTCTAATTTTGTACATAAATCAATACTGGAGTTTATTTAAATATTTTTTTGTACATATACATACTTATGTCTAATTATAATATATTCATTTGAACAAAAATATATTTTCTTTCGTTATTATGTAAAGTAGATATTTTTTATTGATAATTGTACTTACATAGTTTTTTTTTTAACTTGAGATTCGTCACTTTACTACACTTGATAATGATTGAATTCTCTATTATTAATAACTGTATTTTACTCTATTAATAATTTACAATAATATGGCAATGTTTGTATACAGTTTGCAATTCTGAATTATAAAACGGAGTTTTACCTATTTATTATTAGCAGATGTATTTAATTGCGTATGTAACGTTTTGTGAGAGCACTCACATATTAATGACTGTTGTAGCTATGGCCGGCGGATTTGCCCGCGCGGACATTTTTTCAGTGGTTTTTTTTTTCAATACAAGGCATAAAAATTTCTTAATTTCGCTACTCAATTATTCTCTCGTGTGTACGTACTTTAAAAAAAATTAAGTTTGTACCACATGTCCCCATTGATATTCCCCATCAATATTAGAGAATTTTTATTCCACAAATCCCCATAAACGTGCCTTAGAGCTTGTCTGGGGATTTTATTTAAAATCGATGGGGATTTGTAGGATTTTCTTATCCCCATTAACGTGTCGTAGAGATTGTACTGGAGATTTTATTTGAAGCCGATGGGGATTTTTGAATTTTTCTTTCATAAATCCCCATTAACGTGTCTTAGAGCTTGTACTGGAGATTTTATTTAAAATCGATGGGGATTTGTAGGATTTTCTTATCCCCATAAACGTGCCTTAGAGCTTGTCTGGGGATTTTATTTTAAATCGATGGGGATTTGTAGGATTTTCTTATCCCCATTAACGTGTCGTAGAGATTGTACTGGAGATTTTATTTGAAGCCGATGGGGATTTTTGAATTTTTCTTTCATAAATCCCCATTAACGTGTCTTAGAGCTTGTACTGGGGATTTTATTTAAAATCGATGGGGATTTGTAGGATTTTCTTATCCCCAATAACGTGTCATAGAGATTGTACTGGAGATTTTATTTGAAGCCGATAAGGATTTTTGAATTTTTCTTTCATAAATCCCCATTAACGTGTCTTAGAGCTTGTACTGGGGATTTTATTTAAAATCGATGGGGATTTGTAGGATTTTCTTATCCCCAATAACGTGTCATAGAGATTGTACTGGGGATTTTATTAGAAACCAATGGGGATTTGCGAACTATTCTTCCACAAATCCCCGTTACTGGCTCTATGACACGTTAATGGGCATTTGTGGAAGAAAAGTTCTCTAATATTGATGGGGAATATCAACGGGGATTTGGGGAACAACCTTAAATGTTTGTATGTTTTTGGCTGAAGTTTCTCAACGTGTATGTTTTGTATTACGTTTATAATTCAGAATTGCTTTCAGATCATTATTCGCTTGTGACGACACTATATCGGTGTTTAGAACATCGTTCTCTGCTCGAATGAAACGGGATATTATACTGTATTATTTTTGATAAAGTTGTTATTTAAAGCCAAGAGCGGGTGTGCCGCGCTGTGCTCAAGTAATGTGTTCCATACGTTAATATGTGCTTATTGTACGTGTGGATATGTTCACAGATCTGTTTCCGAGGCCTGCGTCTCTAGCCAGTGCCGCCGCGCCCGGCGTCGCTCGCGGCCGCTCTCCTCCTGCACAACACAATACATACTTAGTACTTACAACAAATGACTGACCATAAACCAATCATACCATTTTCAAAAAAGAAAAAAAAGGTTTGTTCTCAACATGACTATAATTTTGCAATTTCTTACTTAATTCGGGTTGGTTCAATAATCAATATTACTATACATATAAAAAAATGAACCCCTATTTCTCCTTATTGTCTAACTTGAATGAGAATGAAATGTCACTTCGTTCTCATTCCCAATGATGGTTCCCGCCAATGAGCTTGCAGGGTTTCGCCAGAATGGGATTCAAATGTCAAAATGAAGCCCATTCTCATTCTCCGTAAGGATATATAGACAATAAAGCCGCTGGTCACGCTATAACTTGAGAACGGATGGAACAATTTCGATAATTCTATTTTGTTGTGTTAACTATTGTCAGAAGGTTCTTATGGAAGATAAACCAATAAAAGACGGTAGGTTATGACGAGACCGAAGGCAGAGCTTACTACGCGAACGAAGACGCGTGCAGTCGCTAGTCTATGATAAAAAGCCCCTTTAAAATGGAATTGGGAAAAACGTTAATATTTTCATAACATTCTATTCCATCCCTCTATCCATCTACACATCAATCATTTCACATTCAACCAACAGCCCCTCGTCTATTCCGTGGTTGTTCTCAGTCGTTAACGACAAAATAATGTTAGAGAGAGAGAGAGAGAGGCACAAACTGCGCAGAGACAGATATAGAGTATGTCAGAGAGAAGTACCTATATATAGCGAGAGAAATGATACATATACACACACACACAGAGTGAGAGAGAGAGAGAGAGAGAGAGTTGGAGCGTCATGGAGAGATATATAGAATGTGACAGAGGGATACATACAACTTGACAGAGACAAATATAGAACGTGTCAAAGAGAGGTATATGGAGCGTAAGACTATGACAGAGAGAGAGAGAGAGTTGGAGCGTCATGGAGAGATATATAGAATGTGACAGAGGGATACATACAACTTGACAGAGACAAATATAAAACGTGTCAAAGAGAGGTATATGGAGCGTAAGACTATGACAGAGAGAGAGAGAGAGAGAGAGAGAGAGAGTTGGAGCGTCATGGAGAAATATATAGAATGTGACAGAGGGATACATACAACTTGACAGAGACAAATATAAAACGTGTCAAAGAGAGGTATATGGAGCGTAAGACTATGACAGAGAGAGAGAGAGAGAGAGAGAGAGTTGGAGCGTCATGGAGAAATATATAGAATGTGACAGAGGGATACATACAACTTGACAGAGACAAATATAGAACGTTGTCAAAGAGAGGTATATGGAGCGTAAGACTATGACAGAGAGAGAGAGAGAGAGAGAGAGTTGGAGCGTCATGGAGAAATATATAGAATGTGACAGAGGGATACATACAACTTGACAGAGACAAATATAGAACGTTGTCAAAGAGAGGTATATGGAGCGTATGACTATGACACAGGGAGAGAGAGAGAGAAATAGTTAGAGCGTGACACATAGAGAGAAAAATAACTGAAATGGAGAGCTATGTCCCAATAATTTGTGCACCTTATGTACCTTGGAGTGTTTGTGTATCCGGGCAGAGTCCGTGTACAGGGTGTTGTCTAGCGCGTGCGACACTAGTCCCGCGCCCGGCGCCGCCTCTCCGCTCTCGCGCACTCGCAACACTTCCTGCACAACAACCAACAAATGTATATGATATGTTATATGTTTCTTCTTAATCAAACTATAGCGGTAAAGTCAACTGAAGATTTAAAAAATGCCACACACGACAAAAAAGAATTACAAAAATTTTTATAATTAAATATGCGTAAGTAAAGAAGAATGGCAAACCTCTGTGTTTTGGGTACCCTACATAGACGGACCCACGAGAAAGGAAACCATGCAAAACCAGTAGTCCTTAGTAAAACGGAGATATTATAAAATTGTACCATATTTTTTTAAGTTGGGGTTTAAAGTTATCAGCGTTGATATTTTTTATAGGTTAGGTTAGATAGGCAGAAATCGTTAGCTTAAAATATCTGGCTGGTTTTTTCAAAAGAAATCTATCGTAATAGAGAAACGGGTGCTTGGCATTACGTATAGTTATTGTAGATATGGATGCAACTACTTATATTTTATGTGATAACTGTAACTGTAAAATATATTTTATATGATGGCAAATGTACAAAACGTACGAATCCAATAACGAAGGAAATAACTATTGGTGTCATTCTGTCATGTCATTTACACTCTTGGCAGAATATACGTAGTATCAAGAAAGTTGTATAGTATCCTATAGTCTATGAACTGAATATCGTTTCGTTATTGCCCAGAAGCATCTTCTGCGTATTCATTTTATTGTTTTACATTTAGGTTTCTCATTTTTCCGAACTGCTAATTAAATATAAATATATGAATTATTTGCATCTACTAATAGTAAATAAATTTGGCATAGTTTCATTCTCCGTGGTTTTCATTCTCAGTGGGTACCCAGACGACCATTCTTCTTTATGCTTTAGAATAGTGTGCTTAGCAATTATCATGCTTAAAATGCGTTAAAAAGTGTGCTTTTAAAAGTTATGCCAAATTTATATTGTGCGTAACTACGAGTATTATTAGGATAAGTGAATTATTGCCACATTATGGCAATTATGGCAAAAATATGCAAAAAATAGGGAACCTTATGTAACACATAAAGCAAACAGTATACAGTAAATGCGGGTAACTTTAGCTACTTTTTGATATAATTATTTTAGTGATTTGTCAGTACTAACGATGATGTTGAATTTCTTACTGTTTTAATGGTTTTATTTGACAGAAAAAGATATAAAAGTAATTAATCGAAGTCATATTTTTCCTAAAAAATACATCTGAATATTTTGATTTATTTTTTTACTTTTGAGCCAAAGTTGTAGTAATCCGGTTACGTTTACCAGCATACAGTTTCAATCCAAAAACTGTAATTAATAACTATATTGAACCAATCTAAGACTTGTTGAATAATAGATAGTAATAATACCAATGATAAGATGTGAAAAGAAGTCAAAGAATTTTCAGAGAAAAAACACATTGAACATTTTTTCGATATTAACCTAAACCATTGGTTAATATTGACTTGACTTCTTTGTTAATGGCGTGTCTGCTTATTGCAATTCTGCCAGTGTCTGTTCCATGGTAGTTTCATAAACTTTTGGAGGTTGTTTATCCAAGCGTATGATCGGTGAGTCAAAGGGAGAGTCCACCAGACTTCATAACATCCAATATGATTATACTAAAACAAAAAAGGGGGAGGGGAAGAGAAGATGGTTAATATTGAACGTACCCAAAACGCCAACAAAGTTAAAATGTGGGTACTTTGGTAACTCCTATACACCTCCCTACCTTTCCAAACGTCAAGTGACTGACAAGAACCTTTCGAGACTTCAACCATACAGGTCGTATTTGTTCCGTGTGCATTATCCGCCATTTTGCACATCAGCAGCAAGAGTTAGCCGTTCTACATAGCCGCGCCAACCTATCGGTCGTGCCATTGTATCGCCGCGAACTTTGCTCGCATCAACATCTTGTCTAACAAGGAAGTAAACAGCGCGTCGACGCCTAAATCTAACTCGCCATCAGTGCAGCTGCATGATACGGGCTCGAGTTCGCGACCGCGTTTAGCGGCACATCAGTGCCCATCCAACTGAAACTCATCTAGGAATAGTGGAGCCTCAGGCGAAGGAAGACAGAATCACTCGGAGCAGCGCCATACCTAAAGGCTGTCGAAGGATCATGGGTGTGTCAGTCACATTTTCCACCACGTCAAATTTCCTCTCTGAAGTTCCACCTACCATCCTTTTCGATATCTACGCAAATGTGTATAAATTATAACTAAAGAAATCTACTATATAAAAATAAGTCGGGTTTTCCTTCCTGACGCTATAACTCCAGAACGCACTAACCGATTTCCACGGTTTTGCATTCGTTGGAAAGGTCTCGGGCTCCGTGAGGTTTATAGTAATTTTATATTATAGTAAGTTTATAGAAAATTCAGGAAAAATTTAAAAAGAAAAGCGGGAAAATCTTCTTTCACATACAGCGCCATCTCTGATACATAGCATGTACTACAAACTAATATTTTAAGTAGATGGCGCCAAACGGAATGTTACATAAAACGAAGCCATCTGGTGGCGAAACGGAGTTCGCAGGGTTTGCTAGTTATTTATAATAATCAACAGTTATCTTTCACATATCAATAGTTGAGATATCGGAACAAGTATGTTTCACACAAGTCGAACTTCAACAGTAACTGTCATTGTTAAGAAGAGGCGGGAAGTTTCAACGTTTTTCTGTTTTGAGCCAAAGTCACCCCGTAGAGCTAGAGAAACCAGCAAATACATATACAATAAGAGGCTGTCATACAAAAGGGATATATCTAAAACATCTGATATATTTATCGGATATATGAGGTATTTGTTAATTAATGCACAATATTGAACGGGGTGGTTTGGAATCGATAACTGGTCATTATAGTACAAGAAAAATATGACATACATTTTTTATTATTATAAACCCACATTCGCCGCACCACGGCTAAGAGCCATAGTGCGACTGAACGCACGACCCGACGCACCGCTATATCGCAGAATAGACAGCAGTAACTACCCCCACCCCCCCCCCCCCCCCGGGCCCGCCGGCGTTTAGGCATAGACATTCGCGAGTAGGTAGGTTCGTACGTCATCATCATCATCATCTCAGCCGTAGGACGTCCACTGCTGAACATATGCCTCCCCCATAATTTTCCAAAAGGACCGGTTGGAAGCGGCCTGCATCCAACGTCGTCCTGCGACCTTTATCAGGTCGTCTGTCCACCGTGTCGGTGGACGACCTACGCTGCGCTTGCCGGTCCGTGGTCTCCACTCCAGAACCTTCCGGCCTCATCGGCCATCTGTTCTGCGTGCTATGTGCCCTGACCACAGCCTCTTTAACTGGCTAATCTTCTGGGCTATGTCGGTGACTTTCGTTCTTCGATCACGTAGAGAAACCCCGAGCATAGCCCTCTCCATAGCTCGTTGTGCCACTTTGAGCTTATCTATGAGGCCCATAGTAAGAGACCATGTTTCAGTGCCATAAGTCATCACTGGTAACACACATTGGTCGAAGACTCTTGTCTTGAGGCACTGAGGTAATTTGGAGGAGAAGACTTCGCGAAGTTTCCGGGACGCTGCCCAACCGAGTTGGATTCGACGATTGACCTCTTTCTCTAGTTGGACCTGCCTAGTTTGACTGTCTGTCCCAGGTAGATGTACTCGTCAACAACTTCAAGAACCGAGTTCCCAACTGATATTGGGGTAGGTACAACATTAGGGCATTAGACATAATTCGTACGTCGTGCCTATTCTAAGTGGGTAGGTATGTCTCGCGTAGTCACTGTTGTCTATTCTGTGACGTAGCGGCGTGCGTTCAGTCGCGCAATGGTTATTAGCTGCGGAGCAATGAATATGGGTTCATAATAATAACAAAACATGATTTTTCCTTCACTATAATGACCAGTTATCGATTTCAAACCACCTCGTTCGATATTGTGCACTAATTAACAATGACCTTATATATTACAAATTGATATTTATGATAAATATCGGATATTTTGATATTTATAATAAATATCGGATATTTTGATATTTATAATAAATATCGGATATTTTGATATTTATAATAAATATCGGATATTTTGATATTTATAATAAATATCGGATATTTTGATATTTATAATAAATATCGGATATATTGATATTTATAATAAATATCCGATATTTTGATATTTATAATAAATATCGGATATTTTGATATTTATAATAAATATCGGATATTTTGATATTTATAATAAATATCGGATATATTGATATTTATAATAAATATCGGATATTTTGATATTTATAATAAATATCGGATATCTTGGAACCCTGGAACAAAGCAGTAGTGATTACCTGCAAGGTGACAGCAGCCTCCATGTCGGCCATGGTGTAGGTGTTTGCCGGCTTCGGGATGTCTTCCTCGTCTATGTCTGCAACACAAGCATTGTACTCCATCAACGTGAGCCGGTAGTGAACCTGTCTGCGTACAGTACAGTACCAGCGGGGCTGTTATGTATCTCAGTTGCTAACAAATGTTGATTGAAATCTAAACTTAGAAGACAAAGATGGCTGGAAGCTTTCCACTTCTGCCTAATAGCCAACTATTGAATAAATTTGTTATTTTAATACTACTCATAATAAAAAATAATGGCCCACGAGTTTCTTGCTGCTTCTTCTCGGCGGTGGTTCTTTTCCGAAGACAGCGGTAGAATCATTTAAAAATTTTGACGTTCATAAGAGTGTCTATAATGCCTAAACTGAATAAATAATTTTTGAATTTTGAAACAAATGACCGCTATATGTCACTTTTGTCAGCTCCAGTCAATCAACATTTCTGCTTAGTGGAGCTGTCAAAACTGACATAATAATTCACGAATATACTTATATAATTATTATTTAAAAACTAAAATTAGAACTTGTGTATTATAAGTACTTTTATCGTTTTCCCTCCTTAGAGGGTTATGGTCCCGCACTTCTCGTGCATTTGCCAGTGTCAAGTTATTTGTATTACAAAGTTTTAGTAGAACATTCTAGTGATATTAGTCGTAGTCAGTTAGAGTCCAAAATGTCAGTCAGTCATGGTCCAGTCAGTCTAAGTCATGCTTTAGTAAAGTGGTGGCAACTTTACCATCAGCTTCTATGGAGTTTTGGAAACAACACGGAAAAACACGTTTCACCACATTATATAACTTGCCCACACTCATGCACGTAAAACAGCACTTAACGAGTAAAACGCCACCAATTTTAAACATTAACACTGAAAAAAAGCATAAGTTTTGATAAATAATACAATGCAAAAACGTTGACTTTTCCGCGTTCGCGCCAAAACTCCCTTATAAGTACTTAAGTATTATATTAAGATGAATAAAATTATAGACATGATTTTTGGTGTAATTTGATGAGGTAAGAAAAGTATTATATTTGCTGAGTAACTTGACAAGATATATTGTATAGTAGATATTATATGTATATTGATACCTACAACCCGGTCAGAATATCTGTGCACCTCGCTGGAATGCGGCGCCTCTCCCGCTTCCCCTGTCACCTCTCCGCGCACTCCCCGGTGCGACAGTACGGTTAGAATCTTCGTTGCCGATACACGTCCCGATAATTTTGATATTTTCGCTATGTTGTTGTTTTGTTTTTTAATATTTATTGTTAAGTTTAGACTGTTTACTGTTAAGTTTGGACTGGTTTGGTTGTTATTAAAATTGTTGTAGCTGTTAAACTGAAGTCATGGGAAAAACAATACACAGCGAATCAAGAAATTTAATCTTGAAAGTGCTCAAGTTTTTTGAATCGGTGAAAGCAAATAAACAGTACACCATACCTGTAGACCAAGTGGTGAAACGAACCTGTGCTGCAACTGGGATATCAAAGAGGACTCTAATGAAAATTAAAAATGAAGCCAAAGTACAACTCAATTACGCCAGCTGACTGGAAAAAAGAAGTGAATCACGTGGAGAGACTACAGCGAGAATACTGGGAAAAGGATCATCTAGCAGATGACAACATACCACACAACTTTTAATATCACTGGGAAGATAGTTCGGAGAGTTCAGAAAGTGAGAGTGAGGAAGATACAATGTCAGGCATAGCGTCAATAATTTATATTGACTGAGTTCAATAATAAATGTTTTTGTAATCAAAATTATTGTTTTTAATAACAAACCCTTCATCAATAATAAATTGATTTGAAAAGGTTAGTAATTTATTTTCACCTCCACATTTCTTGAAAAAACTTGTTTTCACACCGTACCCAGACCGCCGATATGACGTCACGAGGTCAGGTGCACAGATATTGTGACCGGGTTGTAATATTAATATATTGTATATAGATATGTACCTATTTAAATAATATTGTCACTTAATTATATTATGCTAAAACAAAAAACCTTATTGCAAACCTGTATTTAAAAAAAACTTAACTTGTATTGCCAAGATGTAAACGTACGAATAAGCACAGTAGTATGTAAGAAATTCCAAGTCACTATTTATATGTAACTACCCTCTAACTTAAGTTTTAATGAGAACTTGTAATATTAAACATTTTGTTTGAAAAGTTTTAAATAGGCGATCCTAGCCTGTAAAACGAACTTATTTAAGGATAGTTGTAGCTTAGTTTCTAGCGCTAAGTTGTACAAAGTGTGTGTTTATTATAATAAAGAACTTTAAAAATCAAATAAGTTATGGATAAAGTGAATGTTTACTGACCGTGGTGTGAGTAGAGCGTGGGCGCGCGCTGGGGGCGGAGCGCCGCGGTGTCAGCCTTCAGGCGCGCCGCGTGCTGCCGCAGTCGGCCTTCGCACGAGCTGGACCAGGGCTCCGCGCACGTCCTGTTACATCAACAACCCTCGGTCACACACACACACCTACATAACATTACGCGTGTCTACGCTACGTAGAGCTGAGAGCTCGCGGCAGGCGTCGACCATCACAAATTAATGACCTTGAAGGGTCGTCGCCATTGTTACAAATTCATTTTCTTCACGATGTTTGCAGTAACAGTTTGGAGGTGATGAGGCGCTGGATTAACACATAGGATACTTTTCATCATCATCATCCATCACCACGCGGATAAAAAGCGTAATATGGGCACAGCATAGATAAAATAACAAGATCTCGGACTACGACAAGATCGTAATGATGACAGTTCTGTCAAAGTTTGTGTCAGTTTCTGATATCTTAGTCAAAAGCACGCTATCATTTTGACAGCTCGATACACTAGACGTTCTCGGCGACCGTCAAGGGTGATGAAATGTAATACAAATACCGTCAAGGATAATGAAATGTAATGACAGTTTTTTTTCCATGGTGATTAGTTTTCTACCGACTTCCAAAAAAAAGGATACTATACTCAATCAGACTGTGTTTTTTTAAATTTTTGTTGCGGGAAGTTACCGAATTTTTTTCCGGGATATATTGTGTATTATTCCAGGTTATTTTATTGTATGCTTCACTATATTAAAAGGTTTTTAAATAAACAATTGCACTAATACTGTATTCTTAATATAAGTATTTAAACTCGACCCTGTAAGCCCGGCTTTTTTACAGACTTCCAAAAAGGAGGAGGTACTCAATTTGACTGTATTTTTTATGTTTGTTAAAGATCGCGCGGCGAGAGTTTGGCTTTGACCGTTATTGCGCAGAAGTCAAAAATTGGGTATCACAGGGGGGCTAGAGGGACGAAGGACTCTTGTCTCTCTCTGTCACATCGAAGACGAGGGACTCTTGTCTCTCTCTGTCACATGGCGCGACAGTACCCATGCGCAGTAATCCCCTCCACCCGAAGGTCAAAGCCAAACTCTCGCCGCGCGATCTGTACCTCATACATACTACATAAATAGCCCAGAATTGACATTTCTTCTTAAAACGCAGAACTCCCTATAAGCGTACTAGACATACAGCTTTGTTTCACGTTCCAACAAGCCGTGCAAACTATGCTCAGAATTCCGTCACTTGCCGGACACTAAATAGTTTCAACAATCGATATTTTTCATCACAGTAAATTAGGCGTTAAGAACCAAATAGTTTCCATAATTAACAGCATATCTTGTTGTTAATTATCAATTCAGTTAACTATGGCTACGTTCCGGTAAACGCCGAAATCACTCGCGGCGTTCGCACACCCATTCCCTTAAAAGCCCACGATCATCGCGAGCGAGCACGTACGTCATCGATGACGTCACCGAAAACGCTCACGTCGCGACCTCAACGCTCGTGGATCGAAGGTAAGTTTTCGCGGTCGTTGCGAGCTGTCACTGTCAAAGCATCAAATAAGTATAACATTCTTTCGATTTTTTACAGAAAATTTTGCGCGCTTTTGCGACCGCGTAACCGTTCCGTTTGGGTCTTTGTTTGTTGGTTCTATGACAATAAATAAAAAAAAGATCTAAAAACTATCAGATAAGTACTACAAGAATTGAAAGATATTATTTTGCGAAATAATTAGGTTTTAAAAAAGACGTGTTGCACTTGGAGACTGCCGCAGTAAAGCTATTGTATAGCTGTTTTTATCAACTTATGCAATTATAATTATTTAACCAATGCCATCTAGAGGCGAGTTGCTGAACTAAAGAGACAAGCGTGATATTTCAAAAAGTCAGAGTGGGGGGTGTTAGGTTATTTTCGTTACAAATTTCTGGATTCGGTCTCCACGCTCAAGGTCCGCGATAGAAGCTATGCAATAGCTTAAAAAGTCGTAGAATGAACTTTGTTTGTTGTCAACTGGAGATGCCCTTAAGAGGTTGTTAGCAAGTTTCCAATAATCGTGTATAAGGTGCATAGTTACATGTGGTGGTGATCATGCCAGGGTCCCGGAGACAGCAGCGGCTCCCCTATGGCGACGGCGCTCTGCTCCGCCTCCAGCCTGCTGAGCAGCTGCCGCGCCACCAGCTCTGCGGCTTCACGCTGGAACACCACATCACGGTTACAACACATAACTCTAAAATCTATGCTTATATTATAAAGAGGAAAAATTAGTTTGTTCGTTTGTTTGAATTGAATATGTTTCGAAACTACTGTACCGAATGGAATCTCTTCATATGCTCCATATATTGTGATTCACCATCATCATCATCCATCACCACGCAGGTGAAACCGCGGAGCGCAGCGAGTTATCTATATATATAAATGAACCCCTATATTTATCCTGGTCATGCAATAATTCGAGAACGGTTTAACCGATTTAACTCATCTTCTTTTTAATGTTTTCTAATACTCCGTAGAAGGTTATTACATTATAAAAAATAAGAAAAGATGGGATGTCATGCCGAAGGCGAAGACCAGAAGAATGAAGTCGCGGGCAGTCGGTAGTGAATAACAAGACAAATTACATATCCTTCGACAAAATTGAAATCGACATTTTCTGGCTATCCTGGTCAGACGCCATGAGGCACCAATTCGAGCATCAAATGTATCTCTCTAGTTGCTGTATAATTTTTATTATATGATTTCTAAAGCACTAACGGCTGTTTAGCGAGACTAAACTTTGCAATTTTACAGAGAAAAAGTTGCGATGTCAATACGTAATTTAAAAACAATTTCGGTTGGATAGTTTGTCAAGCTGTTCAATAGATGTCGCTCCATCCCCATACGACGGTTACAATCAAATAGAGTTTAAATTCGATGCGGACCTCGAGCCTCGGTGGCCTAGTTTGTCATGGCGTCTGACACGGATTGTCTGAAGTCACGGAATCCAGTCCGAAAATATGTAACTTCTATCAAACGTTGGTGTTTTCAAATTCAAATAAGAATAATAAAAAATACTAGACATCGTTATCGGGGACCGTTTTCAAACAATCTCCGATGTATTCAGCAATTTTTTTTTTCAATTACTTTCTTTTCCAGTGTTCGGTTCACTGTATTTCGAAAAGATGAACGTCCTACAGCTGAGATGTGTTCATTTCTCTGGAGAGAAGTAAGACGTCCACTGCTGAACACATGCCTCCCCCATACATGTCCAAACGGACCGGACACACTGTATATTAGACTGTTGCATGCAGGCTGAATAGAAAAACATAGTAAATACGTAACAAGCACCCTATAGGTGCGTTCGTTTAGCTTATGTGAGCATTAGGTGGCGTTGTCATTGATGGCTCTTGTGTTAAAGCGTTCATAAAGCTCAAAAACGTTATTTTTGCCACTTTTGCCCGCACCCTACTCGAACACTCAACTGAACATAAGACCTAAAATCGCATGATTAGGCTGTCAAATACATAGCTGTCAAAAAACGATCACAAACAACCATGCTCCGGACGCGGGTCGAAAATTGCACTTGTTGGTGGCAAAAATTCCTCTTGTTTATCTTTCCGAACGCTGAACTAAAAGAGACATGAACGACATTTTCACCCACAGATTCCCAATTCGAACGCCCCTTGTGAGCGTTTTTAGCGATATTTTCGCTAAAGTAAGCAGTTCGCACTATAAGTAAGCAGTATACCTCCGCGTCGGTGCGACTCTCGGCCAGCGCCAGCAGCACGTCGTAAGTCTCCAGAGCGCGGTCGGCCGCCCGGAGCGCCACGCACAGCGACACACACCGCGACTCCTGCACCGCGCACGCGCAGTACAGTCTGCACAACACACAACACATCACACTGACTCCATATATATATATATCAATCGAGTTATATTTGCACATACAAATTCGTTAAAATTTGTACTTATTGACCAAGCGAGCGAAGCGTCTCTGCTTTAACTGGCCAAATTGACTTTCATCTGTCCGTATGTTTGTTAGGTTGCAAAGCTTCAGCTCCACACATCTTATGTGCTCCTGGTACTTCTGTGTGTGTGTTAGCGCTACCACCTCTCTTCCATTCCCTCCGTCGGGATGGGAATCGTATTATGCAACGAAACCCGACCGACTAGACGGTAGGTCTCTTGTGCAAGGCGCCGTCTTGGTTGCTACCACCACGGTGCAGATATTCCGCCGCGAAGTTCCGCGCAAGCAATACTGCTCTACTTGTGTACCTACTGCGCGAAACAGACTCAACAAACCTGTACTACTTAGTAGGTATAACCTAGTTTGTGTTTCCGTTAGACCAATTATTGACCGAGCGAGCGAAGCGTCTCTGCTTTAACTGGACAAATTGACTTTCGTCTGTCCGTATGTTTGTTAGGTTGTATGTTGGTCCTTCTGTACAGGTCACATTTTTTAACCAATCTTGACGAAACTTGGTAGGTATGTTCTACTATTCAATATAATTAATATGCCGTCGACGATTTTTGAATGGGGGTACTTTTCCTAAAAAGGGGGATGTTCGCTGCGGTGCTATTTACAGACCGAATATGATAAAATTTAGTACACACATTAAATACCTGAGTTTAAAGAGATCTTTTGAATATGATTATATAATATGATATAATTGGTCAAGAGATTGAGAAGTACTTTGTAAAAAATAGCGGCTCTGTCACTTTCTACCGACTTCCAGAAAAAGGAGTTGGTACTCAATTCGACTGTATATTTTTTTTTAGTTTGTTACCTCATAACTTTCACCTGGGTAACCGATTTTCAAAATTATTTTTTTTGTTTTATAGCTGGTGCTTCCCGTGTGGTCCCATTTAAATTTCATCAAATTCGGTCCAGTAGTTATTGAGTTACACTCCAATAACTGATTTTTACCAAAGTAATAGAATGGAATAAAATTTTTCAAATTGCACTTGTATCAGCTCCAGTCATCAACTTACTAACATTTTTGCTTACTGCAGTTGTCAAAACTGACATGAAGAACATTTGATTGTGACTGCTACATGACAGCCCTGCAGGTTACAAGGTAGAGCCGCTAACAGAGGCGTCAAAGTTAAAGGGGCGATAGACGTGCGAATAAGTTCGCGAACTTGTACCTCGACGACCTTTTTCGCAGGTGTATCACCCTAAGTACGCGTACTTTAAAACCACCGAGTAAGTTCGTTGGCGATCCGACAAGTTTGAAATGTTGCTCGTAACCCGTCTCCGCTCGTACGTGTGGCAGCACTGCGAGCCGCGAACCGCCATTTTGTTTCGCCATTTCGTGGATGCGCAACGCTTGTAGTGTTAATTGTGATACATGCTGTTACGGAGACGGATCGAAAGAAATATACTTAGAAGCAATTTTTTTTTAAATTTTCCATCACTTACAGGCGTTTTCAGTAGGCTGAAGCACGTTTTCAGGCTGTATCAGAGGAAAACCTAACACATAGCAGTTAATCAGAACTTACTCAAAGTTAACGTCGTTTTCAGCAGACTGAAACGTGTTTTCAGGCCGTTTCAGGAAACCAGCAATTACATGGAACTATTTCCTGAAAACCCATTTTCCATTTTCAGGCCTAGTTATACCCCTCCGGTCTCCAGAACATTCTCAAAGGTGTGTGAGAAGGACAGTCTATACGTGCGAAAGAGAGAGAGAGGATTATACTCGATCATGGAAACTTCCAGAAGAGTGTGCGCAGGACAGCTATATGAAAGAGACTACTAGTACCTATTCGAATGTTCCAGATATGTGTGATAAGCATAGCTATACGCGGATAGAGATGGTCATATTCCACTACAATGTAGAATGTTCCCAATGGTCTGTAAAAGGGACGGCTACATGCGTGTAAGAGAGACAGAGACGTTGACAGACTAGAACATTCTTGAATTTTGTAGTACAATTTATCGCGCATATATAAGCGGATCGGAACGCGGCTAAAGATAGTTTCGACTAAAATTCCAAGCGATATATATCGACGAAAATTAAAGTGTTTAGTGAAGCGAATTACCCAAGCTTGTGATTGAGTGATGTTTAAAGTGAACAGTGTTTCTAGTTACTTCTTTTGTGTTCAATAAATAACTGTACGTCTACTTTCTGTCCAACGAACCCTACAGCTCGTAACAATGCTATTCTCATAAAAATATTATTACATAATTTATTGTCTTTTTTAGTTTTTCATACGTCATCATCATCATTATTACCTCAGCCGTAGGACGTCCACTGCTGAACATACGCCTCCCCCATGATTTTCCAAAAGGACCGGTTGGAAGCGGCCTGCATCCAACGTCGTCCTGCGACCTTCCTCAAGTCGTCTGTCCACTGTGTCGGTGGACGACCTACGCTGCGCTTGCCGGTCCGTGGTCTCCACTCCAGAACCTTTCGGCCCCATCGGCCATCTGTTCTGCGTGCTATGTGCCCTGACCACAGCCTCTTCAACTGGCTAATCTTCTGGGCCATGTCGGTGACTTTCGTGCTTCTACGGATCTCCTCATTTCTGATTCGATCACGTAGAGAAACCCCGAGCATAGCCCTCTCCATAGCTCGTTGTGCGACTTTGAGTTTCATACGTAATACGATATAATTTCTAAATAATACAAAGCTTCTTCTGCCAACGACATCGCAATACAGAGTGAGTACACTTCACGTGTGTCACCGACGTCGAGCCGAGCAAGTTCACGATCTTTAAACCCGCGTACATTAAGTTTGTACGTGTATCACTCACTTAAATTAAAGTATGAAGAGAAGTTTTTAACTATACAGGGAAAAATCACAAAAAAAAGTTAAACATATTGAGGTGTCAGGGATTTTTTTTGGCCAACTTGTATTCTCCAAGTGGTCCCCCGAACACGCTCATTTTGGTTTGTCGGTCCCTCTACCAAACACCCTATATAGTAATTGTATATTAGCTTATTATTTTACTGTATATCTTTTCTTGCAAGCTTTTTGTTTTCCGTCCGTGTTGTATATAATCTGTCATCTATATGTGGAAACTTGTAAATAAAGAAAGAAGCATTTTTATTGGGTACTGAAACATACACAGAACATAGAGCCGACATATAACAAATGAATAAACAAGGTGGAACAAACATGAAACATAAAGACCCTCAGTAAATGTCCCTTAGTACAATATTTAAGTATCCTAGTTATTAGACGTAGATGTAAGCTTTCCTAAAATTGTAAAATAAAAAAAAAACTATAAGTTTGATGAGTGACAAGTATCCGTACTCACCTGTGTGCAGTGTCCGCGGCCCGGCCCAGTGCGCACTGCAGCACTGCAGTGTCGGCCTGCAGCCGCGCGCACTGCAAGCGGCACGCTGACAGTGTGGCCGTCAGCGCTTCTCCTACACACACAACACAATACTAACCATCCGGGAACATATAACATATACACACATCAAAAATAAATTGCGATCACTTTGAAAACTCGAAATCTTTATTGTTGCGGTACATTATATTATGATTTATTTGTCTTTTTAGTTGCTATTGATGGAATTGTCAGACCATTCCGAGTAAATCATGAGCACCAATTTGTACTGGTCGATGATAATGCGCCCCCCATCGAGCTCAACGAGTCAATGCTACTCTCCGAGAATACGACATCACGAGGTTAGACTGGCTGTCGGCTCGCCTGACTTAAACCCAGTAGAGCACGCGTGGGATGCTCTTAAGCGAACTGCTTGGAACCGTCAGCTGCGGCCCCAAACAGTGCCAGAGCTCAGGGAAGCCGCTATTCAAGAATGGGACAGCTTACCCCAAGAAATGTTGGACTTGATTCTCAGCATGCCCAGGAGGTGTTCGAGCCAGGGGAGGAGTTATATTATATAGAATACTAGCTGACCCGCCAGCGGCTTCGCTCGCGTTGTTTCGCGGGATACGGTTAATTACAGTTTTTTTATTATCCCACGGGAACTCTTTAATTTACCGGGATCAGTATCCTATATGTTGACCAGGGATATAAGCTACCCTCATACAAATTTAATTTAAATCGGTCCAGTCGTTTCGGAGATTAGCCCGTACAAACAGACAGACAAACAAAAAAACAATATTTTTTTATAAAATCTAAATTAGTTCCATTTTACTCCTTACATCCCTGACTCGGTTTTTAGCATTTTATTCACTGTACAGAAATTCGACCTCTACAGCTTTATTATATGTAGTGATAAACCTTTTATTAATAAACTGTTCATTAAGTTCAATTTGATAAATCAGCTTATGCCAGTGACCAAATTTTTTTTTAAGTGTGTCAGAATAATTTTGATGTTTAATAGATGTCGCTCCGTCCCCGTAAGACGGTCCCCGAAAATCAGATAGAGTTAAAATTCGATGTTCGGACTAGTTCGCCTCGATGGCCTAGTTGGGCATGGCGCCTGACACGGATAGTCGGAAGACGCGGGTTCGAATCCCATCCGAGGATGTGAATTTTCTCTCTATAAATTTCAATGTTTGAGATCGCTAAGCTGGCGTTAGTGCTTTAAAAAGTAGTCTATACTAATAATATAAAGAGGAAAGATTTGTATGTACGTTTGTTTGTAACGAATTGGCTTGAAAAGTACTGGACCGATTTCAAAAATTCTTTCACCATTTTATTTATTTATTTACTTGTTTCATATACATGCTCTTGGGTATGCATGACAGTTACCCAATTCGCTTACCCAAGGCTCATAAAAAATACACAAAACTTACTATCTATTCTATAAAAACCCATTTAAATACTAATTAAAAACTAAAAGAGAGATTAAACTAGATACTTTAGTAAAATATTTATACAGAAAACAAATACACCTACATACAT
This sequence comes from Selenia dentaria, assembly GCA_917880725.1. NCBI lineage: Eukaryota > Metazoa > Arthropoda > Insecta > Lepidoptera > Geometridae > Selenia > Selenia dentaria. The sequence continues at coordinate 17,531,758 of OU862903.1, forward strand.
TTATATTTCCAATCCACGATAAACAACTAATTTACAAAACTACATTAAAATAAGGTCCTGTCCAGTGACGAAATCCATTGCCGCTCTGTGAAATTCTCGTGGGCTGCAGTGGAATAGGTCCAGGGACTGGTGTCTGCATAAAAGATCAAGTAATCGCAACGCCCGGTACATCGGGGACTGGTGACCAAGCTGTGTATTGGCAATTCGACACGCAAATAAATTGTGCCGTCTGGCTCTAATATACTTTTCTGGTACCGCTAAATATATTCGTTCTAATAGAAACGGAATCATTTTACGCCCCAATAAAATATTTAATATGAACTCCATTAGACAAACAACACGCCTGGCTTCCAGGGTATTATACCCCATCATTCCTAAGATAAAACTACTTGGATATGAAAATGGATATCCGACAAAATACCCGTTCTGCTTTTGGTAAAGCCATCTCAAAAACTTTCTTTGTATTTTCTCTACCATTTCCACATATTTATGCTCATACGGACACCATACTATTGCACTACATTCTAGCTTGCTCCTGACAAATGCATTATACAGACTCTTTATTGCTGGTATACTGTCAAGATGCCGCGACTGTCTAATGATGAACCCTAGAGTTCGAAATGCCTGTCCACAAATCTTATAGATATGCAAACGAAATGACATATCTTCACTCATCATCACTCCCAGATCTCTTATGCTATGGACTCTTGGAATCACTTCGGTACCAAGAATATACTGATATGAGATTATATTTTTAAGGCGTCCAAATGTTATTACCGCACATTTCTCCTCATTAAATAGAAGCTTATTTGCCTCACTCCAATGCTTCACATTATCAATATCATCCTGCAACAGATAGCAATCGTCTATATCACGCACCTCAATGAATAGTTTTAGATCATCAGCGAACAACAGGCAACGAGCGGCTTTTATCACTGCCGGCAAATCATTTATCATGATTAAAAATAGTAACGGCCCTAAGTTGCTACCTTGACTCACTCCAGAGTAGGTAAAGTACTGTTCTGACACGTAACCTTTATACTGGACATACTGCCGACGGTTTCGAAGATATGAACAGAAAAACTTCAACAATGGGAGAGTTAATCCTGCCCTAGAGAACTTTTGAATCAATATATCATTGTCCACAGTGTCAAACGCCTTCCTGAAATCGAAATAGGCAGCATCTGATTGAAAACCTAAATCGACTGAATCGATAACATAAGTCCAAAAAGAAAGGAGGTTAGAGGTTGTTGATCGTCCAGTTCTAAACCCATGCTGAGCGTCTGTTAGTTGACTTTCGAATTGGCGGCTGATTCGACACTGCAGAATAGATTCCAATACCTTACCAAAAGTTGATAACACCGCCACCGGCCTGTAGTCGCTAATATCTGATCCTGAACTTTTTGGTATAGGCACCACACGAGCCACTTTCCATTCTTCGGGATAAAAAGCTTGCTCTAAACACAAATTATATACATAACGTAGTGGGTTTATTAATACCTCACCACAATCTTTGACTAAGTATGGTGGGATACCATCTGGACCAACTGATCGCTTAGGCTTTAGTGATTTGATTGCTTGCCTAACGTCGCCTTCCAATATTGTGGAAATGTGAATGCGAGCACTTGCATTTTCAAAATTGCCTGCTAAGTCATCTACGTTTAGTCGGGGTTGTTGTTTTGTATATACGGAATGAAAAAAACTAGCTAAACATTCAGCCGCTTTATCGTCGTTAACCGTTTTACCATTGTAATAAAGTTTCTTGGAATTCCTACCCTTAGACTTCTTTGATGCTACATAACCCCAAAATGTCGATGTATCTCGTTGGATATCAGATTCCATTCTGTGCTTATAAGATTGAAAGTCATCTTTCACATTTAACTTCACAATCGCTCTGTACTTCATGAACTTTTGCCTGTTATTTATCGTGCCTCTGATTTTATATAATCGATGATAATATGCTTTGGTTACAATATTAGTAATAGTGTGTTTTGTATACCACTCCGGATATACATACCTTGAATGCGCTATGATAGTCGATTTTAACGGGACGAACTGGCTAAAAAGATGGTTAATAATATCATACAAATACTTAACAGCCTCCTGAGGGGCACCTATGTCATACAAAGGTTTCCAATCTGTAAGCCTTATAGCATCATACAACTGAATAATATTAGCTTTTTTAAAATTCCATGTAGAATTTCTATTCTTTCTGCCACAATGTTTGTCAGTACCTGAGAAATCAAATCGAACTTGAATGTCTAGTGGCGGATGATAACCGTCAAGTTTTACCAGCCAATCATCCTCACTCTCTACAGTTACTTGATACAAGTCTGCACTCACCAAAACCAAGTCCAACATACTATCCGTTTTATTCTTAATAACATTCACTTGAGTAAGTTCACAGAAGGACAATAGATGTTCTAATCTAGATCTAACTATTGGATTAGCAGAGTTCAAATTAAAATCTCCACAAATAATTATTTTGCTATAACCTGCACAAATATTTTCTACGATTTCAAAAGCATTAAAATATGTAATTTCTTTAGCCTTAGGTGGTATATATAAACAAACTGTAATAAACAATAAATTATTTCTACAGTAAACTGCAGAACTAGCACATTGAAAAGTTTCACTATCGATTCCTGACACTGGTGGTAAATCAAGTTCTCGAAGTTGGTATCTAGGTGACGCAATTATTGCAGCACCACCACCGCGCTGACTACCTGGACGATCCGCACGTATGATAGAAAATCCGGCGGGTACTATTTCTCCGTCAGTAATGCTTTCGGTTAACCATGTTTCACTTAAAAGAAATATGTCAGCAAGTGACGATCCAAGGTTTAACGATAACTCGTGCAATTTTGTACGAAGACCTCTTACATTTTGATAGTAGAGTCGTATAGTTCTGCTATTTTTGAGTGAGAAATGTAGTTTCTGACTCGTTTCGTCCTTTGTCAGTTAAATATAAATAAAAATAAATATTCCACAACTATCACACAACGCCATCTAGTCCCAAGCTAAGCAGAGCTTGTGTTATGGGTACTAGACAACTGATAAACATACTTATATATTTCTAAATACATACATATTATAGATAAATTACACCCAGACACAGAACAAATGATCGTTATTACACAAACATTTGTCCTGGGTGGGAATCGAACCCACGACCTCCGGCATAGCAGTCAGGGTCACTAACCACTAGACCAACAGGCCTGTCAAGTTGTTGTATTTGATTGTTGATTTCTTTTACGAAACCACTCATTTACTCTCGCATTTAGTGGCCAGTTCTCGCCTTTCATGAAGAAACCAAACAAACTTTCGGGGACTGTAACTATAAACGATGCATAATTATTGTGTTTCAGTTGCAATTTTTCTGCCACATAATTTCCTTCGCCCGATGCATTTTTCTTAGCCATATAAGTAATAACTTTATCAGCTGTTGTTTCTGCTGCAAGCGACCACAAGTGAATCTTTTTCTGTCTCTCTATGGCCTGCAACTCTTCATCAACCGCTCCGGCACCGCGAATAGTGACCCTATGACGTCTTTTAACAGTCATCCATGGCTCAGATTCTAGCTCATTATCCGGTTGTGTAACTTCGGCAAAACGAGTAGAGCCAGTTGCCCTCGCTGATGCAGAAGGGGAGACAGGGTTCCCCGAAGCAGACATTGGCCGAGAACGTGTCACCCTTGGTACAAGAGATGCCTTCAATCTTGGTTCAGACTCAGGCCCAATTGACACGTTATGAACCTGACTGCGCTGCTTGTTAGTATTTTTTTTGGAATGTATGGGTGTTTTGTCTTCTATATTTATCGGTAACAGTATGCCTGCCTGCTGTGGATTATTTCTATTCGATTCCTTAATTTCAGCCCGCAGCGCCTTAACTTCAACTTCCAGACTGTTCATTGCCACCAGTTGTTTCCTCATATCGTGTAGTTCACTTCTTAAAGCAATGATTTCGTCTCTTAGCATACATTCATTGTCGCTGAAATTACGCATGACCTTATGAAATTCGTCTATAACTGACTGAGTTTGACGGACCACTTCAGGACTTGTCGGTGTGAAGCTATTATGGGCTGTTATCCTCTCTTCTCGATCTTGCCCCTTATTTTTCTCTAAATCCTGTGATACCAATCCCTTTGCTGGCGTAGATGGTTTATTATCTTGGGGCATCACTGCCTTACAGCTAGGGCACATCCATGTCGAAGATATTCGCACCTTTTCCAGAACATTAACGCAAGATTTATGAAATGTATTTGAGCATTTACAACACTTAGCGCCATCTTGATGCGAGATGAATTTACCGCAACTTCCGCACTTAAGCATGATGGCGAAGTTTAATAAAGAAATATTTGATGTAGTACTATTTCTATAGCTTATTCACCACAGACGGCATTAGGAGTGATAGATTAATATATATATGTGCGTGTTTTAAAACAAAAGCTACATTCACCCTGAGTCACATAGGGTATATAAGATTCATCATCATCATCATCATCACCACCGCGCGGGTGAAACCGCGGAGAGCAGCTAGTAGCATATACAGAGTGTTACAGATCAGATCAGTGTACAGATCTGTCAGTATGGGCACGTCTTTAAGGTTTAGATTATGTAAATAATCTGTAAACTATGGCAGTTCTTATTCCGTTCGGGCTAAAATCTATATTAGTATAGCACTTCCGAATGACAGGACCACAGACATTATATATAATCTGTAGCTCGGATTCGTCTCCAACGATTTCTATGAAATGTAGTATGCAGGGGGTTTCGGGGGCGATAAATCGATAACTAGAGAAACAGAGAACCAAGGTCATCGACATAGCCCACCGGATCAGCAAGCTGAAGTGGCAGTGGGCTGGCCATATTAGCCGTAGAACCGACAACCGTTGGGGTAAACGAGTTCTAGAGTGGAGACCGCGTCTCGGCAAACGTAGTGTAGGACGTCCTGAGGCACGGTGGAGTGACGATCTGCGCAAGACGGCTGGCAAAAACTGGATGCGAGAAGCCCAAGATAGACCTAAGTGGCGTGCAATTGGAGAGGCCTATGTCCAGCAGTGGACTGCTACAGGCTGATGATGATTATGCAAAGCAAAGTGCTACTTATGTACATCAGGAGTAGAGTCTAATTTTCTAAATAAATAATTGTAATAACAAAACCGATGTTGTTTCCTTGAGTTTTATTCTTTTAGCGTAAGGTATATTTTTCTTTGCATAAATGAACTGTCAAATGTTACCTATTAAAATAACTCCCCTTTGGACAGTTTTACCGACACTAAGAAAGCTACTTGACAATAGATGGCGTTGTTAGGCAATATTTGGTTTGAGGTTAGACTAAGAACATCAATTGTTTACAAGCAAAGCTCGCTCATACAGTTAGTTATATTTGAGTTCGTTAGTTTAGTTTACGGATTAGCTACGAATGTTTATTAGTAAAGTTGCATTACCTGTGTGGTTGGCAGTGAGCAGGGCTTCCCGCAGGTCCGCCTGCGCGCACACGTCCAGCGCCGCGCCGCACCACGCCTGTACAACACGCACTTTACTATAGTCAAAGTCAAAATCATTTATTCAATTCAGGCATCACAGACGCACTTATGAACGTCAACTTTTCATTATAATGTACTTTAAAGACTACCGCCGCGTTCCAAAATATATAGAACCCACCGAGAAGAAGCGGCAAGAAACTCGGGGCCATTCTTTTTATATAGATGTTTACAATGTTTCTACTTAGGTACTACAAATATTACATTTTATGGGTGACAGAGAGACAGCTTGCCAGAAGTGGAGTATTCCAAGCATCTTTATCTCATTATATAAAGATGGATTACCACTGACTGACTGACTGACATAAATGGTACGGTATGAAGGAGCAATGGGGGGTATAGAAGATGTAGGGGAAAAGTGTAGGGGGGGTTCTAAAACCAAAGGGAAAAGTCCGGGATGAGCTGAATGTGGAAGTGTGATGGAACAGGTCAACGGTTCTCGGAAACTATAAAAGATGGGGGGTAGGTGTCAAAACTAAAAATGAATAAAAACCTGGGCAACTGCCAAAAATTAAAAAAAAAATATGCCTCCCGAACAAAAGACGATCGCTTCCATACAAAATGTAAATGCTTATAATTCCTAAACCGTTTGAGGTAAGTATAAAGTGTTTGAGCAAATGTCATAGGGAATCGAAAGGGTAATTTGGTAAAAGTGTCGAAAATCCAAGATGGCGGATTCAAAATGGCGGCCGAAGTGAAAGTTGGTCCGATCCGGCTCAAAATTGGTATCGGGGGGTTTTTGGGGTCCCACATTCGAAATATGAAAACCATTTTTTGATGACGTCATTTTTCAATATGGCCGCCATACATATGATTTTTTGGAATTTCAATGGGTCATTTCTCCCAGTGGGAGTGATGGGGCTGATGGTTTTGTAGGGTTATATGTGGGTTTAGGGTAGGTGACATTAGTAGAAACTGAATGGAGCTGAATGTGGAACACCAGGTAGAACAGGTCAACGGCTCTCAGAAACTAAAAGAGATAGGGGGTAAGTGCCAAAACTAATGTTGATAAGCACCCTGGGTTACTGCTAAAAATTAAAAAAAAAACACACCTCCCAAACAAAAGACGATCGTTCCCATACAAAATGTAAATGCTTATAACGCCGAAACCGTTAAAGATAGGTACAGGGTGTTTGAACTAATGTTTAAGGGGACCGGAAGGGCAATTTGGGTGATATGTCAAAAATCCAATATGGCGGATTCAAGATGGCGGCTACCTTAAATATTAGTCCGATCCGACTGAAAATCGATATCTAAGGGTTTTTAGAGTCCCTGATTCGAAATATGAAATCCATTTTTGATGACGTCATTTTTCAACATGGTCGCCATACAATTTTTTTCTCTGGAATTTTTATCGTTGTTTTTCGACATGTTGGCATGATGGAACGCTGAGGCTTTGTAAGTGAAAAGTATAGGCAGTGGTCTTACGTCCTTAAGTAACATCTGAAAGGAGCTAAATCTGAACCTTCTGATGGAACAGCTTGACGGCTCTCGGAAACTAAAAGAGATAGGTAGTTAGTGCCAAAACTAATATTGGCAAGCACCCTGGGCATTTCTTAAAAATTAAAAAAAAAACACACCTCCCGAACAAAAGACGATCGCGCCCATACAAAATGTAAATGCTTATAACGCCGAAACCGTTAAGGATAGGTACGGGGTTTTAAACTAATGTTTTAGGGGATCGGAATTGCAATTTGGCTGAAATGTCAAAAATCCAAGATGGCGGATTCAAGATGGCGGCTACCTTAAATGTTAGTCTGATCCGACTGAAAATCAATATCTAGGGGTTTTAAGAGTCCCTAAATAGTAAGATAAAACCCATTTTTTGATGACGGCACTGGTCAAAATGGTGAGTACGCAGGCCGAGCTATATTGACGAGGCCGAAGGCCGAATGTGCTTCTAAGTGAAGCGAGGCCAAAGGCCGAGCGTCCTTCTAAGCGAAACGAGGCCGAAGGCCGAGTGTGCTCCTAAGTGAAGTGAGGTCGAAGGCCGAGCGTTCTTCTAAGCGAAACGAGGCCGAAGGCCGAGTGAGCTCCTAAGTGAAATGAAGCCGAAGGTCAAGCGTCCTTCTAAGCAAAGCGAGGCCGAAGGCCGAGCGTGCTTCTAAGCGAAGCGAAGCCGAAGGTCGAGGATGCTTCTAAGCAAAGCGAGGCCGAAGGCCGAGCGTGCTTCTAAGCGAAACGAGGCCAAAGGCCGAGTAAGCTCCTAAGTGAAATGAAGCCGAAGGCCGAGCGTCCTTCTAAGCAAAGCGAGGCCGAAGGCCGAGCGTACTTCTAAGCGAAGCGAAGCCGAAGGCCGAGCATGCTTCTAAGCAAAGCGAGGCCGAAGGCCGAGCGTACTTCTAAGCGAAGCGCGGTCGTGTTTTGTGCCCACGAGGAAATAGAAGCCTTTCATGGCGAGTTCGAAGGCCAAGCTTTCGCCAACTTTATTTCAAAATGTCAATGATCTTCAATGCCCATGTTAACATAGGTAATGTGAATAACCATGAACACAACTATTAGTACGAGTACTACTGATTTGACATGCTACAAATAACCGTTTAATTTCCTTCGTATACTTGGGTTTGTTCTAAAAAACTTGAGTCCAGACAACCTCCACGCAGTGACATAAAAAGCGTGCAACGTATTCCAAGAAGTTTAAGTGTCACAGTTAGCTGGAAAACTAATGAAGATATCTTAAGCTACTTCTTACTTTTAAGCAATAAATATATATATAATAGGCTTATAGGCCTTTCAAGCGGACATTAATACACAGATTTCGAAGGACAAGATCTTAATCATGGTAGAGATGCTTGCTGCAATGTATGTAATTAAAATAAATACAAAGTGTGGTGTGGTGTTCACACTTGGAACAGTATTTTTTTCAACAATATATAATTACAACCCAGCTTATTGAGAAATGTATACTCTATTCTCTTTGGAATATATCAAGAGAAAGACTTGACTTTACACAATCAATAATTTGACTGTTTTTTAAAGTTAACAATTATCAGTAGCAACTAAAAACATAAGTAGGCATTTCATTGTCAAGATGTTTTGTGGTTCTGCATTGAATATCGCTATCAAATTGTTCTTTAAGTTAGGGCGGAAAATGAAGATTGGAAACAATAGATTAAATAAAATGTTGCATATTAAAGTTGTGAAGCTGTCGTAAAGGTAGCCACTATAGTTGAGATACAATCTCTAATACATGGTTGAACTTACGTACACCGTGAATAAAATGAATGCCAACGTATTTGTGAAGTTCTCCAATCTTAATTTATATTAATGCCAAAGAATGGAAGTAAAAAGCACTGCGACCGTCCCCTAGGTCAAATTTAATAGGCAGGTTTATATTGTTTATATTGTGTGATACGTAATTTGGTTTTCTTTAAGTGAAGATGTAGATGGAATAAGTATATTTATATGGTAGTGGGAGTTAGCCGAACAAAATTAAAAGCAGGTAATTGTCTTACTACATACTAAATCCAATACGTACCGAACAATGAAGTGCAATCTAATTCCTTAGTAGGTTTTACGACATATATACATCTATGTGAAAAAATAAATGGAATAATAAAATTTTCAAACAAGGGTTACCTACATTTATTATCACATGAGACGTAAAACTTTTACTGCTGAAGACATGCATACGGAAGGACCATTTGGAAGCTGCATGCATCCAAGATAGTCTTGCGACCTTATTTAGTACGTCTTCCACATTGGCGGTGGACGATCTACCTGCTCTACCAGACTCTCAGTCAGACGGACAGATGGACAAACGGATAAACAGCATCAACCTACGGTTGGATATAGATACGGATATAATGATATACTACCACACTATTGCCTACCACATTTAGTTCAAGGAATTTTACCCTAAGACTTAACTGAAACCACACATTGAGCGTTATGTTTTAGTATTTATACCTTAGTTGTATTATAATATTATGATTTTAAGTGCTAATGCTTGCTTACATATACCAAATGTTGCAATACATCCCCATACACCGGTTATAATCAAATAAGAGAAAAAAAAATTATGGTTGGATGGGCGCCTATAGAAAGTGTTTACGAGATTCAAAGCCACACAAATGAATTGAATAAATATGAGCAATGATGAGAAATATTGTTTTAAGATTTATCGTTGGTGTAGTGGTGGCTTTGGAATGTTTGTAGGTTTGATTCCAGGTTAGGACAGTTGTTGGAATTTTCCGACAGAGAAATTCACACTGTCTGGAACACTGCCCTATAGGTGACAAAAGGCCTTATACGAGTATGGAGCAATGCGTACCTGGTATGGGTGTTTGATAAATACATGTACCTACCTGTCTAAGATATGTAAGCATGACCATGATGGTATGTTTTGTTTAAAATATGTATATCATTATTTACGTTACATATAAATTACTTTTAAAGTTAAACTCCAGGGATCCTTTGAAAACAAACTTATACTACATGTTTTAATATTTATTTTAAAGTTTACTTGTAATGAGTTTCGTGTGAATCAAAACAAGAAATACAAAAAATGATATATAATGTTTACACAGACCGTATTAACAAAATGGATGCCCAAGTCTTAAAAGGCGTTACGATTTGTAAAAAGTTTAAGAGATCTTTATGGTAGACACGCTGTTTGTACATACTCGTACAATTGAATTGTAAAATATTCTCCATGTATTGAGAATGTACTTACTATATTTCGTTTAGCTCCATATATATTATACCACCTTTTAGTATTATACAATGACATACATAGATATAAAAATATCATACTTATAGAATAAGAACTTAGCTTATTGAAATAGGGCGAGCATTTCTTTATTTTTCCTTATAAATATCAAGAGAAGGACTTGACCAAAAAAAACGTTAAATTGACTACTTTTACAGTAAACAACTTTGAGAAAGTTCGATGGATTATTAATTATGTAGGTAGGTACGAACTGACCATTTCATATTTTTGATATTTATACTGACCAATATAAATGTATGTATTATTTGTGGCTCCGCAACACAGCTGATGATTGAACTATTTGCTACCAGTCCACAATATACACAGGCTTCGACGGGGTCAAGAGACGCGTACAAACACACACATGAGAGCTAATGCAATCTAATTCCTTAATCGATTTTACAACATCCAAGTATTTACGGATAAGGTTTTAATATTATAAACTACCTTTCACCCGCGGACCTTCTTGCGTTTATAATGACTTCCCGTTACAGGATACCTATGTGGCAAGATTTGTGAACATCGGCTCACTAATTTTAAAGCGTAGAGCAGAACAAACAAACTAATTAATTACGAACCGACAATTATTTTCGCATTCAAAATAATAATATTATATACTGATGTAATAGCTGAAAATGATATCTAAAACGTTCAGTTTTCAGGAGTAGGTAAAAGTAGTTTCAGTGTTAATTCTGATCATCAGTATTAGTGTAATGCTATAGGATGTAAGGAGTTTACTTACAACATAGTTCAAAGTTTTTGTCCTCTATGTTAGTGTATGGATAGTTTTTTATTTCACACATTATCAATAATTCAATACACGTAGGGAACAAAATATTGAATGGAATAGAATATATAATAGGTAGTAGTAATGATTAGGTGGCGATCTCCATCCATCTTCTATACATTGGAGTCAGTACAAGTCTATCCGCTAGACTTCTGATGCCAGTGTTGTTGCTTCTGTCTACTCTGGACATGAAGGATGCTATGCGTTTCCTCTGGATGGAATGAAATGAGCCGACTCGGGGCTGTGAACATTTCAGAAGCGCTACAAAGCAATAATATATTGTTATAGGCGCCTCGGGTTCTATATTGGCGTCATTCTTCAGACTGAAAATTACTATATGACTAAGGTACTGTAAATTATCTACAATTTTAATATGTTGTCTTACATATGTATTAACGAAACAACTTTATTCAGACATATACTTAAGGTTGAGATGCTGTCTGTATACTCTATATATTATTACTTCAGTGTTTAGACTGGTACGATTAGGGTAGAAAGAATTGGAATGCCAAAAGCTATGGAAAAGGAACCTTTGAATAAAAGAGTTGTACCTACTTATTCGTACCTAATTATATAAGGAACGCCCCATGTAACCTGAGTTAACTATGTTGTAAAGATTTCATACTCATGGATGTATCAGCTTCTTCATCAAGTTACTATCGATACCACCTCCATGTAATAGTGAAAACTTAATTACATGTAAAGTTGTTTCCCAACAAACAAATTAACTAACGATGACTCGACAAACACGTATATTTTTGAATCTCTAACGGCTGCATAGCGAAATGATATTTTGTAATCTGCCCCCAAAAATAAGATGGTTAAAATTAATTACAAAGATAAATGATCGGATCAGTCATGGAGTTGTACCGAACTCAGAAGACGCGTGTTCGATTCTCATCCTAGAATTTGTAATTTTCTCTCTTTTATTGCAATACATACAGGTCTATCTCTGTGCTAAGGACATATTAAGAAACAAAAATGAATCCCTTGGACAGCGTTTTGGACTTATGTCTCTATAATAAAAGCTGCAACAGAAACTTCCATAGTCCAAAGCACGCTAAACGCAGAAGACCGCAATGGATAGCGCTGAAATATTTAAAGAAAATCATCGTCTTCAACAACGACTCCGATGTCAAGAGTGAACGAAGAAGAAGGGGGAATTATAATAAGAAAGCTGCGCGCTCCATCCCGCACCGGCCTGAAAATGTATTATCCTACATAATCAGTTTTAGTTAAAAATGTATGTAAACATCATTGATGCTATCACTTTTTGCGTTTGAAGTTTAAATTAAATCGCTTCAGTTGTAGAAGTAATCACTTAAAATGTTATTCAAAAGTTTTATAAAATGCTTTTCTACCCAGCTAACCAATCAAATTACTTTAAATTTGGCTGTACCAGGTTTATGTATAGTGACGCCATACGATATACAGGCTACCTTTGTGCCAAAGTCCATCAATATTGTTTCAGTAGTTTGAATGTAAAAGCAGGCCAAACAAACAAGCAACGAACCGACAAACACTTTCGCATATGAAATATCGCTACCGATCTCTAAAGGTCTTTTCGCCAAGTTTTTATTATATGACTTTTGAAGCACTAACGCTTGGTAAAAGAAACCAAATTTTGCAATTTATCCCTTAAAACGAGGATTAAAATCCATTAGGAAGATATATTCCAAGCTTGCCATGTAGCGCGTCTTTGGTATCGTCTCGGTGGCCTAGGATACGGTTTGTCAGAAGACGCGGGTTCAAAACCCATTCCAGGATGGGTTATTTTTGTGATTAAATGGTAAATCGGACAACACTGATGTCTATTATAAGGTCGTTACTATTCCGACGGGTGTGCGGGCAGTACTGGTACCCACCCTCAAAGCTCATTTATTTTTGTCCTATAATTTGACAGTTTGGTCTCGCTAGGCAGGCGTTATGGCCTGAACAATAAGATAATACGGTTTGATAACTTACTGAATCATTTTTAGTTCTGTAAGTTATCAAACCGGTCTGAACCTGGAGGTTGAATCAAAAACCCTAAAAAAAGCCCACCCTAAAATGCTTTATACTAAATAATAGGTACTATACCAAATCATTAAAAGTAACAACACGCATCTGTCCATTCAAACAGTCATAGGTAGTTGTACATTTTTATTGTTTAGTGGTAGTATTCAAGAGCAATATAAAATACCTGAATACCGCTGGTATTCAATTCAGTAGGCTGGTACTTACACAATAATACATATTTTTGAGGTATAATAATAAAAAAAAGTGCTATCCATCTAATTTGAAGACCATAATTTTTCCTTTTGCATTTTGCCTTGCCTCTTATAAATTCATGGGATCCCCAGAAAGTTTTGAGAAACTGAAAAAAACACCTAAAATGGATACAATATTTTCAATAAAACTTTTCCGACGAGCACGTTACACTCCAATAACTAAAGAGTAGTACGCTTTTCTTGGTAATATCATCATTGGCGGTTAATGACAATCGATCAGTAAGTTGCAAGGTCACTAAAATGGTAAAAAAAATATTTACCCCAAAATGGAACCGATTTCAGCACCGAAAAGTGTAAAAGAACTTGTGGAAATTGGTACTTTTGTACTTTCATAGTACCGACTACCATTCTTTGTAACGGCAATGACCCGTTGACTTTGATATTGTTGCCAAACCGCTGGGTCCGATTCTACTAACCAAATGTTGCTCCAACTTTAACTGAACTGTAGCTGAACGATGACATTTACACGTTTTTTATTGTGCTATTTAAGTTAGATTTCTATTGTTACAATAAACTTTAAATTAAAACCTAATATGCTGTTAACTAAATAGATCATGTTTTAAATGTTTATCGGGACTTATCACGTATTATTTAATATAGGTAAAAATATGTACCTTTCGCTCGACGTTTCGACCATGTTACCAGGTCAGGTGGCAGGTGGCCAGGTCTCTGTTGGACAGAGCGGACGCCCTCTGTGACCCTGAACATGTAGAGGTTGAGAAAAGGCATGTTCAGGAGGTACTTAAAAGGTATAGCTATAGTGTGACTAAACGCGGGCAGGTGAGACGCAGATGTCACAAGAGAGGGACTGACGTCGAGTGGCAGCCGGCTTTCATGCCTTACGTTAAAGGAGTAACGGATAAGGTAGGGACTTTGCTGAAGGAGTACTCCATCAAGACGGTGTATACTCCCTTATCTAAGCTGGCGAGGCATATGAGGACACCGAAAGACGTTATTCCTTTCCAGACCCCTGGTGTGTACAAGGTCGATTGTAGCTGCGGTAGTTCCTACATAGGTCAAACAATGCGTACCATAGCTGAAAGAATCAAAGAACATATCGCAGCCGTCAAAAATCGCCAGACACAGAAGTCGGCTATTGCAGAACATTTGCTTGAGGCGGGATCCGGTCACTGGATCGAGCTCCACGATCCGAAGGTCCTCTCCACTGAACGACATTATTTTTTTAAGAATGGTTCGTGAAGCGGTTGAAATTAGAAAACATCGCAATTTCAACTGGGAAGATGGATTTAAGTTAGCGGCGTCGTGGAATCCCGTAGTGAGCAAGTGTACAAACCGCGGTGTAAGTACTAGGACATTTACCGATACAGTCAGTGTTGTGTGTCGTAGTGACAACCCTGCGATTTTTCAAGATCAAGTGAGGGTAGGAGAACAAAACACACGCTCTTCTCGCCGGACTCACCCGCAGTTTTCAGTCAGCTCGTGACCACGGCCATTGTAACATAGTCGAAACGTCGAGCGAAAGGTACATATTTTTACCTATATTAAATAAAACGTGATAAGTCCCGATAAACATTTAAAGCATGTGTTCAAATCACGAAAGTTTAAAAATTACTATATAGATCAGGATCGCGACGTTAACGCATATCCGTATATTATATTTATATATTATATTATATATATATGAAACGTAACGTCATCTTAAACGCTAGTAGCGTTTAAGATGACGTTACGTTTCAAGTTGTCATCATAGAAATAGTAGAACAGCTTTTTGGGTTAGTATCGGAGTCGAACTGATGTTGCAACTGAATAGATAGTTGAACATTTTGAAAAAATAGAATTGGTTTGCAGATGCCCAACTTTATGAATAAATTAATTAGAAAGTAACGTTAAAGGATTAACCTTTTGCGTCTCAGAGACATAAATATACGTCAGTTTCATTTATAAATCTTTTGAGTTTATTATCACGGTATAGGAAGGATTAATACATAAGGAAGTTGATTTAGGAAGTTATCGATTTGTCCTAAATAGGGAAGCTAATCCAATCTTAGATGTGACCACCATTTTATTAAAATACTCAAAATAACAATTTTATATCTTGGCAAACTTAAAAGCAAGTGTTGGTTTATTTGACACAACAGAAGGAACAGTGTTCCACATGTTACAAGTCTCCACGAGTTCTACCTACTCTACTTATAACTACATGTCAAACTAAGAGCTATTTTAGACACACAGTCAGACGTACAGATGGACAAACGGACAAATAGCATCAACGGACGGTTGGATATGGATACGCACATAATATGATGATATACAACCACAATACTGCCTACATTTATTTTAAAGAAATTTACCCTTAGACTTAACTGAAACTCACATTGAACGTTATGTTTTAGTATTTATAGATAGATATTAAAGATAGGTAGGTATTTTTCCACTAAAAAGTAGCAATACTTAAGTTCTTACAGTACAAAAATCTTGACAGTATATGTATATGTATACATCGACGTATTATTGGAATCGTAAAGTTTTTATAAACACATTAACACACATGTTAACAACCAGTCTGCAAAGAGATTATAAATATCACACTTATATTATAAACGTGAATAAGGGCGTGAATATTTTCATTGTTATAAACTAAATATAGATATAAATATATATTCCATATCGAATAAGAACTGAGCTTATTAAAAAAAGTAGAGCTCTTTTGATGTTTCGTTGAATATTTCAAGCGAGCGACTTAACTTGACTTGGCAAAATCCCTAATTTGACTGTATATACAAAGGGTAAAACTATTATAACTTTGTTTAGAAATTTACGAGTCTGATCCTAAAACTCTGTGTGACGCCGAACTACAAGCCTGCGCTGATAGCAGGGCAAGAACAAGAGTCCGAGAATGGAAACATTTTAGGATACTTTTGTTTTGGTGCATCAATTGATAAATAATAATATGTTTTGAGTGTAAGACAAACCTAACAATATCGTTGTTGATAAAAATCTATTATAGGTACCGTTTTATCTTCAGAATGATCGTAATTATAAATCTTACGAGTACACACATCTTAATATATTATAACCGTCTTTCATGCCGTCGGATACTAAGTACCTAATGAACGTACACCGCCTAAAAGTACATACACACCCTTAAAACATAGGTAACCCTCCTTCAGGAAGTAAGTTTTAAAAGGCAAAGTAGGAAAGTTAATTACTACTTACTCAATGAAAGGACAGCATTCAAGAATTAAATCCTCGCGGTCGTGTTTGATAACACCTCTGCCTAACCCTACGCGGATATGTAAGCGTGAAGATAACGTAGGTAACATACGTTATCTTTTAAATTTACTTTTAATTTATTTACTTAATTTTGAGTAAACCGGATTCATTTTATCCATAGATACAGAAATGTAATGCACTCAGTCCAGGGTTGCTAATGAACGCCCCCCGAGTGTTCCCGCCTTGCCGTGGAGGGGGGGCTCAGTAGCCGTGGCTTGGGTCACCACGGTGAAGCTAAGAGGAACCAATGGGCCTGCCAGTGATAGCCGATAGCTGGCAGGCCCGAAGTGGGACCGCTCCTATGGGCTTTGCCCTCCAGGTCCACACGGGAGCGGTCACTGTAGGTAGCGGTGGTGTATGGTAGCGCCACTGCAACTGAGCCCGGCTGAGAGTTAGGGCCTGCGGCGGGAGAGGAGTGCCGGTGTTACGGTGAGCCTCTCTCCCTGCCTTCCGCGGCCTTGTCGCGGCCGCCACCGTTAGATGGCAGACGCGGTAGGGTCGCAGGGGAAGAGGACTGTCGGTATTGAGAGGCGCCGCTGTCCCTATCCTCTGCGGCCGAAGTAGCAGACGGTGGGGCTACTCACCTGACCCATCGTAGGGGGACTTAGCGCGCCCAGACTTGGGGGAGTCTGGGGTCCATTTGCGAGCTAGGTCCTCCGTGGCGGTTGCGGCACCCCAAGTGTTCTGGCGTGCTGCAAGAGAGAAGGGTCCGGCAACGGTCAGCCGCGGCGGGTTCGCGGTCGTGTGCGAAATCTGTGCCGCGTTCCCGCCAAAAGTGGCAGTGACGGAACACCGCAGAGGTTTGGTGGGTATGCTGCCCTTCTGGCAGAGACTCCAATATAACCACCGTGCTCCCCTCGGGGCCGGTAGTATCCATAAAGGATTACTCTTAAACCATTGTTTTAATCGGTCCAAAGATATTATATACGAACTGAAAGGGAATGTCTGATACCCCTAAGAGTGTGATTGTGGTGGGAAGTGTTGTGTGAGTTGCTGCATGTCTGTACTTACAAATTTACTGTTAATGAAGTTGTCTCATATTCTCTATGGTTCTATATTCCTTGGCCAGTGGCGAAAGAAATGAAATTGTGGTATATCATGATATTAAAAACGTCACTATCGAAAAGTGTGTGTTTATACATCTCTCTCGCCGTCACCAATTACCTGCGCATGGAATTAAGGACATGTAAACTCGCTCCGCACCGGATTGATTGAAAAATTAATTTGTGAAATGTAGCATACCGAAATAAGTGAGCAGGTTATTTCCTACTACTTATTTAATGAAAAGCCAGAATTAAACAGTTTTCCCTTCGTTGTTTGAATGTTTTTAAAATGCGAAACGTAAGATGCAAGGGACTCTACTTACTGTGTTCTGCCGCGAATCATTAGTGCGCAAGCGTTAGGTACTGTACTGTAAGGGTACAGTAGCATGTGATATCAGTAAGTGTTATGTCATGGTCAGTATTATTTCTGTTACAAATTTGACACGAAAGTTTGAGTAAATTTGTAGTGCAGGTTTTATGAAAAAATAATCTACTTATTAACAAAGTTGAAATCCAAAAAGTTGTGGGATGGAATGATACTTTTAATATTTATTCATTTTATGGTAATAAAGAAATTTTAAACATACGTAATTAACAGCTAACCTATCACTGCAGTTCACAGATTATTCCTCTACATCTTATAGATGCCAAAGTACTCGTACCTACAGTATAAATATCTAAATAGATATTCTGTTTTAAATAAGGAAAATTTAAATATCAATGAAATAACAATGTTATTATAAAATATAATGTTCACACACTCGTAGGTACCCAGTACCGTAGAGTTCCAGGTGTTTGATGCTAATCTCTGCCTTTAGCAGATATATGTCCTCACAACTGCATTGCGCACGTAAAAATGAGACATTGTTAAGTCTCAATGTGCCTGTAATTTTACCCGCACCCATACCCTTCAAAACCAGAACACAATATTGCGAACGTTACTGCTTCGGGGTAGAAACAGGTATGGTGGCAGTATTCCCCGGATGAACTCATTCGAGAAGAATTCTACTGCAACTATGTAGTTAGGTAAATAGATAGATAGATTAACTCATTATTGCAACACCACATTATAAAATATCACTAACAAATAAATAGGATAATGTAATTGAATACTATTACTCAACTATAAAAATCTTAAAATTAAGTGTTACGATTGGCGGTCTTATCGGTCAGAAAGATCTCTTCCAGACAACCATGTTATTGAAAAGGAAGCTTGAATAAAAAAGGTCTCGAAGGAAGTTTCCTTGGACACCTGTGGCGACTCTCGTGACACATTTACCACCGACCACACTTAGAAGTAGAACCCCTAAACAAAAATTGAACGGAATTCTGGTATGTACCTACAATATTACGACTATACCACACTTTTTTTCTTTTTAACTCCAGCTGACCGCTCTATCCTTGAGCCTTAATTGCACTAAGAGAAATGCTTGCTTTATAACTTGTATGGGAGTTATGATTTTTTACGCAACTGAATGCAGATAACTTTTCAAACTCTCAAGCTGGTCTCCAAGACTACTGCTCACGATAACCACTGCACTAAGGGGTTGGATCCCTTAACAAGCATACACAAGAACCAGTTTTTTTTAAATTAAAATTCCGAATGACTTCTATGTCCCGACTTAAACTGTAATTAAAGGCAATATTTCTGCAATTGAACTTGTATGAAAATTTTGACTTTTCTGTTCAAATGGTTAAAGTTTAGCAACAAAAACTAATGCACAAGGACAAACGCGGGCCACTCGTGGCCCGCGCACCGCCCAAAAAGCTAGTCTTCTATATAATGTCGAACTGTATCCCCGATTTCTTAATAGATATAACAAATGTTCGCTTATTTTTAGATCCAGTTGCCTTACAAAACTATCTCTATATATATCTACTATCATCATCATCAGCCCATTGCTCCCACTGCTGGGACTGGAGCCATCCTCTCAGAGAGTGGAGTTGGACCATAATCAACCATAAACAACCGACACCGACGGCTTAACGTGACCTCCGAAGCACGAAAGCGCTCAGTTGAACAATGCCACTAGCACACACCCATCCAAATCCTGATACTATATTTAACTTAAATTTACTCTATAAGGAAAACTACAATTTTAGGACAGATGTTGTATACTATAGCGAAAAATAGCGATACACAGAAGCAATGCACTTATCCCTTTAAGGATCGATGTCATTATAACAATCAAATTTCTATTGTGTCTGGCCGTGCGACCTTTGATGCAATATATAATAAAATACACAAAAATGCCACCGACTTCAACACCAAAAAGTGTGAAATAACTTGTTGAAGTCGGTACCATCATAGTTCACAAGTACAATTTGAATAATTTAATACTGACTTCCATTCTATTCTGTTATTGGAGTGTAACTCAAAAACTACTTGACCGAATTTGATGAAATTTGGGACCACACGGCAAGCACCAGTTTTCAAACAAAAAAATAATTTTGAGAATCGGTTCACCCTATCGAAAGTTATGACGTAACAAAAAGAACCTTCAGTCATTGACCTTGAGTACCTCCTCCTTTTTGGAAGTCGGTAGAAATGTACGTATTATCACAATATTGTGCGCACCATGCATAAAGATTTAAAACTAATCGAGTGGTTACCTCCTCGTTGTCCTGCTGGTTGGTGGAGTCCGTCCCCTCGGTCCTGCGCAGGCGCACCCGGGACGCGAGCTTCGCCTGACGGGACTCGCACCGACCTGAACACGGCAATGGATAAATATAAGTTATTAAACGATCATGGTTAAAAATGTGCAAATTATTACAAAAAAGATTTCGACATTTTAAAGTGATCGCAAACTTTTGGAACGTAGTTCCTTATCGCGCGTTGTGAAAGGGGGCTAGACGGAAAAAATTCTTACGAAAAGTTGTCACGACACTTTTTGCTATAGTAAGCTGTCTGTCTGTCTCTCTCTCTCGTATAGAAAACATGTGCGGAGTCGCATGTTTCTCTGTCTGTCTCTCTCTCTCTCTCTTATAGAAAGCAAGCCAGATGTTGTAATCGTAGCAAGTGGCGCCATTTAGTTCCGTAAATTTATACTAGATTTTTTTTCATTCACTGGATGTAATATGTAATTTTGAGAAATATATATTTTTGAACACTTCCCATACGCAGAAAGGAGTTTTATTGAAGTAACCCTATACGCGCGATTATCGGAACCTATTATTGGAATATTTACCATGGTTTTGTATTTTTAGCATTATTTTTTCTGATGAGGAACTTCGTTCCATCCGGGTGTCCCTTGACACCTCTCAAGTTTTTTTTTTTTGGTGTGTGTACTATATGGTTTGTTTCTGATATTTCTTGCCTGTTGCAAGCGCCATGATCACGGATGAACTGAGGAATTGCGGGTGGGTGAATGTTTACGCGCAGACGAAACGGTCTACCCTCTTCCGTACTCGTTTGTTATGCGAGGCACCACTACTATTGTCTGTCTGCTCGTAAACATTCCCCCACCCGCAATACCCCAGTACATCTGTGATCATGGCGCTTGCAACAGGCAACACATATCGGAAACTCACAGATCTACATGTTAATAATGTGATAATGCTGTGTAATATATTTTTCATACCACCTGCTCGAAAATGTTCTATTACATGTCACGCAATCTCTACGTAAAGCAAGGCATTACATACGCGGGGCTATAAAGTTGTTTGAAACTCCCTGGGGAGTAAAGTGATTTGGATTTGGAACGTTAGTTGTAGGAATACTCTTCGACGGAGACAGAATACAGAAAAAAAAGAAAAAGGGCGCGGAATGGTTTTACTGTAAGTAGTGCGTTCGAATAGCCCTATGTTGGCGAAAATAACGCTAAAAATGCACACAAGGGCGTTCGAATTGGGAATCTGTGGGTGAACATGTGGTTCATATGGCTCTTTTTGTTCAGTGTTTGAAAAGCTACAAAAGAGTTATTTTTGCTACCAAAACTGAGCTTGACGAACGCTTTAACAAAAGAGCCAACAATAGCAACGCCACCAATGAATGCTTATTGCTAAACGAACGCACGATTGTTGTGCGCCGGTTGGTATGGGTTACGAACGGCCCCTCTCTGCGCATTCAAGGTCATAGTTGAAGTCATAAATAATACTATATATTGGTTGAAATTACGTCCTGCGATATGGTTCATAATATATTTTTATTTTCATCAACGTGGTGCATGTAACTGTACCGAAACATCGGGTACTCCAAAAGCTACTAAATCTGGTTTCGGAAAAGTAAAAAACAAAAGTCTAAGAAAGACGAAAATCTAAAACGAAAAAAAAAATACAGCCGCGAAAGTCTAAAACAGTTGTTCGCGCGCGACGCCACTTCGAGACGCCCCCCCCCCCCCCCCCCCGCGCGTCCACCGCCCGCTGCACGTTGGCCGTCAAACGCGAGGCGAGTCGCTAACCGCCTCGCAACAGTCACCATTTTAACGTCGCCGCTTATCAGCCCCGCGTTTACGCGTCAGCCCAAAAGTGACCTTTAGGGTGTGTCGGCACGGCCACACACCACCTCACAAATCAGCCCCGCGTTTACTCGTCACCCCAGTGTACGCGAGTGCGCGATAAACTTAGTGCACAAACATTATACCTACAAGTGACACAACAACCATTCAGCACGCAGTCCGACCAGGACGCCTACCCCGAGGACTCTCAAGGTCATCAGACCGCACGACCCAGAACCCCGACCTCCCGTAAGTACCCCACATTCTTACATAAACCCACCTATTCCCTCCTTTTAATATTCCCTACCGAGGTATGGTGTGCCCCACCAACAGTGTTTTCCATAAAATGTTCCTTCCGAAGATATTAGTACTCTGTCCTTCTATAACGGGACAAATGTGTCCAATTTGAATATTAACTATTAATGTGTTTTACTTTTAACTTTTTACTTTTAACTAAATAACTGCTATTGTAAAGCTCTGAGTTTTTATTGTCGCGCAGTAGGTATGAAAAGTAGAGTATACAATACAATACAATAATACTTTATTGAACACCAAGCTTATACACCTTGAGGATAAGGCCTGTCTTCGTCTTGGGCGGCTTTAACCCCTCATTCACTCAGGACTCTACATAACTCCCGAGCGAATAACTAAACGCCACACGTCACGGTCTACCAAATTGTTTACATCCAAAACAGAACTGTTGGACATTTTTTTGCAAACTTTAAAAACTTTATAATCAGCTCACTAATTAGTACACTTTAGGAGTAATTTAAGAGTCATCATCATCTCAGCCGTAGGACGTCTACTGCTGAACATAGGCCTCCCCTACAAATTTACAAACGGACTGGTGGGAAGCGGTCTGCATCCAACGTTGCCCTGCTAACTTTATCAAGTCGTCTGTTCACCTTATCGGTGGACGACATATGCCGCGCTTGCCGGTCCGTGGTATCCATTCCAGAACCTTCCCAAGCAAACTGCATCTTACATATTAGTGTACATGTATACAATAAGCACTGACCGGGCGAGGCGGTGTACACCCGCACACTGTCGGAGCCGTGTTCCCTCTCGCAGCTGTCCCCACTCTCCCCCGCGCCCCGCACCACTTGACAGCATCTGAACACACAACATTACATTACTTTCTTGAATTGAAATTCTCGTGAGTTTGACACATATTAAACTAATACTGTTAACCGGCCCAACAATCACGTGAGGGATCGAATACATCGACCCGGGTTTCGAGCATGTCTGATGCTCATTTTCAGGACGAGTGCGCAGCGGCGTCTGCGAAATCCTTCTCTTTTCTTAGATTATTCAATTTTATTTAGATATTTTCTTTTGTACTATATAACTATAACACAACAGGCCGCCATTACACAGTAAAAGGAAGTGGTACACACAAAACCATAGAGTACAAATGGTACAAGCAGCGCCACCAAGTGGCTTTCTTAGGCAAACTATTTGACATTGACATCTACAAAGGATAGTAAGAGGTCGTGTTCCATTCGAGCATACATTGATATTTCTAATCTAACACTTCTTAAGTCTCGATCTTAGACATGAGAAACTTTTATGCAGAATAAAGGCATACAAGATGTATAATACATTATTTATGTACAATAGTGAGAATTACAAAAGTCAATACAAAATTCAAGTGATTTTACGAGCGGCGCCCTCTAGTTTTAGAGTTCGGGACCAAACATAATGTATGATGTATAATTAATCAATTCTACCAAACCATCAATATCGGCATCGGTATGGGTTAACCCTAAGAATTTTTTACCTGTAGATGAGTTGTGAACTCCCCATATTTACTAGACGAATGCAAGGTAGTCGACCAGTCTTGCACTTCCGAGCTTAATGGAAATTATTTACTCATAATTCGCACATTTAATATTTTACGTACCACATACACAACCATACTGTGTACGGTAACTATGGAAAAATGACTACACTCCCACTAACAATTTTTAATACGACCTATCAGAGTGTCTGTTTTGTCCTACTTCACACTCTTTCACAGCAACATCACACCAGCGGGCGCTCTGGCCAATCAACTAGTAGCTAATAACACCGTAACACAAATTGCTTATTTATCTCTTTCTAACAACAGATATGACGCATAATATTTGAATATTCTTTCCTTCTCATTACAATCTGCATATACATGTTGTTGCGTTATCATATAATCACAACATATGAAGATGGAATTATACAAACTCCAAAGCGATTGCAGAGCATCCGACTGTTAATTTATTGTAAAGTAAACAATATTAGCAGACTTACTTAAAAGATGTCCCCACGGCTTTATTCCAACACAGCACTTCACACCAGTATTTATTGGTTTTTTTTTCGTTTTAGAATACTAGCACATCCGTCATATTGCAATCTAGTTGTTCTACTTGAGCTGCGGGACGCACGTCACGCCATGACGAGTGCACCCGAATGACTGGCGGCGTAACCGAACATATCCGATTACCGATCAGCTTGTGATGTTCACATTCCCGAAGTCTTCTTCCTTCTAAGCAGCCCCAGGAAGCCTGCTTGCGCTTTTCATCGCGCTTGTCTGTCTTTACATGTCTTAACATACAAAGTGCTACGCAAACGCAAAATCGTATTGAAAACGTTTAACTAACTAAAGTTGAATTCTGTTTTAAACTATCACGGTTGTTCACTAAAATTATATGATTATTAACGGGATATTTACCGTGGTAAGGTTGTGGAATGAGCAAACAGCAAAACAGACAGTCTTCCCGTGAACATGGTGCACGTAACTGCGCCGAAATATCGGGAGCTCATTCCACAACCTTACCACGGTAAATATCCCGTTCATAATCATGTAACTAAAGTTGAATTGATGACGATACACATGTGCATAGGTATGTAAATAGGTAAATTCTAGTTCGTTTTTCAAGCGGTGTTGTTCGTATATAACTACTCTATGTATTTCAACTCTCTGGGTTCGCCGATTATGTCCTACAATAATCAGTATCGATATCGTATCGGCTAAATGATGTATCGTAACATCCCTAGTTAAAACCTATTGGTGCGTTTCCATGCTTGTTCCAGGCTTGACAAGCATCCACAAGGCACAAGCGTCTACACATCTCGCTTGGCATTTGGAAGTCGTTTACACGGTTGTGAATGCGTCCGTGTGCTACGTACATCCAAGCATGGGGGACACCGAACTTGTATCGGCTATTACGTTTGGATTAACCTACTTTTATTTCAAATACAAGCAAAGTAAAACAAAAGCAAGGAAAGCCCGACGACCACGAAGATGGTGGATGATAAAGATCCATAGAAATCGTACCAGGTAACTAATAAGTTTTTCAGTTTATTATATACAAGAATTTCTTTCGGTTACCATTACCTGTGTCTTTTATGTTATCCCACAATATATAATTATATATGTATATTATAGTGCAATAAAGTATTTATAAATAAATAATTAAATTTCTACTAAGCGCGCGCCAACGTGTGATCGCGTCAGAAGACGCGGGTTCGAATCCCGTCCGAGGATGGAATTTTTCTCTTTATAAATTTCAATGTTTGAGATCGCTTAAGCAGGCGTTAGTGCTTTAAAAAAGTAATACTATAAAAATTACAAGGGCCGCGATGTCAATACGAAAGTTTCAAGTATTTCTAAATAATGCTTCTTTCGGTTGGATGGTACTGTTAAACTGTCCAATAGATGTCGCTCCGTTCCCGCAAGACGGTTAGTCAAATAGAGTTAAAATTCGATGCTCGGACCAGATTCTCGGTGGCCTAGTTGGTCAATGGCGTCTGACACGGATAGTCAGAAGACGCGGGTTCGAATCCCGTCCGAGGATGGAATTTTTCTCTCTATAAATTTCAATGTGTGAACGCGTCGCAAGCGCTTGCCGCAAGCGCCCTGTGATCTGTGTCCAAAAACCGACACTGGGCCGGAGCGGATACAAGCGTCCACAAGCTCACGCAAGCCGAGCCAAACGACCTCTTTACACGCTTGTGCTTGTGGATGCTGGTCGAGCCTTGGCAAGCGTGGAAACCCGACGTATTAGTTATGCTAAGAGGTTTGAGCTCACCTGGCAGTGCTGAGACATATTTCAGAATCGCGTTCGGATAGATTGAGACTGGTGTCGCAGAAGTCGCTCGAGTGATGAGGCAGCTGCAGCGACGTCTCCGGGGGCTGATCCACTCTGAAACATCGCACCGTACGGATGTCACCAATCTAATATTACAAAGATATATACATATTCAAATATTTTATTTCAGAATCAGAATCAGAAAAAAATATTTGCAAAAAACTAGTATCAATTTAAACAAAACAACAAATATTAATAAAGAAAATTAATTTGTCGCAAACCGGCCTCAACTCAGCGTTGTGCTGGTCGATCGACCAGCGCTGGTCTTCCGTTGTAGCCGTTTGGGTGACTTCACAGACGAACTAAACAAAAATAACTTAATAAACTTATCAAAGTAATATATAAGTGTATTATTTTAAAGCTTAAAAAAACTGAAAAAAATCAAAACGTAAAGGCATAGCAAACAATGTGTTGATTGCATGAAAAAAAATCACTGAAATCGGACGGATGTTAAGAGGTAGAAAAGAATTTTCTAGTATGGACAAGTACTAGCTATGCAATCCCCTTAAGGTGGCGGTGGGATATTGTTCCAACACTTAGTGGCTGAGTACCGGAAGCTACCGCGGAAAGCAGCTGTGCGGTGTTTTATGTGTTGACAGTTGTAATGCTCTATGGAGAGACTCATGATTCGCATGCCTGCAATATTTGTGATACAAAGGTTCAAAATACAGGTGCCAAAATTGATCAGTGCAAGCCGTGATCATCCATTTTCGCATACAAATAATGTTTTTAAACTGACATGGTCACTAATGCAGAATTGACTTTACAAACGGGATTTTTACTGTGTATTGAATTTTTGTGAGCTCTCGATATTTCGGCACAGTTGCATTCGCCATGTTCACGAGTAAGCTGAAGTATCAAATGCCGAGAGAACCTGGGGCCTTACTATGAGCTCTTAAAGCAGGACTTTTAGACAACTGCCAGGTTTATTCGTACCATGACAACTTTAAAGCAGGCCTGCCCAGGCCTACTATTCAAGAACCGCAGAAAAACCGTTCACCTGTTTTTAAGCTATTGCATAGCTTCTATCGCGGGCCTTGAGCGTGAAGACCGAATCACTAACACCCCCCACTCCGACTCCATCTATCGATGAATAGAAGAACTTTTAATGACTTTTTGAAATATCACGCTTGTCTCTTTAGTTCAGCAACTCGCCTCTAGATGGCATTGGTTAAATAATTATAATTGCATAAGTTGATAAAAACAACTATGCAATAGCTTTACCGCGGCAGTCTCCGAGTGCCACACGTCTTTTTATTTGTATGGACTCTCGTTAACATGTCGCTCTAAATCCCTGATGAACTTAAAAAATCTGTAATAAAGCCAATCCATAAAAAGTTATCTAAATACACATCCAGTAATTATAGACCAATAGCTACCGACATCTTCAAAAGTTTTCGAAAAAGCCATGCAGCTGCTGGCGCTTAAACTCCTTTTGTGAAAAATATAAAATATTTGATGATGCGCAAAACGGGTTTAGAAAAAAACATTATTAAATTATGTTTTTAACTAGTTTTGTAACTACGCGGTTGGTCATTTTTTTTGTCAAAAAATATAGGATATTTTCTGATGAATTTACAAATGTTTAGTATGTAAATTGATGTAAATGTCAGTATTTTAAGTTTGAAGAAATGGGGTATGCAACTATCTGGTTCTTTAATGTTACTTAATATACGTATACATTTTTTGCATAATAAAGATGTCTTGTGCGTCAACACTATTATTACCCCAGAGTATAACGCCGTATCGCAACCAGGCTTCTGCATAAGCGTAGTAAGCAGACAGTGCTGTTTTCGTGTCTGTTACTTTTTTTAATTCTCGTAGTGCATAATGTGAAGCTAGACAATTTATGAATTATGTTTTTTATATGGCTCTTCCAGTTTGATAAAAGATGAAAATGAAAATGAAATCATTTATTCTGTACAGGCCTACGGGGGCACTTACAAATTGTCATATTACATTTATTATTTCTTAAATCTATAACCGGATCGGAACGCGACCACGACTGAGAAGATCCGGCAAGAAACTCAGCGGGCTTGTCTTTTTACATTTTTTTTGATCGCCAAATTCTTAAATGATATAAGAAATGTACGCTTATTTTAGCTCCAGTGTGTTGCACTTACAAAAGAGAACATAATAATGGTATCAGTAGGGCAAGACACGCTACACTTTGACATCTTAGTACACGAGTAGATAGATCCTGGAGTGATCAGTCCCAAGCTGTTTTATCCTCCAAGTAATCCGAAATTTTGTAATAACTTTTATGACAGAGTTTACTTTTAATAGTAATTTTAAACTTATTAATAGGCAAATCTCGGATAACATTGGGAACTTTATTATAGAATCGTATACATTGTCCCATAAAATAATGACTTATTCTGTGGAGACGCGTTACATGTACGGATAGCTTGTGCTTATATCGCGTGTTGATGGAATGAGCATCACTCCTTTTATCAAAACTGCTAATGTTTTTCTTTACATACATTAGATTTTCAAAGATAAACTGAGAGACAACAGTTAGCTACATATGCATTTAGTAAAAATCTGTTAATTTGGAATTACATAAAAACACTGCAATTTTATTTATTATAGATGCTGGTATCGGTAACATCTCCCAAAGAATCAGCTCTACGGGGGCTGGCGAGGGACATGTTCTGATGCTTACTAGAAACAATGTTACCTGATCTCTAACACACTGGTGTCGGTATCGTCAGGCAGCGGAGGCACCTTCTCCTGAGGAGCCAGCTCTGACGGGCTGAGGATGGACGAAGACTCATTCTGTTCAGTTCTGGACTGGTCGCAGTCGTTGTCCAGCTCTCCTGCCGGTTGGGTTGTGGATTCACATTCATCTGGAATCATATACAAATTTGGGCTTCAATAATGTTTACCAGGTGAAAAAAATCAAAAGGCCTAATTCTTGAGATAAATCTTGAGCTTATGATGCAGTTTAAGAGTTTTCACTCAAACGTGCTCAATAATTTAAAAAGCCACATTATTATTATCGTTTTTATACACTGCGGATCTCGGGGGGTCCTATAGCGGGGGTGGCAGCGGCAGCCATGCATCGCCCATCGCTGCTTTAGTTTTTTTTAAGAGATCTTTTAAACATACTGTATTTTATTAACAATTCTAAAACTTCTGAGATTTTCTGAGAATTTGCAAGCTCTGGCCACAATCCTGAGAAGAGTTCGAAAATTTTGAAACCTAAGGACAAGTCCTGAGATATAACCTAGTTTAATACCTATTCCTTTCATCTACCAGTCATCTACGTAACTGCAGGGTACCTCCAGGGGCGGTCTCTACACATATCGTAACAGCGTCGCAAGCTACCAATCGTAATAGTGAAAAAAAAATATCTCACTAGTTCCATCGTGTTTTAGTTCCATGGAACTAGTTTTAAAGATATAGTTAAAGATCTAACTGTTCCCTGGAACTAAAACACGATGGAACTAGTAAGAAAGATCTAACTATTCCATGTAACTAAAACACGATGGAACTAGTGAGAAAGATCTAACTGTTCCGTGTAACTAAAACACGATGGAACTAGTGAGAAAGATCTAACTGTTCCGTGTAACTAAAACACGATGGAACTAGTGAGAAAGATCTAACTGTACCGTGTAACTAAAACACGATGGAACTAGTGAGAAAGATCTAACTTTTCCATGTAAATCTCTAGCCGGCCATTTTCCTTTCTTAAATATAGTCTCTAAATCGTCTCTGTTTCCCCATATACTATGCGAGCATAAGCTGACAAGTGGCATGATGTAACAGGCTTTACAGCGTTGTGAATAAGACCGAAGATCTCGGAGCAGTCGCATTCGGAACAACTACCAACCGCCTTGCCTCCGGCTGAGCGCCTGTAGTCGCTACACAAATAGCAATAGCGTCGCAAGCTACCGTTAATTAATAACTTGCTTGCAAATGCAACTCTCTGCAGTCGAGATAACGAGATGATATTAGGAGAAACTTAGGTTCCTTTTATACTGGAACAAAATTCTTCAAACTAACAAATTCCGCGCGGCGATTCCGCAGGTGGAAAGGCTTGAAAATCTATCTCCCAAGCAGTTAGCGGTGTGTTTCGGCAGCTGCCCTTGAATATGGACCAGTTAATTACTATTAAACGCAAGCCAAATCCAAAGACATAGTCTTATAGGACATGAAGACAGGACAGATACGAGAGACATGAAGGGGCACGACACATGCAACGTGAGCGCAATTTGCTGTTAATGCTAAAGTCGCGCCATGCGCTCAGTTGCCTTACCGCGTTTGTACCGAGTATTCGTACTTCAGCCCATCTACAAAATGTAACCTTTTGATATAGTAATTCTGAATAATGAAGAATATTACTGGTGATCACCGAAATGTTATACTTTTATTCACCCATCCCAGTAGGCAGACAGTACACGCATATGGAAGGATAAGGGCGAACATATATACCTAGATAGGTGACGTGTTCCACGAGATTAGTTAACAGAGAACCCCACAGACAGACAGACGGAACACGTTGACTATTGACACTGTCCGGTGGTCTTGTACGTAACTCTCAAGAGTGTGGTTTATACTTTTCTTCTTCTTCTTATTGGATGGCTTCTGTGACTAAATTGTCACAATTCTGCCAGTGTTCGTACATGCTAGTGTCATAAACCGTGAGGAGTTTGTAGGTTCTAATTAATTCTTCTTCTTCTATCTAAGAACATGATCAGTGATTTAATAAAAAGAAACTCAAACAGGGTTTATACTTTTAATCACTCGGTATGTTTTATTTATAACAATCGATGACAAGACGAGCCATTCGTCTAATGTCCCGCTGGCCCATAACTAGTCCAAGGGCTTTACTATGAGTTCTTAAAGCAGGACAACTTTAAAGCAGGCCCCAGGCCTATTATTCAAGAACCGCAGAAAAACCTGTTCACCTGTTTTTATTTGTATGGTCTCTCGTTAACATGTCGCTCGAAATCCGCTCAGTTTATCAGCTTACAAACGTCTAGGCGTCTGCAATGTTGGCTATAGTAAATTGTTAGAATGCCAGAGACAATATTATCCGTTCACCTTTGACAAAACAATATTCAAACAGTTCACCGAAATGAGCGTCATGGTATGATTTAATTCAAAACTGTTTGTCAGGTTTAAGAGCTGCACGGATCTTGCATGGTTTTTACAAAATTGATAGTAAGGCCCCAGTGCTATTCTGAATTTTAATACTTCAAAGCCCTGCAAAGCACTACGGTCGTCACTCTGCCCTGTAGCTTCACTGGAAACATTGCCCTTTAATCCAACACAATTTGCAAACTACTGCTTCCTGGTCCCCAGGCGGTTTCTAGAAAAGTCACCACTACAGTATAGTTTTCAAGTGACCAACCTGACACTTCTTCCTCAGGTATAGCACCAGCATGCTTGTCAGCAGCTCGCCTCCGCACCAGCTCTGCGATCACTCCATGTAGCTCAGCCAGTCTCGCATCGTGAGCGCGAGCCGCAGTGGCAGCCCGCTGTCTTTCCGCCGCTAGCGCTCTGGCTAGAGCGTCTCTCTCGGCCTTCAGGGAGACCAGGTCGTCCGTGTGAGAACTGGACTGAGTCGCCACCTGGGGAGAACATAAAAGGAGACTTTGTATGGGAATAGAAGATAATAAGTAGAACATCTTCTTCCATAGAAGATTCAATCACCATGAACTAAGTGATAGGCTAGCGTTGGCGAGAATTTCATTTAATGATCACTATTAGGAATTCGTTATACTCTCGTATAATGAATTCCTTGATGATTCCAGGACATAGATTGGTCCTTGGGTCACACTGTATACGAAACAATTGATTTCCTGCAAGCGCTACTCAACTGCATATGGACTGCTGACTGAACACACTGGTAGGAATTCGTAGACAAAAATTTAATGCCTATGAGCGCTCGCCTGGGAAGCTACCACCCCTCAAGACAGAAGTTGTCAGACATCATCCAACGATGAGTTCCGGCCGCTATCCTTGAGAGCCAGTCGCTGTTCCAGGTTTAATGTACCCCCAGGATACAACCTTCGAACGCATTCATCACTAGACATCAAGCGAGGCACTGGTCAGATGCATGCAAAAAAATTTAAGGAAATTACTTGACTTATTATATGATAAGCTTATCTTGGTTTGCAGAGAGGAATCTTTTTGTTTGGAAGTACCCCAGTACCAGTCGTTCTGCCACCACGCAGAAGGTTGCAATCGTTACAGCGTAAGGGTTTGAAAAGCCAAGCTCTTGAAATAAATTCTGATTCGAGATTCATATCTCATATATCATTTTGAGGGAACGCCTGCACCCTGCATTATAGCTGAGTATTATGAGCACGAATTGGGCTTACCATGATGGATACCATATGAGGCCCAAAACTTGTCCATCTAATCCCTTGATAATTTAAACATACTGTCCTAACCCCCTAAAAATCCTGTAACAAAGCCCCAAAACACTAAAATAATGAAGAATTATTTCCCTTTTTTATGCCAATCATTTAGAATCAAACCCAATATGGTGCAGAAGACCAGGCTGAAACAAATCACGAAAGCTGTTGTATAATACCCACCAATATCCCATTGAGCCCGTTCTGCCCTGGCACGGGCGGTGCAGTCACAGGCCTCAAGCTGGAGTACCTCCACGAAGACTCCCTCGAAATCTCCTCTTCTCCTACATTAGGACAGCACAGGTACCAGCTTCTACTCCTCCTGACTCCAGACGAACTATCCAATTGCGTCAACGGAAGTCTTCCAACAACTTCCAGCTCGGCCAGCAGAGGTTCTTTCTCCTTTGTCTCGGGCATCGGGAAGGTTCCAGCTGTCGAGTAAGTTTCTCCCTTGCGGGAATTCTCTGGGGTGTTGTACTCTGGAAGGCTCCATTGCCGATCGCGTAGAGGTGGCACTTCGCGGATAGGTCCATCGTTTACTACCTCATTTGATTCCACATATTCTGACAGCTCATCCGCGTTCGGAGTTTCTGGTTCTGGGTTCTTCCTCTTCAGACGTTCCAAGTCTGCGTAGTAGTACGCGGTGGATCTAGGTGGGTCTGAGGGTAGAGTTCTGGTGCCGGCCATGCTGTTGTTACATTTTTGAAGAGTTGAGTTGGTTTTGGTTGAATCACAACGGTAAGTTGGATAGCTTCTGTCACTTGGAGTTGTCATTTTTTAGCACATTTTGGACCTGGATTTTGACAGTTTCGGTATTATAGTGGAAAGTGGAATGTTTGATTTGCTTACGGCGGTTTGCATTTCGAATGATATTAAACCCAATTGGTATCAAAGTATCCGGGTTACCTTTACTGATGCCAATAGGGCAAGGTTAATGAAAAGTTTACAATACAATTGCCGTGAGTCTAGCACGGAATTTGACTAGAGTGTAACGTTATCGTATCGTTGACGTATGCAGTACAAACTATCATGTATCTAGCACAACTGTGGCACAGATACGCTCACAGTTTGTATTGTATACGTCAACGATATGATTACGTTATAGCTAATTTCCGTGCTAGGTGCACATGACGTTTAAAAATGATTCGTGTTTGTGCAAAAGTGAATGAAAGTCACAATTACACTATCACCACTGCCTATTTCAATGCATGTATGAAGCTTTCATGATAAAATATAGTATCTGTAACAAGCCCTTATTTAGGATATCTCATGTTATACGTATTATTTCATCGTACGAGTGGATATTGATATAAGGCGCGGTCCAACCCCAATTTTAAAATAATTTACGATGCTTTACGTAAGTACTTACGTAAATCGCTTGTTAGATTGCACAATGTAATGCGAAAATTCTTTAATTTTATACGTTTTCTTTATATTTTTTCGATATATACTAACTTAATTGAAAAAACTGCTGGTTACTAATTTAGCACTATATGTTGGCTATGTATCACCTATAAAAAATATAGTGTTATCGCTGAAAATTCTGTGAGTTTGGACGTGAAAGTTTATTTTTATGGACCTATTTAGGATTTTTTTCTGCAGAGATCGAGTAATATTTATGAATTCTGTTCGGTTATTACTCTTTGCCTGTTCCTTTTCTAACCTAAGTATTTTTTTCAAACAATATTATAGATTTGTTTTGTTATACTCGATGTTTAAAGATTCTGCTTTTTATTATCAGGATACGCGCCTTAAACAAATATTAACTAGTTTGTTGACTAAACAGTGGCGCTATGTACGCAAACCTATGTGGTAGAGTAAATACTATGTTATACTAGCAAACCCTGCGAACTCCGTTTCGCCACCAGATGGCTTCGTTTTATGTAACAATTCGTTTGGCGCCATCTACTTAAAATATTGGTTTGTAGTACATGCTATGTATCAGAGATGGCGCTGTATGTGGAAAAAGATTTTCCCGCTTTTTTTAAATTTTTCCTGAATTTTCTTTACTATAAACCTCACGGAGCCCGAGACCTTTCCAACGAATGCAAAACCGTGGAAATCGGTTTGTGCGTTCTGGAGTTATAGCGTCAGGAAGGAAAACCCGACTTATTTTTATATAGTAGATTACTTCTTATGAGTATTGTATGCACAGTTAATTTGGTAAACAAATAATTGACACTTTTTAGTGTTGAAGTCGGTTCCATTTATTGGTAAAAAAATGTTCAAAAAAGGTTTATGACCCTTGCTACTTACGGGATCGATTGTCATTCACCGTCAATAAGGATATCATTGATTTAGACTAAACAAACACTTCTTAGTTATTGGAGTGTAACTCAAAAACCGCTTGACCGAATTTGATAAAATTTAAATGGGACCACCTCGGAAGTATGCTCTACCAAACAAAAAAGAATTATCGAAAGCGGACTACTCTGTAAATATATGTATGCGTTGTCATACAGGAAAAAATATGCGTCGCCTTTTTTTCTTTTTTTTTCTTAGCGGCTAAATGTGTTTGCCAATCTCTACCGGCATTTACAGCGTCACCGGATGGGAATGCGTCGACTTGACAATCTCGTCCCTGTAGAAGTCGGTTTATCAGGGCTATTATCACAGTATAAAGATGCGACAGTATGGAAACTAAGCCTAGTTGATTAAATAATTATCTATGTCCCATTGAAGCCATGGGGTTGTCACTTTTAATGTTTTAAGGTATTGTCTTTTATTTAAATAAAACATTCGTTGTTTTGCTGTAGACATTAAATCTAGTAAATTCTAGTTTACAAATGAAATGTATGTAGGTGTATCATGACGTCGGTTAATCTTGATAGTTTAAAATACGGAAAACAGTTTAGTATTGACACACAACCACTTGTAGATCTTGGGATTTTTGTAGGTTTACTACACTAACTTATAATTATGGCATAACCTTTTACAAGTTTTGGCGGGAGCGTACGTGAGCCGCGGTTGGGCGCGTGGTAGGCGTTGCAGGTGACGCGGCTGCAGTGCTCATGAGCTCTGTTTTTGGGTGTTTGTCACACATTTTCGGGCTGCACCGTACTGCGTATTTAACCTCAAAAATGCGTTTGATACCTTGTAATTAAAAATAAACATTACATAAAAAATACTTTTATTCTTCATAAATTACAAATTTTTGACTCAAAAAAAAGTTGATAATTTCGCCCAGCCGCCATCTTCGATTCAAATCTCGATTTCAATTTTATTGCACTATCGGCTTCGACACCCTCGAAAACCATAAAAACGACACCCAGTACGCTATAGTTCATAATAATATTATAGTCTATTGCAGCCGCCATCTAAGATTTGTATTTTGTGTTATGTTTTACGAATTTATTATGATTTATGCTCGATCATACAAGAACACTATTACAATTTTAAAACACACAGCAGTCAGTCAAGTGTGACATTTCATATTTTAGATTATATAAAAAAGGTTATGATGTAAAAATAGTTTGTAACACTCTCTACTAACGGCACCGCGAGAACTGCTTAGGGGTCTCGTCGATGCGCATGTTTATGTCAGTGGGCCGTTTCGAACGTTTGAAGGTAGTTTCCGTACTGTTCTCTATATATCTACTGTGCTATTATATATCTTAGTTGCTAACAAATGTTGATTGAAATCTAAAATGGCGGCTGTATGTCAGTTTTGACAACTCCAGTAAGCAAACATGTTAGTAAGTTGATGACTGGAGCTGAAAACTGGCATAAAGCCGCCATTGTTTTGATTAGCCTCACAGACCGCGTTGATCGGGCACAATAGACAAAACAATTCCTGCATTTGGTGGCCAAGATGAACGAGTACTTACATTTCGTGTTGAAGTGTATTACTTAAAAAATCTATTGTGCCTATTTTGCGTCTATAGTCCGAGTAATTTCCTTCACACTGTACCAAGGAATATTCTACTCTCTACCGAGAGCACTGTACAACTCAATGCCTCCGGGTATTTAGAAGGTTTTTAACAAAATGACACAAAGTTACACATAGTTAGCAATGTTCATATATTCGAAAAATACCGCATAATAGCTATACACTACCGGAGAATCTTGTCACCGCGATGCAGGATTTTAAGCTCGACTATTCTAACGCCATCTATTATACTTCCGTGAAAACTGTTTGGTCATTACAAACTCGACCCAATCAAACATTGAAATTCATAGAGAGAAACATTCACATCCTCGGACGGGATTCGAACCCACGTCTTCTGACTCTCCGTGTCAGACGCCATTGACCAACTAGCCCTAGTTGCTAACTAGGGCACCTCAAGACCTCGACCCTATCGAGTTTTAATAAAGTTGCTTTTAATGTGCGTTAACACACACCGTGAAATAACTTTAACGTCGCCACGGTTGGTCAAAACGTGACTTCGAATCCGTGCCGCGCATTGTTTTTTTTTTTTCTAATATTGGATTTAAATTAAACATCTTTAAACGGATGAAATCACGTATAATTTGATATTATGACATGAAGAACCGACGTTCGACCAAGTGTGCAGTATATGAACATGTTCTGGATAAGCACAACTACTACATCCGGCTCGATAACCCACAAATTCTTGCTAGGAAGGCTGCTATGTGCCGACAATGTTAAGGCCATATAGTATAACTAGCTGCGCCCCGCGGTTTCACCCGCGTGGTGATGGATGATGATGATGATGATGATGAAAAGTATCCTATGTGTTAATCCAGCGCCTCATCTACCCCCATACCAAATTTCATCAACATTAGCCCCCCCGTTTGTGCGTGAAAGAGTAACAAACATCCATACATCCATACATACAAACTTTCACGTTTATAATATTAATAGGATAATAGGATATATAAATAGGAAAGATAGCACACTAATTCAAGTAAACAACGCTCTATCTAGTATCTCTAAATGGTTCTCAACTAATAATTTACTTCTGAATTGGAAAAAGACAAAATGTTTGAAGTTTTCTTTGCCTACTGTTCCATATTTGGAGTCCAACGTTACGCTTGATGGAGTTAAACTCGTAATGGGCAAGGCAACAGTCTTCCTAGGCATTAAAATTGACGCAAAATTACAATGGGGTCCTCATATAAATGCCCTGTCTGGGAGACTCAGTTCTGCTTCATATGCTATACGTAAAATAAGAGAGCTAACAGATGCTTCTACGGCTATAAGTGTATTTTGCATATTTCTACAGCGTAATGTCATATGGGATATTGCTATGGGGTTCAGCGGCTGATATAGAGACCATATTTGTCCTTCAGAAACGTGCTATTAGAGCTATATACGAAATGGGTCCCCGTGAATCTTTGAGAGATTTATTTAAAGAAATGAATATATTAACGTTGCCTTCCTTATATGTATTTGAAAATATAATGTATATTCGTAAAAATTTACATAAATATAAGTTAAATAGTGATCACCACACTTTTAATACCAGAAATACAAATAGGATAGCTGTACCTAGTTTTAGACTTGCGAAGACTAATAAGTCATTCCTAGGAAATTGTGTGCGTTTTTACAATAAAATCCCAAAGCACATAACTGCGCTCACAGAGGGCAAATTTAAGTTGACTGTAAAAAAACGTTTTAATAAAAAAAAGCTTACTATAAAGTTCGACATTATATAGAAGATAAAGATGCTTGGAATACTCCACTTCTGGCAAGCTGTCTCTCTGCCACCCATAAAATGTAATATTTGTAGTACCTAAGTAGAAACATTGTAAACATCCATATAAAAAGAATGACCCCGAGTTTCTTGCCGCTTCTTCTCGGTGGGCTCTATATATTTTGGTACGCAGCGGTAGAGTCTTTAAAGTACATTATAATGAAAAGTTGACGTTCATAAGTGCGTCTTTGATGCCTAAATTGAATAAATGATTTTGACTTTGGAAATAGAAATTTAAAAATATCTCTAATTTCAATAGAGATGATGATTATAAAAGAGACCACGAAGGTCATCACGAGCACTCGGCGAGCCCAATTCCAAATTGAGGCTGACTCAGACAAGATA
Source organism: Selenia dentaria (assembly GCA_917880725.1). Classification (NCBI taxonomy): domain Eukaryota; kingdom Metazoa; phylum Arthropoda; class Insecta; order Lepidoptera; family Geometridae; genus Selenia; species Selenia dentaria. The sequence continues at coordinate 17,570,278 of OU862903.1, forward strand.
CGAATTAAGAGCAATCTTACTAAATGACAATTTGCAAGATTAAACCGTTTGAATTAATGTCATTAGTTGGTGTGGGTAGAGACTGCGGGTAAATCGTGTAGTTATTACACCTGGTTAACTGATTGGACGGATAAGAATATGCAAGTATCATCATCATCATCATCATCTCAGCCGTCGGACGTCCACTGCTGAACATAGGCCTCCCCCATGATTTTCCCAAAGGACCGGTTGGAAGCGGCCAATATATGCAAGTATGTCGAGAGATTAAACTACTGTGGACCAAGCACTAATTTTTGGTTAAGTGTAACGTAATCGCATCGTTAACGTATTCAGTACAAACTGTCATTTATCTAGTACAATAGTGGCACAGATACACTCATAGGTGACGTTTATACGTTTTGTTATTCTGCTATTGAACAACAGCAGGTCTACCACGAGTTTACATCATTGACACCAATCGATGCTCGCTATCGACTGCCGCGAAAAAATGTATGAAAAAAAGAACAGTGCCACCTCGCGGTCAATTGTAGAACTAAAATTGACAGCGAGTACGCCAATCACAAGCTTCAAATAGGTAGGCGAGATCGAGTATCGACTATAGATGATATTTATGTTGCCCACTCATGGTAGAGCTACAGTGCCACCTCGCGGTCAATTGTAGAACTAAAATTGACAACGACTACGCCAATCACAAGCTTCAAATAGGTAGGCGAGATCGAGTATCGACTATAGATGATATTTATGTTGCCCACTCATGGTAGAGCTACAGTGCCACCTCGCGGTCAATTGTAGAACTAAAATTGACAGCGAGTACGACAATCACAAGCTTCAAATAGGTAGGCGAGATCGAGTATCGACTATAGATGATATTTATGTTGCCCACTCATGGTAGAGCTACAGTGCCACCTCGCGGTCAATTGTAGAACTAAAATTGACAGCGAGTACGCCAATCACAAGCTTCAAATAGGTAGGCGAGATCGAGTATCGACTATAGAGGACATTTATGTTGCCAACTCATGGTAGAGCTACAGTGCCACCTCGCGGACAATTGTAGAACTAAAATTGACAGCGAGTTCGCTAATCACAAGCTTATGGTAGGCGAGATCGAGTATCGACTATAGATGACATATTTTATGTTCATGGTAGAGCTACAGTCCAACTGCAGTTACGTTTCTGTTATGCCAGCGATCGATCAACACATTATATTATGTTAACTCGATAGATCATGAACGCGAAGCTAACTCATATTCGTATATATTCGTAGTACCGTTTATTGTATATTTAATAAACAGTAGTGTTTAAGATGATGTTCCAATTTGTCTCTAGATATAGTAGAATTAGTTATTGTGTAATGTCCGAACGACAACCGGAGTCGAGCTGCAGTAGCAGCGGGATAGATTGTTGAACGTTGTGGAAGAGTCATCCAGAGACCCATTCTGGGCCTCCTGGGGCCTTCTATGAGTTCTTAAGGCTTCTAGACAACTGCCAGGTTTATTCGTACCATGAAAACTTTAAAGCAGGCCTGCCCAGGCTTACTATTCAAGAACCGCACAAAAACCATTCACCTGTTTTTTTTTATGGACTCTCGTTAACATGTCGCTCTAAATCCACTCAGTTTATTAGCTTACAAGCGTCTAGGCGTCTGCGATTTGGTTAAAGTAAATTGTTAGAATGCCAGAGACAATATTATCCGTTATCTCTTGACAACACAATATTGCAACAGTTCACCTAAATGAGCGTCATGGTATGATTTCATTCAAAACTGTTTATGTCAGGTTTAAGAACTGCGCGGAACTTGCATGGTTTTTACGAAGCTGATAGTAAGGCTTCTAGTCCCTGAACGGACATTTCTCTACCTGACCCCATATTACCAATGAGTGACTGCGTAAACACAGGCACGTGTGTGACGCACCGCATTACCGGCTTAATGGAGCGAAGGTATATAACAAACGGGGTGTTTGCTCGGCGGTTGGGGTTACCAGATGAACAAATCAAAAGCCCGGAGAAAAGGTCTAATTTACATTGAAAAATCCTGGGATTTTGTTGCAGTCTGAGAATTTTCTTTCAAACTTCACCTATACCTTAAAATGTATTTTAATTAAATACGATACAAACTGATATATGACCTACTTGGATAAATAAGTTTTGATTTTAATTATGCAATTACTAGTGACTGCCCGAGACTTCGTTCGCGTAGCAGGCTCGGCCTTCGGCCTCGCCATCACCTCCCATCTTTTCTTTCATAAGAACCTTCTCCTGACAATAATTAACGCAACATAAAAAGAAATAGCGAGATTGTTCCATCCGTTCTCAACCAGGACTAGGAGAAATAGGGGTTCATTTCTATATATATTATCTACATTACCAAAGTTGATCACCAATTACTGTGTTAGTAAGGAAGATTATTTCTTCTTCAATTTATTATATTCGATTTAGATCTTTAAAATGTACTGTATAATATTGAAATTTCAAAAATTCCCGATTATTCAATAATTCGGCCGCGATACGTAGAAGAGTCCAAAAAACCTGAGATCTCAGGACAGACCCTGAGACATGGTACCATTAAGCGAAGGCGAACCAATAACAAAGGGAGGTGTTTGCTTGTGTCCAATAATGGTGTGCGCACGTGACGACGAAGCAGACTGATTTATACAACGAAAAGGGCCAAAGGCAAAGTGATATATTGCATTCATGAGTATGTACTCCGGAACAAGCCGGTTTCGGTTAGTTATACAGAAGACCGAATAACTTGCCTCTTTGTTTAGCGTTTGTGGACTATGAGAAGGCCTTGGATTCGATCGAGATGTGGGCAGTGCTTGAGTCTCTCCAGCGGTGCCGTATTGACTATCGGTATATTGAAGTGTTCCGAGTACAGGAACAGAGTTCGAAGGCAATACCATAGCAAAGAGGCGTGAGACAGGGAGACGTTATATCTCCGAAACTGTTCACCGCTACATTGGAAGACGCTTTCAAGCTTCTGGAATGGCAAGGACTTGGCATCAATATTAACGGCGAATACATCAATCACCTTCGATTTGTCGACGATATTGTAGCCATGGCAGAATCCATGGAAGACCTCAGTTCTCGAAGTTGTTGACGAATACATCTACCTGGGACACAGTCAAACTAGGGAGGACCAACTTTAAAAAAGAGGTCAATCGTCGAATCCAACTCGGCTGGGCAGCGTTCCGGAAACTTCGCGAAATCTTCTCGTCAAAAATACCTCAGTGCCTCAAGACAAGAGTATTTGATCAATGTGTGTTACCAGTGATGACTTATGGCACTGAAAGGTGGTCTCTTACTATGGGCCTCATAGATAAGCTCAAAGTCGCACAACGAGCTATGGAGAGGGCTATGCTCGGGGTTTCTCTAGGTGATCGAATCAGAAATGAGGAGATCCGTAGACGAACTAAAGTCATCGACATAGCCCAGAAGATTAACCAGTTAAAGTGGCAGTGGGCAGGCCACATAGCACGCAGAACAGATGGCCGATGGGGCCTAAAGGTTCTGGAGTGGAGACCACGGACCGGCAAGCGCAGCGTAGGTCGTCCACCAATACGGTGGACAGGCGACCTGATAAAGGTCGCAAGACGACGTCGAATGCAGGTCGCTTTCAACCCTTCCTTTTGGAAAATTATGGGGGAGCGAAATGTTCAGCAGTGGACGTCCTACGGCTGATATGATGATGATGAATCCATTTGCTAGTTTTTTTTCTATAAACCTAATTATAGTACAGACAGACCCTGTCTTCGAAGCGAGAGGTTCCAGGTTTGATACCTCGCCGGGACAAATACCTGTGTTTAGCAGTCTTGAGTGAAGTGAACTGCTATGTGTAAGTACATTAATAAAATAAATCTATAAAGTTCTAGCTGACACGCCAGCGGCTTCTCTCGCTGATAGCTTATAACCCTAGTTAACATATAGGATACATTTGATCCCGGTACATTAAAGAGTTCCCGGGGGATAGTTAAACAACTGTAATTAACCGTATCCCGCGAGCGAAGCCGCTGGCTGGTCAGCTAGTAAATTTATGAAACATTCCTGCGTGATTCATGAACTAGGAAGCTTAGCGGCATATCTAAACTCGATTAGAATCACAACATGGAGCGCACATCCTGTACCGTTATGGTAGTGTACAGAGCATCCTGTACACGGTGTCCCGAAACTCAACACTAACCCGGTACCGGGCGAGACGTCAAGGTATACCAATTAAGAAAAAAACAAATGAAAAAAAATGGGACATCTTTTGAAATAACTTGCCAAGGGTAGTGTGGTACATTTTTTTCCAACATGGAGTGTCAAAGTTAACTGACAATAATTTTGTGAACTCGTCAAAACTTAATTTATTTTACTTAGTTAATGTTTATTAATTTGATTTGTGGCTGCGATCAATAGCACTGTTATTTGAGATTACATAATTTAAAAAAACCTCTGTAAAAATTTTCTACTTATTCGAAAAATTTCTATTATTGCTTGGATAGGTGACATGGATGTTTTTTCTTATTTTTTTCCATAACTGGTATACCTAGGCGCCTCGCCCGGGACCAGCTGGGCTATTATGTATCTCAGTTGCTAACAAATGTGGATCAAAATCTGAAAAAATGGCCGCTCTATGTCACTTTTGTCAGCTTCAGTGATCAACTTACTAACATTTCTACTTACTGGAGTTGCCAAAACTGACATAGAGCCGCCATTTTTCAAGATTTCAATCAACATTTGTTAGCAACTGAGATACATAATAGCCTCGCTGGTAATCGTTGAGTTTCGGGACACCTCTATATGAATGGCCGCAGTATAGCTCGAGCATCCTGTATATGGTTTGAATGCATTGTCAAAACACACGTGATCATATTTCGTTCTGTTTAGGTAGCTATTGTTGCGGAGTCGATTGTAAAGCGTCCACAGTGCTATTAAAAAACCGGCCAAGCGCGAGTCGGACTCGCGGACGAAGGGTCCCGTAATATAACCTATAAATCTCCCATACAACAGACATGATATTTTGTTTTTACAGATAATGATACGAAATCCTTCGTGCGCGAGTCCGTCTTGCACTTGGCTGGTTTTAGTCGTTGTTGTTATAGCGGCAATCGAAATACATCGTCTGTGAAAATGTCAACTGTATAACTATCACGGTTCATGAGATACAGCCTGGTGAAGGACGGACGGACAGCGAAGTCTTAGTAATAGGGTCCCGTTTTACCCTTTGGGCACGGAACCCTAAAAAGTATCTTATAATAGAAACAGGTGAAATTAAAAAACCCAAAATCTATAAAAATAAATAAATAAAAGTGTTTTTTTAATTCCAGTTTAACAGCTTTTCACTAAATTCATATGAACGTATTATATACGGTACGGCATGAATAAACCAATTTTTTACCGACTTCCAAATAGGAGGAGGTACTCAATTCGACTGTTTTTTTTATGTTTGTTACCTCATAACTTTGGATAGGGTGAACCGATTCTCAAAATTATTTTTTGTTTGAAAGCTGGTGCTTCCCGTGTGGTCCCATTAAAATTTCATAAAACTCGGTCCAGTAGTTTTTAGATCACTCCAGAACCTTTCGGCCCCATCGGCCATCAGTTCTGCGTGCTATGTGGCCTGCCCACTGCCACTTCAACTGGCTAATCTTCTGGGCTATGTCGGTGACATTCGTTCTTCTACGGATCTCCTCATGTCTGATTCGATCACGTAGAGAAACCCCGAGCATAGCCCTCTCCATAGCTCGTTGTGCGACTTTGAGCTTATCTATGAGGCCCATAGTAAGAGACCACGTTTCAGTGCCATAAGTCATCACTGGTAACACACATTGATCGAAGACTCTTGTCTTGTTTTTGAGATGCACTCCAATAACTGAATAGAATGGAAGTCGGTATTAAATTTTTCTAATTGTACTTGTTTAAATTCTTGACTGTCTGTTTGTCCCGGCTAATCTCTGGATCGGCTGGACCGATTTTAACGGGACTTTCACTGGCAGACAGCTAATTTTATAAGGAGTAACTTAGGCCCTTTCAATTTAAGAAAAAAAACTCTGTATGTCTGTTTGTCACCGTATCACGGTTAAACGGCTGACCGGACCGTAATCAACATTTGGCAAGGTTATACATTATATCTCGGAGAAGCACATGTGATACTTTACATCATCATTACCACGGGTAAACCAGCGGGGCGCAGTTGTAACTTTCATCAATCAGTATTCATTAAAATAAAATATGTAAGGAAGATTGAAATTTATAGAGAGAGAAATTCACATCCTCGGACGGGATTCGAACCCGCGTCATCTGACTCTCCGAGTCAGACGCCATTGACCCACTAGACCACCGAGGTTCGAGTCCGTGGATCGAGTTTTAACTCTTAACTGATTTAACCGTTTTACGGGGACGGAGCGACATCTGTTGAACAGTTTCAACAGTACTATCCAATCGAAAGAAGCATTGTTTAGAAATACTTAAACTTTCGTATTGACATCGCAACCCTTGTAATTGTTATAGTATTACTTTTTAACCTATAAACCCGCGCCGGTACACCGGTGGCCAAATCTATGCATTGCATAAAGCCGCGCCGGTACACCGGTGGCCAAATCTATGCATTGCATAAAGCCGCGCCGGTACACCGGTGGCCAAATCTATGCATTGCATAAAGCCGCGCCGGTACACCGGTGGCCAAATCTATGCATTGCATAAAGCCGCGCCGGTACACCGGTGGCCAAATCTATGCATTGCATAAAGCCGCGCCGGTACACCGGTGGCCAAATCTATGCATTGCATAAAGCCGCGCCGGTACACCGGTGGCCAAATCTATGCATTGCATAAAGCCGCGCCGGTACACCGGTGGCCAAATCTATGCATTGCATAAAGCCGCGCCGGTACACCGGTGGCCAAATCTATGCATTGCATAAAGCCGCGCCGGTACACCGGTGGCCAAATCTATGCATTGCATAAAGCCGCGCCGGTACACCGGTGGCCAAATCTATGCATTGCATAAAGCCGCACCGGTACACCGGTGGCCAAATCTATGCATTGCATAAAGCCGCGCCGGTACACCGGTGGCCAAATCTATGCATTGCATAAAGCCGCGCCGGTACACCGGTGGCCAAATCTATACATTACATAAAGCCGCGCCGGTACACCGGTGGCCAAATCTATGCATTGCATAAAGCCGCGCCGGTACACCGGTGGCCAAATCTATACATTGCATAAAGCCGCGCCGGTACACCGGTGGCCAAATCTATACATTGCATAAAGCCGCGCCGGTACACCGGTGGCCAAATCTATGCATTGCATAAAGCCGCGCCGGTACACCGGTGGCCAAATCTATACATTGCATAAAGCCGCGCCGGTACACCGGTGGCCAAATCTATGCATTGCATAAACCAGCGCTGGTACACCGGTGTACCGCAGTCAAATCCCACATCAGGAGTAAACTACAAATATAGAATACATTTCGGCTTATTAGATCTTTTTTAAAGCACTAACGCCTGCTTTAAAAAGTAATACTATGTAAGGAACGTAAATAAATAGTTATTTAACCTATATCCTAAATGTTAGGGTACAATGACGTCATCGTTTGAATACCTACTCGAAGCTACAGGATATAAGGAAGTACCTCGTTGCAAGGCAACACTACTTGGAATAGAAAGATAATGCACTTTACCAGGAGCGGATCAAGGACAGACAACGGAGGGAAAAAGGGGGAGTGAAAATAATAATCAATTATTTCTCTAAAACACTGAGAAAGACGAAGCCTGTTTCTTTTCTCTTAGGCCTAGCGCGCACTGCGTTGCGTTTTTATAACACATTCTGTGATGTACGGAGTCATAGAAGTGCGCGCACTGCGGTGAAATAAACGCACGGGCATGTGGTAAAGTCACCGCAGCAAATTTGCGGTGAGTCTAACGCACAACATTTTGTATCGCATAGATGTATGTAGGGATGCACCCAATACCGTTTAAGTGCTCTTTTTCACGTAATAATATCTATTAGATCAATTGACATGAATAATGAGTATAATTTGACAGATAAATTGTTACATAATGTAAAATATAATATAATTAGCACACTTACTCTTTACTAACTGAATACTTACTTAGTTTTAAATTCATGTACCTATTTTAGGTACATGAATTAGGTTGACATATTATAACGATAGGAATAATGTTATTAAAATAATTGTATATGATATAATATTTATAATTAATTATTAACAATTGAAATTGATAAGAGTTACCTTATTATTTAATGATTTTTTTGTAATAATACGCCTGTTGTACGTATATGCCCCACGTAAATGTGGATATTACCTGTAATTCGGTATGTAAAGTATTTTTTTGGTATTTTTTTTATATTTTTATTTCGTAGATTAGGTCATTATAAGAAACTAATTTCAATATTTTTGTTTTATATTCAGTAGTTATTTTATAATATTTTTTTGAAAATTTGAATCCTATGACGTCACTTTTTTGCACAAATATGTAGTTGCGTTGAGGAGCCAAGAAAAGCACGCGAGTAAAAAAAAAGAAACTAGAACACTTGACAGTGACACCTACTAATTCGTAAGTCTCTATTCAATCAAAACAAAAGTGCAAAAAAGTGACGTCATTTAGAGGTAAATGAAAGTCGAATTATTTCATCGTTTTTTGTTAAAATAAATGGCATCTTATCGTTTTAAAAGGTCAGAGTAGAAAAATAAGGGTTTGTAACATAAAATCTCGAAATGGTTTCGGAATTGGCATAGGTTAATTTTTTTTAGCATACCGAATTGTATAATTACCAATAAATGTTTATCTGTTAACTGTTATCTGTTAATAAACGGAGATAGCGACTCTTGTCTGGTACTCTATAACGATGTGGTATAGGGCCCACAGCTGTAACTTGAATACCAAAATGTAAGTTTTTTCCGCCGCAGTGTGCGGGCCCGCTAATGGCAGTGCGCGCTAGGCCTTAACCACTGCATATCTGCTCTATCGGTGCCTTAAATACTAAAACTTTCAATCCTTTTAACTGTTCTAAAGGATCTTCTAAAGCAGGGGTTCCCAAACTTATTTTGTCTACTGCCCACTTTGAGAATAAATTATTTTTTTAGCGTCCCCAGTTTTTCACCTACTTATAAACCATTATAACTTCAAATTAAATTATTATTGTGTTACATTAGCGGAGAGTTAAACATTTATTCTAAACAAGACTTTTTCGCAAGAGTTCACTTGAGACCTGAGCGCAGTAGGTAGTACACAACGGCGCTCAGATCTCAGCTCTTACGGGCTACACCTGCCAATGAGAATGATTATTGAAACCCGAGTTTATAGTATACAGACAGAGTACCTTTTATCTATATAATTTAATACTGAACACCTATTTCTCCTGGTCACGCTATAACTTGAGAACCTCTAAGCCTGCAGCGCCCATAAGGGGGCGTTATCGCCCACATTGGGAAAGGCTGTTGTTCTAAAGGGTTGCAAATATTTTTTTATGAGAATATAATTCATTTATAAAAATACTAGCGTCTCTGTGAGCTGTAGATTTCGCGAGTATGTCTTTGCATAGCTTACACTGTACAAATGTTCACCAAGTACCTTAAAACAAAACTCTTAAAATTTTGTTAGTGCGCGTAACTTAAATTAAGCAAAAAATTCGAATTTTGCTTCGAACCTGCTCACATAGTATCCCGAGAATCGGTTGAGAAGTGGGACCTGAGGCAATTCTACTGTTTCACAACATTCAACAATCGACCCCGTTTCAACCGCAGTTCCACTCCGGTTGCCATTCTATAATTACTCAAAAAGCCATTCTACTATTTCTGTAGACAAATTGAAAACTAACGTTACGTAAACGTATCGAAAACGCTACTATATAATAGTAAAATATTAAACACTAATATGAGTTAGCGTCGTGTTCATGATCTATCGAGTTACCATAATATAAAATGTTATTCGGTCGCTGGCGTCAATAGAAACGTAACTGCAACTGCATTGTTTTTCAATAGCAGAATAAGAATATGGGTGTAAATCAGCTACGGCTCGATTGCAGTTGGAACACATTTAGTCAGTGGAATCGTCCCCCTGTAGAGGAGAACAGACGGACATACGAAAGCATTTCTGCCCAAGCTGCTGCAATATTTATTCAGTTTAAGCAAAGACATACTCACGAGGTATATTTACAAATTTGTACGTTATATTGTATTTTTATAGTTACGATAAAGCGTCTGCCCTGTATGACCCTCCGCCCCAGACTGGGCACAACTGAATCCGTCCCTGCGACATGCACAATTTAATAGTCCACATAAATCCTAGACGTTTGGCGTGTCGCCAGTAAATCCGGGAGTAGCGCATTCTGGTTAAATAAGCAGCAAGATGTAGTCGCTACAAATGTATCTTATACCTTTAAGAGACTTGCATAGCTAGTACTTGTCCATACTAAAAGAAAAAACTCTTTTCTACCTCTTAGCATTGTCCGATTTCAGTGGTTTTTTTTTCATGGAATCACCACATTGTTTACTATGGCCGTACGTTTTGATTTTTTCAGTTTTTTAAAGTTGTAAATAGTACTTTAAAAAACTGAAAAAATCAAAACGTACGGCCATAGTAAACAATGTGGTGATTCCATGAAAAAAAAAACCACTGAAATCGGACAATGTTAAGAGGTAGAAAAGAGTTTTTTCTTTTAGTATAGACAAGTACTAGCTATGCAATACTCTTAAACGAACAATTCTTGTTTATGTGTACATATATATGTCCTTATTGACGGTGAATGACAATCGATCCCGTAATTAGCAAGATTCACCTTAAGGTTAAAAAAATTGTACTAAAAATGGAACCGACTTCAACACCACAAAGTGTGAAATAACTTGTCGAAGTCGGTACCATGCGCACAATATTGTGATAATAGGTACTTCTGAACTATCATGGTACCGACTTCAACAAGTCATTTCACACTTTTTGGTGTTGAATTAGGTTCCGTTTTTCGGAAAAAACAATTATTTAGTTACGACTTTTTTTACTTACGACTAGCATTAAAATTATAGACTAGAATTTTTGCCACTTTTGCCCGCACCCTATTCGAACGCTCAACTGAGCATAAGACCTAAAATCGCATGATTATGCTGTCAATAAACGATCACAAACAACCATGCCCCGGACGTGGGTCAAAAATTGCACTTTTTTAGCTTTCCGATCGCTGAACAAAAAGAGACATGAACGACATTTTCACCCACAGATTCCCAATTCGAACGCTCAGAAGTGATCTATTCGAACGCACTATATATACTTCTCTTAAGAATGTACTTTATACGTACTGACTGTGTACGTAACGCGAGTTGAATGGATACAGGGCGCAGGTCGCGCTGTGAGGAGGCAATACAAGCATTGTCGCTACTTGCCACCCCTACTCTGGGGAAAGGGTTCAGTTATAAGCGAGGAGCGGGTAAGCTTTGTAGTACTACACGTGCGGCCCTGCCAACGTGATCAGCTGGGTCTTATTAAGGTTCCCTACCCAAAGGGTAAAAACGGGACCCTTATCACTAAGACTTCATCCGTCCAATTATCTTTATTGAATTGAAATCAATTAAGCGGCCTGAAAAAGTTTTGTAGTTTTGTTTCATCGTACGCTTAGTTTCTATGTGTAGCTGTTTTGTATTTAATTAGAAACTCTACGTAGTCTCCCTCTTCGCTGCACCTATCTCGGCGAACGCCAGCCCGAGCGTAGGGGTACACTGAAAAACAGCGTCGCGGAAGCATGAAAATGTCACGCGACTTATGTTGCCAGCAATAATCACCTTACTTACCATTGTCTGCAACTGTTTTTTTTTGTTTTTTGTGATATTTTATGTGGCAATAAATAAATATTTCATTTCATTTAATTTCAAAAAACATCTATATTAATTTGTTTTTTCAAATCACGTTTAACAGGAAAGTCTATCTATGAAAAATGTAATGTATGTAAAGAAAAACATTAACAGTTTTGATAAAAGGGGTGATGCTCATTCCATCAACACGCGGAATAAGCACAAGCTATCCTGTATAACAGTTAAGTAGGAAACTATTCTACGGTAGACAACGGACTACGGTAGATTCTTACGGTGGACCTTATTACTAAGGCTCCGCTATCTGTCTGTCTGTCTGTCTGACTGTCTATCATCAGGAAATTTAACTGCGTGTGGGCTGTCCTCGGAAACATGGGATGCGGATGCACAGACTAGACCGGCTTGGCGTTCGAAGGTTAAAAAGTTAGTAGCACAATTCGAAAATACTCGCCTTTCCGAGTTAGACTAAAAGCGCCAAGCTCGCAAGAACAGACCTAAACCAGCCTACAATTACACGTACAACAGAGCAGGTCAGCTCTACTGCGTGGCTTGTGACCGAGTATTCAAGACAAAGTTTGGATTTGCCAGCCACATGCGAGCACACGTTAGAAAATAGTCAGGGTCGCCATCGTCGGACTCGACGCGGACGACATCATCATCATCATCTATCATAAGGATGTATCTCATGAGCTGTGATAGTTAGACAATTGAAATTTCCAGAGATGATGTGTTTCTGTTGTCGCTATAACAACAAGTAATAAAAAACCGTCCAAGTGCGAGTCGGACCCGCGCACGAAAGTGTCCGTAAAAACGGCATTTAAATTATGTTGTATGGGAGACTTATAGATAATGGTGAGGAACCCTTCATGCGCGAGTCCGACTCGCACTTGGCCGGTTTTTAATATTTATAACAAGGCCCCCGAGACTTCAGGGTCCGTGCCATTTTTTTAGTTATTTCCGAATGTATTACATTTAAACATAGCCGCTTCCAACCGGTCCTTTTGTAATCTCATGGGGGAGGCCTATTTTTAGCCGTGTACGTTCTACGGCTGAGATGATGATGATGATGATGATGATGAAACATAATTAAAACAATACATACTTAATTCAAGGACATAGGCTTTTTTTTTGTAATATTAATTATGGGCTTAATTGATTTATATATAATATTAATATAATTAAGCCCAAGATAGACCTAAGTGGCGTGCAATTGGAGAGGCCTATGTCCAGCAGTGGACTGCTACAGGCTGATGATGATGATGATGATGAATTATGGGCTATATCGTTTCTGAGTTTGCATAAATTTGCGAAAAAGTATTCGTATCGTAAGCGTCAACGCGTCACGCTTCCGCGTACAAACTATGAGTGTATCTGTGTCACGTGTTACCCTAGATACATGACAGTTTGTACTGTTGCACGTGAACCGCACGTTACGTTACACGCACGCAGTTATTCGTGCTAGGGACACAGCACCCGTTCACGAGTTGACGCATGTGGCAGCCATCGCCTTCCTCAACCGTGTTTGAGGGAAGATGGCGACCCGCCACACGACGTCACCGCCCGCTGACACCTTTGACACCAAAAATTATTTCACCAGCAGAAAGTTACCAGCCTATAACATACGCTATATTTAATCCATCATCATCATCGCTCGGGTAAACCGCAGAGCGAAGCTAGTGTACGAAACATAAATTCTAATTAAAATTTGTTTATTTCAAGTAACGTGACCTATTAAAATATAATCAAGCACATAAAACATAAGTAAACTAATACATGAGTAAAAATTAAAATCGCTCATGGCTGGCACCAGTCCCCCACCCTGTGAGCCCCCGGGGGGTCGACCTTGACCACAGACGCAAACAGATTGTTACGCGGTACTTTAATGAGGGTCCCTCGCCGACTGCGGAGGTTTTATATTTTTTTATTTTGTTATTGAGGTGAATGGAGAAATTACTTTACGTTTCAACCATCCACATAGGAATATCTAATAGCTTTAAACGAACAATTCTTGTATATGTGTAAAAAAAATTAATACTGACTTCCATTCTATTCAGTTATTGGGGAGTAACTCAAAAACTACTTGACCGAAATGGGACCACACGGGAAGCGCCAGCTTTCAAACAAAAAATAATTTTGAAAATCGATTCATCTTATCGAAAGTTAATAAAAGAGGTAATAAAAAAAAACGAATTGAGTACGTCCTCCTTTTTATGGAAGTCGGTAGAAAATATATATGACGGCGTCGGCCGCCTATTGTGACGGAGCATGCGCAACGGGCGAGCGGTTGAGTCACCGCCGCACACCCATCGCCACAATCACCTATAAAACAGCTGCGCTTGGCAACCGGAGCTCATATAGGATGTTTGGTAGAGGGACCGACAAACAAAATGAGCGTGTTCGGGGGACCACTTGGAGAATACAAGTTGGCCAAAAAAAAACTTCCAACCCCCCCAATATGTCTAACTTTTTTTTTGAGATTTTTCCCTTTTTCTCCGAAATTGTACCTATTTACCACCATAAAATTTGTAAAATTTGTAAAAACTAAAAACATCCTGTCTAAAACATACTTTACAAATGTTATGGTGGTAAATAGGTACGATATTGGAGAAAACGAGAAAATTCACAAAATAAAGTTTAAAAAAATTGGAGTGTCGGGGATTTTTTTTGGCCAACTTGTATCCTCCAAGTGGTCCCCCGAACACGCTCATTTGGTTTGTCGGTCCCTCTACCAAACACCCTGTATATTGGATAGTTCTAAATCGGCTTTCAGCCGATATATACGGTCAAATTGAGAAACCTCCTTTTTTGGAGTCGGGTAAAAACGTGATATCATTTTGTATAAAAGCTACGACTAGGTACATATGTAGATGGCTACAGTCGAACGTGTGTTATAGCGCCATAACGTGTTTAATCTCCTCCGAGAATACGTGACATGTAATGCGTGCGAGATATGCGCGTTTCTGAGCATAATCTGGGACAGAGCATCTCAAACTTTGCGCATCTGACCCCTTAGAGATGCCATTAACCCGTCCGCATCAGGACAAAAAATAACAATAGATTTATGAATGAAACTTGCCTCTAATGGGTCTTGCTGATTCGGACAGATTAAGAGCGCGTTCCCTATGTCCATGATTAATTTATCGTCGGACGACTACTGTCTGTAGCTGTTCCCATTATAACGCCTATTATGGAATTTTATCGTTTCACGGCATTTTTGACGACGACAGTTAATCGTGTCGTCCTATATGTGAACACCTCCATTTAAATATATAAGCCACGACACTTACAACTACACGATTATCTGTCGTCACGACAAAGTGGAAACGCGCTCTTAATTAAAATCGACACACGACCAAATGTAAGACCATGGTAATAATACTATACTATGACCTTATTAATACCATAGTAGATGATTAGATAAGGAACTGGCAATTTTAACACCGATGGACGGACGTCATCAAAGCATTGTGTATAATTCTTGAATTCAAATGTTATTTTATTTATTTACTAAACCAAAGATCGCGTGACGATTACAATACACATCCTCGGACGGGATGCGAACCCGCGTCTTCTGACAATTAAAACTATCAATAATTGGTCTCGCTAGGCAAGCGTTAGTGTTTCAAAAATTATGCAGGGATGCGACGTCAATACGAATGTATTTGAATAAACCTTTTGGTTGGATGATGTTCTCAAGCTGTCTCCGTCCCCATACGACGGTTAAAATCAAATAGAGTCCAAATCCGATGCTCGGACATCGGTGCTTCGGTTGTTTAGTGGTCTGACAGGGATTGTCGGTAGAGACGGGTTCAAACACCGTCCGAAGATTCAAATTCAAGTTCATTTATTAAATGCTCATATCACACAAGAAAATATACAGATGGAGAGTATTAATCATAGAACACCATATTTAATTAATGAGGTATGCAATTCATCGTGAAGTAAGTAATGATTACAACTTAAAATATTATCCTTTAATATAATAAAAAAGAATTTATTGTTGAAATGTCATAAGAAAAAGTACAATATATTAAAAAGTCACAAGAATTTTTCTGTTAGATAGTCATTTACACTGTAATATGTTTTGTCAATTAAGAAACGTTTAATTTTATGTTGAAATAGTTTAGTCGATTGGATGTCAAGGATATATTTTGGTAAATGGTTGTATATCCTCGGAGCCATACACAACACACTTTTATTTGACAAAGCTGTCTAGTTAACGGGATAGCAAACTTTATTACAATGTCTGTCACTTCTATAGGTATTAAATAAATGTAAGTTATTACGAACAAAAACTGCAATTTCGTAGATATACACAGAAGGTAATGTTAAGATCGTTGCTACATTAAAAGCAACGATCTTTACTTGTTAAATAACAATTTGATTATTCGCATCCAATCAAAATTATCTATTCAATTTGGGCATCAAATGTTTATGTACTTCAATTATTAAAAAATAAATAACAAGCACATTTTGAAAAATTTAATACCGACTTCCATTCTGTTTAGTTATTGGCGTCTAACTCAAAAACTACTGGAACGAATGTGATAAAAATTAAATGGGACCACAAGGGAAACACTAGCTTTCAAACATAAAGAATTTTGAGAATCGGTTCACCCTATTGAAAGTTATGAGATAATAAACATAAAAAAATACAGTCGAATTGAGTATGTCCTCCTTTTTGGAAGTCGGTACATAAAATATTAAATAATTGTACTTCAAATGATTAAAACGTGACGTTTCAGAATAAATAAAATCTGTACCGATTGTGTTTACGGTGTATTTTATAGCGAGGTAGAGGAGGCGCTGGATTAAATATAAATAAAAAGAAAATCATTTATTGCCACTAAAGAAAAACATTTCACACTATCAAATTAACTTATAAGTTATGGTGACTATATATTGCAAATAACTCTAACGCATTTATTTTGTGCCTTTAATGCCATCTCCCTATCGCTACAGTTTCCCCAGAATATAATTCCATATCTAATCGATGATGCAACATATCCATGATATGCTGTAAGAGCTGTAGAAATGCTGATGTGAACTTTTATCTCTAAAATTGCAATGTATAGACAATAGACATACATACAATATAATAACCTTTTAGGCATCGCAACAGTCGGGTAAAATGGGGTAACCAGCAAAAAGTTTAAGAACCTTTGGCCAATATACACGCCGACCCAAACTAAGCACACATTTCATCATAGTCTCATGCGAAGAGTGTACTGCGACGCAGTAAGTGCGGTTCAATTGGGTCAACTCGGAATATCATATCGATTTTATAACACGACACTATATTTAGAACTGCGTGGGTGAACACGCTCACAAACCTATATATGGCAACTAGCTGACCCGGTAAACGTTTTGCCATATATACATAAAAAACGCGAAAAACATGGGTTGATTGTAGAAGGGTGAAAATGTATATGTATGTTTCAATGCTAAATTAAGCATTAACTATGTACAGAAAAATACAAAAATTTTAATATTTACGATCATAAAGTTAAAAATAAAAAATAAAAGTCAAAGTAATAAAAATACATATTTGGGGTATTCTCATTATTAGCATTTTTTTTGATTCATGTGAGAACAAACTAGAATCCCTTCACATGTCCTGAAACTTTTGATATAGTTGCTTAGGAACCTATTTGAAGTATCGAATAGCATATGATAAATGTCTTATATCTTATATTTAGTTATATTAATTTATAGCAAAAGTATACCAAATGTCACGGACCGTGGTGTGATGCTATCCCAAAATTGTACATGAACCCTTAAAATTCAGAAAAACTACCTTACCTACCCCGCAGAGATCCCTTTGGTTTAAGGTACATATGTATCGCATTATGATTTAAATAATTACCATCCCTAAAACAACTATTTATAGAATTCTATTACAGATTTAATTTTGAAGCCATATTTTTCGTCACGGCCATGGAATGACATTTTATTACTCATAAAATTGATAATATTGTACTCATGACATTGGCAACATTATCTTTGTTTTTTTAAATCTCCAATACTACACGTCTGTCTCTTTTGCAAATGGCGCCGAGTAAAAGTTGCTGTGAAATACTGGTTTTACGTTGAAAATTTCAAATCCGTCAAGCAAAAAGTGTCTGGTCCGTGGATTTATTAAAAAATGTAAGTACTTATTTTATTACTTTGGTTTTTAAACATAACTTGTATGGAATATCAAGCATTCTGAGAATTCGACGGGGAACAGGTTTTGTTGTTTAATTTCGAGGTTATGATGGCCACGGTGTGAATCTGTCACGACCATGGATGTCATAACCATGTTTTTCGGAATTCTATGGTTGTGACAGCATACTATGGTCATGACATTCTTTACTAACTTATTGATTTACAAAATTTACTACAGTCTTTTTTATATATTTACAGAGACATGCCACCTAGAAAAGGAAATCCAAAACCTCTAGATCTGGTCAGGAAGGCTAAAAGAGATGCAGAAAGAAGAAGAAGAGCAAAGATAAAGGCTGATCCCGTGAAGTACGAAGCAGCTTTGCGCAAAGAATGTGAGCGACGTAAAAGACGTAAAGAAACAAAGAAAATATTATCGATTGAAGATCTAACACCTAGGGAACAACGGGCAAAGCGGAAAGAGTGGAAGGAAAGACAACAAAAAAGCAGAGCTAATAAAAAACAAAGGCAACAGATCCTGGAAAGATTTTTAAGAGAAAGCACACCATCAACCCATGATGAAACTACAGAAAATGACGAGGTCGAACTGCCAGGTCCTAGTACGCGTAATAACTCCCCGTTAGTCGGTCCTAGTAAGCAAAATAACCCCCAATTTACCCCACTCTATTCCCCAAGAACTTCACAACGTGGCGGTACTCCATCATCTGTTGACAGCAGCCGCGGTAGTACGATGAGCACCATAAGCAGACAGCGACTTTATGGCTTAAAACAAACAAGATTACATAGAGAGATGACTAATAGACTAATACAAAAACAACAAGCAGTAATCAAAGGAATGAAACAAAGAATCAAAGTTTTACAACAAAAATATTCACGTTTAGCGAATCAGATACCACCGCGATCTAGGATTTTGAACAAACAGAAATCCTGTTCAGTTTTGATAAGAAAATCAGCAATTAGAACATTTTTGGAGCAAGACATAAACAGTAAAGTATGTCCGGGCAAAAAAGATACTGTCACAAAAGGAAAATTAAAAAAACAGAAGAGGGTATTTTGTGATTCCTTACAAAGATTACACATGAAATACAATCAACAAGCGGCACCTGGTACAAAGGTCAGCTATGCCACTTTTTGTAGATTACGACCATTTTGGATAGTACAAGCGAAACTGACTGAGCGCGATACTTGCCTTTGCACGACGTGCGAAAATGCTAAGCTGTTGGTAGAAAAGCTGCGATCATTGAACATGATAAGCCCAACAAATGTCGAGGAGTTATGTGCATCTGTGGTATGCGACGACAAATCTTATAATTGCATGAGCCAAAAATGTAGTGTTTGCTCTGGGAAAATTCCTCGTTTTCTGGAATTCGAAGATGAACTAATAACACACATGCAATGGGTTGTAAAGACGGAAACTCGCCTTATAAGAGGAAAGGAGAAGAACATACCTCGCACCATTAGAGAGAATAAGGAATGTCAAAAGAAGGACTTAGTGAACAATCTAACTGAAATGCTTCCAAAAATACTAAAACATAGATTCAACATTCAAAAACAATATACATCTGTTAAAATGTCTGTTCACTCAACATCTACTAAGTGCCTTAAATATCTCCGAAGCTACATGGAACTTCACGGAGTCAGGACATGGTAAAGGGCCCGCAGATGGAGTCGGCGCTGCTATCAAACGAACGGCTGACTCTTATGTATGTCACGGGAACGACATACCTGATTTCAATACTTTTTTCGAAGTGCTCAAAATCCAGTCTAATGTTATTTTATACCATGTCACAGAAGAAGAAATAAAAGAAGGGGAAACCATTTTAGGTAATAGTAAGGGCGTTAAGACCATTCCAGGCACTAAAATCATGCATCAATTAACTTGGTCGAGAAATGAACCTCATATGATTAACTTGAGAGAATCAACATGCAATGACTGCAAAATCAAAGACAAGTGTCCACACTTTACGTCGATAAAGAAGAGCATTGCGAAACCAACGAATGGCAATCGTATTGATGAAAACGTTGTGAATATTGCAAAGGATGGTGCCGCCATCCATCACCCTATAGACGAAGCTTCTGCTTTTGTGTATGATGATAATGTAAACAATTTTGATAATGTAACGATCCGTGAAGAAACAGTAATGGATCCCAGCATTTTACGTGTTGGTGCATGGATTCTAGCTAAATTTGAAGGAAAAAAGAAGCAAATTTCTTCATTTGTTGGACAAATTACATCAATTGATGACGACGCAGAAACTCCATTTCTTGTGAAGTTCACGCGAAAGAAGACTGCAAGCAATTCATCTGTAATGTTATTTAACTGGAAAGAACCAGAAGACAGCTCATTGCTAAGTCCAAATGACATTGTTTGTGTACTACCTGAACCGACTCCTGGAAGAAGAGGAGATCTTTTATTCAACTTTGATTTCACCAAGTGTGAATATCCTATTTTTTAAGCTTTAATATATAATATTTCTGTGATCATATGCCTTTAATAATTCTTAAGAGTTGATTTTTAGTTACATTTTGTCAATATTTTAATTAGGTATAGCATAATATAAAAGGAGAATAGTGATACAAATACGAATTTACTAAATTATGTTAACTCTAACGATTTGCTTTTCGTTATTCATTTATAAAGTGATAAAGATGTCAAGTTAGATTAAAAAAGATAGTTAAGGTTAAGGATTTCAAAACTACAAAACGAACCAAGGTAGACCAGACTGATTAATAATAGAATAATTAAGGTTTTCGTAATTTTGCTTATGATTTTTTTGCTATACGTATAACTAGGTGCATAGTTTTTATCGATACGGTATTTTGTTGATTTTTGTAGGTTATTTTCATACTGCAGTGTTACAAAACATTTTGGTTTAGTATAACGTCTTAAAAGTTAAATTTATTAAAAAAACATGTAAAAGTTTGTACAAATAAACTGTTTAATTAAGGAATAAAATCGAATCATTTAAATATGAGCTTTTATTGCAAAAACTATTTTATAATATAACATTTTGTCACGACCATTTATGTTATGTCATACCTGTGTCTTACCTTGTCACGAGTGTGGCTAGAATTGTCATAACCATTCCCACCCTAGTCACAACCGCGGTGCCAATTGTCACAACCGTGATTTCAAACCGATTTTCAGTCCACTTTCAAGGATTATTAAGCTGAACTAGATACACAAATAAACTTCTTTTGGGCACTATTTCTATATTCTAAATCAAAAAGTTCATAATCCGTCATTTTTTTTATTTTTAAATTGTAACTGAAGTTTTGAGAATACCCCATTTAGGGGTGGGGTCACCGTTATCATTTATTATTTTTTATGAAAAATAGATGTTGACCCGTCTCAGATCTACAGAATATACACACAAAATTTTATACAAATCGGTCCATCCGCTCGGTCGGAGGAGTTTGGTAATAAACACTTTATTGACAATAGACACGAGAACTTTATAAATATATAAGACTACTGACTGCACGCGACTTCGTTCACGTGGCAAGCTCGGCTTTCGGCCTTGCCATAACCTCCCGTCTTTTCTTGGTTTTTCTTCCATAAGAGCCTTCTCCTGACAATAATTAACACAACAAAAGAATTAGCGAGATTGTTCCATCCGTTCTCAAGTTATAGCGTGACCAGGAGATATAGGGGTTCATATTTATATATACTAGCGACTGTCCGCGACTTCCGGACCAGCCATTTCGGAGGAGTCTGTTATCAAACACCGCAACACGAGAATTATATATATTTATCCTGTATTTTGGGATATTAAAGAATAAAACAACGGAGCACAATAAACGTTCTGTAATGGCTGACAACCAACTGGCTCGAGGGTGTATTCACATCAATTAGTTAACTGCATAACTATCCACATATATCACAATATTAGAAAACTAGCTGCTCTCCACGGTTTCACCCGCGCGGTGATGGATGATGATGAATCTTATGCCTATGTTACTCAGGTTGAATGTAGCTTTCGAATGGTGAAAGAATTTTTGAAATCGGTCCAGTACTTTTTGAGCCAATTCGTTACAAACAAACATACATACAAATCTTTCCTCTTTATAATATTATTATTTGACATATTTCACAGATTTCATCCGGTTCTTTACATAGGCATAAGTGGAGCTGTAGCCAACACTTAGAGGCCTGTTTGGTACAAAAATACAATGTAGTATAAAAACAGAAACATTTTGGATGGATGGTTACATGGTATATCTATTACAAAAATGGGTAAAATGGCATGGCTATTGATATGTACTTATTAGTGATACGGGAGATAGTGGGCTATGGACGAGACTACGACCTGCCAATTTCAGTCTCATTTTAAATATTTAGGCAGGTGGTGACTTTCCATCCACTAAACGGGCCCCCCATAAAGGCCACCATGAATGGTGACAAAAGGGCCAACGTTGGTGTGGATGGCTAAAGGGTGTCGAGAGGTGTGCTGCGGTTTCACTAGAGCGCTACTACGGGCGTTATGCCCTTCAACACTTCTACCCTTGGAGCTTTTTGTTACTTGCTCTTGCGTCTCCACCCCCAGACGGCCAATTAAGGCAAGCCGGGGGTCAGGGGTCTCATTTAGCCCCAGGGAGAATCAGGGTCCGCGGTGTCGCCACAAAGCCGCCCCTGCGGTAATATATTATTATTATTATTATAGTATATGTATATAGTGTAGTATAGATTTAAAGTTCAAAGACGTATTGTTATTTAAGTTATGATTAATCTCCACGAAATGGTTTATCGTAAATTCTTTTTTAGGGATCCGTACCTCAAAGGAATAAAAAGGAAGTATAAGAAAATAATACTGAAGAATATAAGTTCCGAATCTATCGAATTTGTAATAACACAGATCCAAAACGGTGTTAAGAGGCCGCAGCACAAAGAGTTTGTGAAAAAGTATTCGTATCGTAAGCGTCAACGCGTCACGCTTCGGCCTCAGACAAAATGAAAGAGTCAAGACAATGTTGTGGACCGCAGGGCTATTATGTATCTCAGTTCCCAACAAATGTTGATTGAAATCGAAAAAATGGCCGCTCTATGTCACTTTTGTTAGCTTAAGAGCTAATTTCACCAAACTCTCATAAATCAGTCATTATCTAATGCGTCGTTAAAAATAACAAAGATGTTAAAATAATTTACGTTCCATATAGTAAAAATAACAGACCATTACTAAATGCAGTGTGTGTATGTTGAGTGAATGATAGAAAAAAACGTTCATTCAAATTTTTACGCGACCTAAACGAAATGTCATACTTTGCGATATCATTGTTACATATTAGTGTACTATTTACAATAGTCGTGTAATAATTCCCATGTTAAGCAATGCGACCGAATTTAAATACCGCTTATTCTGTAGAATAGCAACACAATCAGGTATTTTTTGTTTTGCTGGATAATTGAAATGTATAATAATACAACTAAGTAAATAAAGTACAGAAAATAACTGATGAGGTTATGTTGGTGTGCATATTTATTGTGGTATTTTTTTTTATTGTTTGAGACTTATCTAAAATTTTATCTGATTTGATTTGTAGCGTTTTCGCGTCTAATAATATTAGCGATGTCGAAGAAAGCGCGCGGGCGGAATTTCTGATCAAACGCCATAGAAATTCTGGTCTACATTGAAACAATACATAAAGATATTGTGGAATGCGAGTTTGTCTTCAATTAATTCCAACACAACCAAAACCAGATCATTTCGATAGACGGAACCTAGTGCGAAAATCGACATCATCATATTCTTCATAATAATTACGCCGTTCTTTGTAAGTTCTGGGACGACGTACAATATTATCTAATACATCAAAATTTTCTAAAACATCTTTATTTTCAAAAATATACCCACGTCGTTTCCATATTGACAGCTTAATTTGAAGCTAATCGTCGGTTAACGACTCAACGGACCCCTAGAGCAGTAATTAAAATTAACGCCTGATTTAGAAAATTAAACAGACGTTAGCGCGTGGTGAAACACTTGATAACCTTAACAACCCGTTAACGGAATGACAGAGCGTTAAACTAACAAACAAAGCATGGTGAAATTAGCTCTTATTAGTCATCAAGTTACTAACATTTTTACTTATTGGAGTTGTCAAAAATGACATAGAGCCGCCATTTTTCATTATTTCAATCAACATTTATTAGCAACTGAGATACATAATAGAGCTGCAGAGAAGTGAGGCCGGTTTCTAAATATGTAGTGCGTGCATCGGTGCTGCCATGATAATTCCAATTTAATTAAATTAAAACTAATCAGTGGTTTCAAGTACGCTACTTTGTCGATCGATAAATTCTGTATAATTCGACGTCGACGGAATCGGTTTTATTAACTACTAGCTGCTCTCCGCGGTTTGACCCGCGTGGTGGTGGGTGATGATGGTGATGATGAATCAAATATAGCGCATGTTACTCAGGTACCTATAAAGTAGCTTAAAGGCCTATTCAGACCTGGGCGTTATTCGCTACCGCGAGCGATAGAGATGGCAACGGTTAGCGAGATGAGGGCAGGAAGCATGTTGTTGCTACTTGCTCCCGCATCGCCCGGCGGAACTAGTTTCGCCAAACAAGAGAAAATACCGCCTCACTAGGCGGTACAAGTTTCGCTGCAGTTACGGAACATCATACTATTTACCCATCGAGTTTCGCGTGGTATTTTTCGCTACCCAAAGCGGTAGCGAATAACGCTCAGGTCTGAATAGGTCTTTATACTGGTGAAGGAATTATTTGAATCGGTTAAGTAGTTTGACGTGTGTCCATTACAAACAAACAAACATATATCTTACCTCTTTATTATTAGAGCAGATAAGGATTAATACCAAGGTACGAATAATGTGGCCTAGTTTGTACCGGCGTTACTATTGCATATTTCAAAATTAAAGAGTATTTATTGCGACATAACTGTAATAGTTAGACATATGGTAATGTGGACTTCTTTGATATTGACGCCTTCTATAAAACTGTAGTACGTCACTTTGCTTTATTGTCAATAGCATAGACTAATATTATATGGTCAATAGTTTTTTTTTTCTTTTCCTCCGTTCTGGAGGATTTGGCTTTGCATGACTAATGCATCTGCCAGTGTCAAGTGGTTTTTCCTTCTGTCATCATCTTATCTTGTCCAGCGAGTCTTGTTTTGTTAGTTTTCCGCAGCGTACGCGATATACGTACTTTTTGGTATTTTATCCACACCTTGGGTTACATTATCGAAGTTTTCATACGGATCCCTAACATTTTGAAAATATTATAAATCCTCTATCTATTATATTATATCGGTCCAGTTGTTTCGGAACCTATTCATATCAAACAAACAAACAATGAAATCTTTCCTCTTTATAACTTTATATAGTATATTGTAGACACCATTTTATCGATGCTATATAGGTATATATATATCGAATTTATTGATCGACAAAGTACCGTACTTGCACTGTGACAAACCCCAATATTCAGGACAACGTGCACAGCGCACGCAAAACTAAGCTCCTAACTTCTAAGCTCCGGGTGACACTGCAACGGCTATGGGCTAAACGTAGTGCTTAACATCAGACGCACAGCTTGCTCGTCTAGTCTCTCCCAAGTGTTTCCCACGCGTGACTTCACTGTACGCCTGTTGACAGGGATCAAACCCCTGACCTTTGCTGTTGTAAAGCCATAATCAGGCCAGATATTGATCTGGCAACAGGTTTTTTTTTACATTTACAAATATTTTTTATTTCGGTAAACTTAAACTTATGATACATTTCATAGGATTGGGACCCCCTTTTAAGGCGCGGTCCAACCCTAATTTTAACACAATTTTCGATGCTTTACATAATTACAAATTGAGAATTGCTTACCAGAATGGACTACGTAATGCGAAAATTCAATTGAATACGTTCTAATACTTTGTATATTTATTTTGTACAATCAAATGATTAAATTTTATTGATAAAGGAGTCCATAGTTCACTAGTAAACTTCATTGGGAATTCGAATATGATACATTCATTGAAATAAATTTGCCCATAATTGAATAAAAATGCTTTTTCCCACGAGGCACGTAAGAAAAATTGCAAAATTTAGGAAATGTTGCCGATTTTTTTTTACCGAGCCAAGTTAGCTCAATCGTGTATTGGCTCCCATACTTCATAAGGACGTATATTCAATTTACACTACGTTTTTTTTTCGAACTTTGGTTATTAGGTTAAGGCGTCGAAAAACTAAGTTTTCGCGAAGTCGAAGCATTAAATTTGGAACTCATTTCGCCTTAAGTATGAAAATACCTGTGTTAGAGAGTCCCGCTCTTCCGTATGATTGCTTGAAAAAGTCAACGTATTAGGTAATTAAATTTAGTAGCGTAATTAAATAACCTAAGTTAAATATGTAAGTTAAAGAATAAGAATTATAAACTTATGTTTTAGCTATGGTACGAGTATTATGTGTGGAGTGTGGGTGCTTCTGATTAAGGCGCGGTCGTATCCTGATAATATTAAAAAGCATAATCTTTAAACATCGAGTAACGAAACAGTTCGACAATAATCTATGAAAAAAATACTTAGGTTAGAAAAGGAACAGGCAAAGAGTAATAACCGAACAGAATTCATAAATATTACTCGCTCTCTGCAGAAAAAAATCCTAAATAGGTCCATAAAAATAAACTTTCACGTCCAAACTCTCAGAATTTTCAGCGATAACACTATATTATTTTTTAAGTAATACATAGCCAACGTATAGTACTAAAGTTATAACCAGCAGTTTTTTCAATTGTGTTAGTATATATCGAAAAATATAAAGAAAACGTACAAAATTAACGCATTTTCACATTGCATCGTCCAATCTAACAAGTGACTTTCAACCTTACGTAAAGCATCGTAAATTATTTTCAAATTGGGGTTGGAGCGCGTCTTAACAGTATTTCAGGAGCACCCAGGAAGGTGTGAGTGATTGTATGTATGTGTGTGTGTAGTTTGTGTGTGCATTACAGAATGTTACGAAACTACTTTTAAAAGTTTTTCAGTTTCCTCGTAGTTAAGTGTCAATAGCCATTCGTTAAGGATTTTTTATGCATTTATAGTTATTCCTAGGGTAAATATCCAAAATTACATTTATAGCATTGTAGATGTAAGCGGATTGCATGGTATACTGACGCGATGCAAACTGAGTCCGAGCAGTACTTTTATTGGCTACTCTACTACTTCTTCGCTTGTTTACATTTTTAAGGTTGTACTCTAGAGTTCTATGTAACTTTATAATAATAATAATATTTATTTCCAACTTACTAAGTATTACTTACTAATAGCCTATGTACTTAGGTTACAACTATATGCTAGAGTACACCATAAACATTTATTTTACTTATATAATACTAAAATAATTAAAAGGTAATACTTACTATATTTTATACGAAATTAAGTATTACTTTAAACACACTTAAGAGAGAGAAAAAAAAATACTTAAGCACCATGCTTATTACACAATATGTACCTACCACAAAAGAAAAGAGAAGTATATAAAATGAAACCTGCTAATTTACTTTAAAACGACATATAGAATATATAGTTTCCAGACCGACAGTAGTCCTGAGTCTCGGTATAGTGTACTTGTAGAGTATCGGTAGCTTAAAATACATAACTTTGATTAAAGCTCTCTGTGCTCTTTCTAGTTCCAAGAACTTTGTCTTGGTAGCTCCTCCCCAGACTAGTATGCAATAATTTTGAATTGATTGTCCTAAAGTTATGTAAGATTTGGTTGATTAAATCTCTAGGTGCGACACTACGTAGAATTTAAAAAATCCAGATCAGTTTACGGACCCTACTCGTCAGAAGTTCAATGTGAGCATGCCAAGACAGACGTTGATCGAACAGAACTACATCCTTAGAAGACATCCAATAATCATCTATATTTGTATTCGCATAGTGCTTATTTGACTTACCCAATACTTAATACATATATTTGTATATCTAATAGCCAAAGTTGATTTATTGTTCTTATTGTCTAGCTGCGCTCTGCGGTTTCGCCCGAAGAATTCTGTGTCAATCCAAAGCCTCATCTACCTCCATACCAACTTTCATCAAAATTGGCCTCGCCGTTTGCGCGTGAAAGAGCAACAAAAATCCATCCATCCATCCATCTAAACTTTCACATTTATAATATTATTATATATATACATTTAGTATATATAGGAGACTATTGCAGTATAATGTAATGTCCGCGCTCCGTACCTAGCTCTCAAGTATCGATCTCTACCCTCCAATCTAGTCCTCCCCACCCCACACCCCTCTCATGACGTCACCGATCGCCTTGGGAAGTTTGGTATCATCTACCTAACCTTCGCGCTTGTATAGCTAACAATATAAAACTAACTAAGGTTCTTTCTTATTATAATAATAATAATAATATGGGACAGCATCCACACGCGGTGTTCAGGTCCCAAACTAGACAGAGCCTGTACTATGGTAACCTGATGTCTGATATACATACTTATATACATATACACACCCAGACACAGCTCAGACATGTTCATCCACACGCGGTGTTCAGGTCCCAAACTAGACAGAGCCTGTACTATGTAACCTGATGTCTGATATACATACTTATATACATATACACACCCAGACACAGCTCAGACATGTTCATGCACACGCGGTGTTCAGGTCCCAAACTAGACAGAGCCTGTACTATGTAACCTGATGTCTGATATACATACTTATATACATATACACACCCAGACACAGCTCAGACATGTTCATGCACACGCGGTGTTCAGGTCCCAAACTAGACCGAGCCTGTACTATGTAACCTGATGTCTGATATACATACTTACATACATATACACACCCAGACACAGCTCAGACATGTTCATGCACACGCGGTGTTCAGGTCCCAAACTAGACCGAGCCTGTACTATGTAACCTGATGTCTGATATACATACTTATATACATATACACACCCAGACACAGCTCAGACATGTTCATGCACACGCGGTGTTCAGGTCCCAAACTAGACCGAGCCTGTACTATGTAACCTGATGTCTGATATACATACTTACATACATATACACACCCAGACACAGCTCAGACATGTTCATGCACACGCGGTGTTCAGGTCCCAAACTAGACCGAGCCTGTACTATGTAACCTGATGTCTGATATACATACTTATATACATATACACACCCAGACACAGCTCAGACATGTTCATGCACACGCGGTGTTCAGGTCCCAAACTAGACCGAGCCTGTACTATGTAACCTGATGTCTGATATACATACTTATATACATATACACACCCAGACACAGCTCAGACATGTTCATGCACACGCGGTGTTCAGGTCCCAAACTAGACCGAGCCTGTACTATGTAACCTGATGTCTGATATACATACTTACATACATATACACACCCAGACACAGCTCAAACAGACATGTTCATGCATATCATATGGGACAACATCCACACGCGGTGTTCAGGTCCCAAACTAGACCGAGCCTGTACTATGTAACCTGATGTCTGATATACATACTTACATACATATACACACCCAGACACAGCTCAAACAGACATGTTCATGCATATCATATGGGACAACATCCACACGCGGTGTTCAGGTCCCAAACTAGACCGAGCCTGTACTATGTAACCTGATGTCTGACATACATACTTACATGCATATACACACCCAGACACAGCTCAAACAGACATGTTCATGCATATCATATGGGACAACATCCACACGCGGTGTTCAGGTCCCAAACTAGACCGAGCCTGTACTATGTAACCTGATGTCTGATATACATACTTACATACATATACACACCCAGACACAGCTCAAACAGACATGTTCATGCATATCATATGGGACAACATCCACACGCGGTGTTCAGGTCCCAAACTAGACCGAGCCTGTACTATGTAACCTGATGTCTGATATACATACTTATATACATATACACACCCAGACACAGCTCAAACAGACATGTTCATGCACATCATATGGGACAACATCCACACGCGGTGTTCAGGTCCCAAACTAGACCGAGCCTGTACTATGTAACCTGATGTCTGATATACATACTTATATACATATACACACCCAGACACAGCTCACACAGACATGTTCATGCACATCATATGGGACAACATCCACACGCGGTGTTCAGGTCCCAAACTAGACCGAGCCTGTACTATGTAACCTGATGTCTGATATACATACTTATATACATATACACACCCAGACACAGCTCAAACAGACATGTTCATGCACATCATATGGGACAACATCCACACGCGGTGTTCAGGTCCCAAACTAGACCGAGCCTGTACTATGTAACCTGATGTCTGATATACATACTTATATACATATACACACCCAGACACAGCTCACACAGACATGTTCATGCACATCATATGGGACAACATCCACACGCGGTGTTCAGGTCCCAAACTAGACCGAGCCTGTACTATGTAACCTGATGTCTGATATACATACTTACATACATATACACACCCAGACACAGCTCAAACAGACATGTTCATGCATATCATATGGGACAACATCCACACGCGGTGTTCAGGTCCCAAACTAGACCGAGCCTGTACTATGTAACCTGATGTCTGATATACATACTTACATACATATACACACCCAGACACAGCTCACACAGACATGTTCATGCACATCATATGGGGCAACATCCACACGCGGTGTTCAGGTCCCAAACTAGACCGAGCCTGTACTATGTAACCTGATGTCTGATATACATACTTACATACATATACACACCCAGACACAGCTCAAACAGACATGTTCATGCATATCATATGGGACAACATCCACACGCGGTGTTCAGGTCCCAAACTAGACCGAGCCTGTACTATGTAACCTGATGTCTGACATACATACTTACATGCATATACACACCCAGACACAGCTCAAACAGACATGTTCATGCATATCATATGGGACAACATCCACACGCGGTGGTCAGGTCCCAAACTAGACCGAGCCTGTACTATGTAACCTGATGTCTGATATACATACTTATATACATATACACACCCAGACACAGCTCAAACAGACATGTTCATGCACAAACGAACCCGGGACCAGCGGCTCAGAATGCAGAGTGTGGCAGGCGCCACCAGTGCGCCAACCGGCCAGTCAAAAGGTAAATCTTATCCTTACATACGTAGTATAAAATGATGTCGCGTCCGACGGAGGTTTTTTTAATGCTATTAAAAGACGGTACAAGCCCGAGGCCCACCTGGTGTTCAGGGGTAACCTCTGCCTAGTACAGATACATTCCGTCACAACGAACGAATTATTATTTATTACGCGAATTCATTCGCGTAGGTACGCTCGGCCTGCAGCCTCGTCATAACCTCCCATCTTTTATTGGTTTATCTTCCATAAGAACCTTCTCCTGACAATAATTAACACAACAAAAGAATTAGCGAGATTGTTCCATCCGTTCTCAAGTTATAGCGTGACCAGGAGAAATAGGGGTTCATTTTTATATATATAAATTATTAATTTAATACGGTTTAATGTACGAAAAATGACGTACTGGATTCTTCTCTTATCTAAATCCATAATCTCTGGCTGGACCGATTGTAACGGGATTTTCACTGGCAGATAGCTGATGTTTTAACGAGTAACTTAGGTAACATTTAATTTAATCATTTCAATAATGTATTTAAACCTTGTGGATCTAGGTAAGTAGTACATATACATGTGATGTTAAAATTAAATAATTTCGCTAGATCCGCTTAATAAGCATACAAGATGTTTACAAAGAATAATAAACTTCTGGCGGGAGCCCACCCGGAGTCAAAGTCAGACCGGTTAGGTCGAAATTAGTGACAAATCCAACTCTGACCCCCCCCCCCTCTCTCCCCCCCCCCCCCCCAAAATTTAGGTGTAAAAGTGTTAGTAGAGTAGACAAAATTATCTTTGATATTAAATTTTAAAAAAAACTACGCGGTTCCGGCAGGGGGAAATGGTAGGGGGTGTTCCCTGCCCCCAACCCCCCCTCCTACCCACTCCCCCTCCCCCAAAGTTAAGTGTAAAAGTGTTTAAATAGAGTAGAAAAATTGATCTTTGATATTAAATTAAAAAAAAACTACGCGATTCCGGCAGGGAAAAATGGTGGGGGGGGGTTCCCCTCCCTCCCCCACCCCTTCCTCCCCTCCCCCCCCCTAAATTCAGGCGACTCGATTCAAGACCTTACCCAAAAACGTTATGTACAATGTCATGTAAGATTCTTATCTTCTAAAAATTCCGTAATGATATAATATGTTTTGTCTACAAGAAATTTGTTAAGAACGTTTTTAAACAAAACAACACTTTCGATACATCTAATTCTGTTTGGAATTGTATTCTATAACTTGTGTGCCATGCAGAGCACACTCTTGCGCATGAAGGCGCGGTCCAACCCCAATTTTAAAATAGTTTACGACGCTTTACGTAAGGTTTAAAATCGCTTGTTAGATTGGACGATGTAATGCGAAAATGCGTTAATTTCGGACGTTTTCTTTATATTTTTCGATATATACTAACACAATTGAAAAAACTGCTGGTTATAACTTTAGTACTATACGTTGGCTATGTATTACCTGAAAAAATATAGTGTTATCGCTGTAAATTCTGAGAGTTTGGACGTGAAAGTTTATTTTTATGGACCTATTTAGGATTTTTTTCTGCAGAGAGCGAGTAATATTTATGAATTCTGTTCGGTTATTACTCTTTGCCTGTTCCTTTTCTAACCCTTGTTTTTTTTTCATACAATATTATCGATCTGTTTCGTTACACTATTTATTTATTTATTTACTATTATCAGGATACGAGCGCGCCTTAAGTTGTTACTTCGCTACGCGTCATTCCGTTACTTCCGAGTGTACGTGAATGTTTTCTCGTGAGTATTTATGGAGAAGAAATGTGACTAAAAATAAAAAAGACCCATTCATCGAAACTATAAATGCTATAAATTATGTCTATAAAATATAAGTTCTAAAAGTAACAAATTGTTTTTCAATTTTAATTATCAGACCCATACTAGTAGGAATGTGTGCACAATAGTATATTAGTACCTAATGAATTGGCAATGTCACTTGTCTGTGACAAACGTATAGGTTAGGTTAGGTTCGAACCGTGACCCACCAGGCGCGAGCCGAGCGAGCGTAGCGAGCGTGCCGCGGCAGCGGCCGGCGAGCTCTTCATCAAACTACTTTTGTTCCAAATTTTTGCACAATAGTATATCAGTAGCTATCTAATGAATTGGCAAAGTCACTTGTCTGTGACATACCTATAGGTTAGTTATAGTTAGTTAGAATAGGTCGAAGTCAGTGACAGAACCGACTCATAGCACCCCGATTTCAAGCAGTCTTGTCGGGTTGCAGAGCCGACGCGGGGGTGGTAGTAGATCGAAATGCAGTACTTAACCTCAAAATACTTAAACAAACATAACTCGAAAACTAATGGTCTCCGGCGGGTGGGGTTTGCGGGGGGGGGGGCACTACCCGAACCCTATAAACTACTATAAAAGTTACAAGAGTTGCGATGTCAATACGAAAGTTAGTAAGTAAAGTATTTCTAAACAATGCTTCTTTCGGTTGGATAGTGCTGTCAAAGCTGTTCAATAGATGTCGCTCCGTCCCCGTAAGACGGTTAATTAGATAGAGAGTTAAAATTCGATATTCGGGCCTGAACCTCGGTGGCCTAGTTGGTCTATGGCGTCTGACTCGGAGCGTCAGAAGACGCGGGTTCGAATCCCGTCCGAGGATGTGAATTTTTCTCTCTATAAATTTCAATATCTGCAGATCATCAAAATTGAAATACAGTTGACAAATGTTTATTTCTAAAATACCTTGACCAATTTTGATAAAATGTTGTTGGTATTTGGTATCCCTGATTTTTGACATGTATGTTTGTTCAGACTAATGTTCGATCTCCGTAATGGCTGGACCGGTTTTGACTGAACTCTCGCTGGCAGATAGGTGACGGTATGAAGAGCATCTTAGGCTACTTTTATTTAAGAAGCATAATATCTCCCGAGGCCAGGCGAGCGAATCTGGATGGGACAGCTACTACTTAAGGCGCGGTCCAACCCCAATTTTAAAATAATTTACGATGCTTTACGTAAGGTTGAAAATCGCTTGTTAAATTGGACGATGTAATGTGAAAATGCGTTCATTTTGTATGTTTACTTTATATTTAAAAAACTGCTGGTTATTACTTTAGTACTATACATTGGCTAAGTACCTATTACCTAAAAAAAATATAGTGTTATCGCTGATTCTGAGAGTTTGGACGTGAAAGTTTATTTTTGTGGACCTATTCAGGATTTTTTTCTGCTGAAAGAGTTATATTTATGAATTCTATTCGGTTATTACTCTTTTCCTATTCCTTTTCTAACCTTCGTATTTTTTTCATAATATACTTTCGATCATATTTGTTGCACTAGGTTTTTAAAAATTTTGCTTTTTCTTTAATCAGGGACTGAGTGCGCCTTTATATAAAACTTTGAAGAAATAGTAGTTTCCAGATACCTACAAAGATTCAATAATAAATCAGCACTGAGCAAAGTTTGAGAAACTTTGTACTTGGCTTACAACATTGATTAGGTTTGAGAAACTTGAAATCAAAGTTGGCTTTCCAACGTATAGAACTGTCTATTGAAAGAAACTTGTATAAAAAAATATTCCATCTGAGAAAGGTTCTTGGTAGTTTTTTATTTAGTTAAAACTATAAGTAAAGTATGTACCTATTAATAAAGCAATTGAAAAAAATTTTAATTTATCAGGTAAATCATTGAAAATTTTAATATTGATGCAAGATGATTGCAAGATTGATGTTTTTTGCAGTTCACATAATGCAGGAAAAGACACATCTACAAAGAAAAGAGCCAGAATTCAAATAGAAAATGATGCGTTCTACGCATGTACGATGAAAATGAGTAAGATACTGTTTAGGACAAATTAGTTGTTTAAGCATATTTATTTTCGAGTTTCCACTCTCCGGGCAAAACTAACGCTTTTGAGCTTTATGGATGCTTCAACTTAAATGTCAACAATGATAACACCACCAATGCACTCACTAGCTGCGTTTGCCGATGAGGGCTTTGGTGGCGTTGCCATTGTTGGCTCTTTTGTTAAAGCATTTGTAAAGCTCAAAAACGTTATTATTGCCAAGTTAGCCCCTTTTGCCCACACCCTGGGCAAATGGACCACATACTGGAACGCTAAACCGAGCATAATACCTAAAATCGCATGATTGTGATGTCAAAATGGACCACATACTGGAACGCTAAACCGAGCATAATACCTAAAATCGCATGATTGTGATGTCAAAATGGACCACATACTGGAACGCTAAACCGAGCATAATATTTACCTAAAATCGCATGATTGTGATGTCAAATAGATAGTTGTTAAAAAAAACAATCACTAACAACCATGCTCCGGACATGGGTCAAATATTACTCTTTTTTTAGCTTGAACACTAAATGAAAAGAGTCCAAAACATTTTCCCACACATTTCCAATTCAAACACTCTTGTGAGCGTTTTTAGCTTTATTTTCACTAACTTGGCTCTAGTTGGACGCACTAACTGTTAATCAAATGCACCTAATATAAGTACATAATAATAATAAATCCTTTTATCAAATGTTATCCTATTAGAAAATCCATGCTTGTAGTTTTTTTTCGCAGCACATAATATTTCATCTCAGCTGCATGTGTTGTGTCTATACTTAGAAGTTAATACAAAATAAATTGTAGTTCTTACAATTCTTGCACTAGTGACCGTGGCAGATATAGTACTATCAAGAATAAAATCCATTCCTCCAAAAAAACACGACAAACTGACCAAGAAAATAGTTGTCTTTAAATAACGTGCTATTTATTTAAGTTCTAAATTCCTTAACTTATAAACAGCTGTGTTGTGAGTTCACCACAACACAACCAATCATGAAGATTAGAAAGTGGCTTTTGAAAATGTATTTAAGCCATGTCTAAAATAAAACTAATCCAAGAGATGTTTCACCATCAAACAAAAATACATTTCCGCATTCGAAATACAAACCACGAAGCATTAGAAAATAGAAAAAGAAAACAAAAATTCGTTTCCAAACCAGCCGGCCTGTGACGTCACACTGCAATATCCCAAGTAGGTCACTCTCATTTTTTCACTTTCCACGAAACAATCACAACACTTTCGTCGCACTCATTACGAACGCACGGAATCTGATTTCGATGTTTGAATTATCGATTGGAAGCTATTTTCGGACGCGATACACGATTTTCCGACGGATTTTTGTTGTTTTTTTAACGTACTGACGTGACGCGCAGCGAGCGAGGGGCGCCGCGCCGCGGAATGGCGCATTAGTTAGGCGGTGTTGCCATTTTGAGGACTAAATTTCCGCAGCGTTTTGTAACTAAAAATTACGATTAGTAAAACACACATTGTATACAAGGCCTAGTCTTACCGTATTTTTATAAATTATAATGAAGATTTATATCTTTAGATATTATTTAGATATATAATTAAAATAAAAAAATGTGATAAATAATAATTGACTTACAAAAAAATAAAGTTCTTCTGACATTCTTGAGGGTTCCCAAACTTGACTATTACATAAAGACTTTAAATTTATAACACTGCCAAATATGTTATGTTACATAATACGTTTGACCGTTTACGTATATAAGTCTATTTGTTTTTTTGTTATCGTTACGCGATGCCCGGGGCGAAGGCCAGTCAAAACTTAGATTTTCAATGTTGGGGTTTGAAACCGGTTACAATAATGTTATCCGGTATTATTTTTGTTTAGGGACGTAGCTTAATACTCACACAATTTTGAGGTAAAATATAATAATCCGAAATACCATTTCGATACCAATACGAGGTAAAACATAACTGAGCTATTTAGTTTCAGAGTTTAGTTTGAATTTTTTTTTTCTTTTGACCTTGTTCGGGTTTATTGCATTGTCGAGAATATATTCAAGCACCATATCATATTATAATGTTCAATTTGTTAGCAAACAATATGGCTCTCAAGCTGACTTCGTTTATGAAACTCATACAAATACTGAGGCCGTAGTTTAAACAATTTGTGAAAAAGTATTCATAACGCAAACGTCAACGCGTCTTGCTTCGGTTTATAAACTGTGAGATAATTGTGTCATGTGCATGTATTTTGTCTTGCAGTATGTCCAGTAGAGGTATTATATAAAACGTGCGATTAATTAGAAGTTTCATAATATGTAGAAATCGTCGCAAGTTATAGCTAAATAAAGCAGCACTAGACCAGACTGCATGTTGAGCACTTTGGTTGGATCCAAACATTAGTTTAGACTAAGATGACATTTATTTCGTTATATTATTTATTTAATTTTGTGACATTTGTTTCTTTAATGTGTTTATTTAATTTTTTAATGTGTTTATTTAATGTTTTAATTGTATGGACTTTGATTATGTGAAATAAATGATTTTTATTCATTGATTCATAATGCATCAAAGGTCGCACGGCCAAACACAATAGAAATTTCATTGTTATCATGACATCGACCCTTGAAGGGTTAACAACAGTACAGATATTAGTGTCCAAATCTTTAATAGCTTATAGGAAAAAGTTTCTAAATGATGGTTCTTGGTTATGTATGAATTTCTAAGATCTGTATTTCAACGGGATTCAACGAGTAATGATGGTGAATTAATAAATGTTAAGTGTTTGCACGAGTTTAGGCAAACTGTACAAAATCCAATAGCGAAATTTTATGTTATAATTCTTTAAATTTTTGTATTATATATTAATAAATCCTTTCCTGGGATAGTGGATAGACTTCTAGGTAACTGTCAAATTACTACAGTTACTGGGATGAAAATCTTGATACTATAAATATATAAACTATTTAATGGCACATGAACAAAACGAACGAATTCTATACAATATAAAAAATAGTCACATTTATTGTGTAAAAAATCAAACTAGACAAACTACAAGCGCTAATGAATAGTTTGTTTCGATTGAGAACATTTGCGTATTGCGTATTGTTCAATATTATGAGCTCAACGAGTCATAAAAAAAAACTACACTAATTTCTATCAGAACATAAGTTTATTATATATTTAAGTATTTCAACTCTCCATTAGATTTTTATTATATTGAAGAAGCTAATGTAACAAAAATGTTCGTAGCAACAAAGGGAGATATCATGTGTATGGCAACATTATGTAAATGTCATTGCAGCTATTTGGGCTATAGCGTCAGATGTACCAACAAATCCAACCATAACAAAACAAACTACAATGTTTACAAAGTCGACATTTTCGAATGCATCTTTAATATAACAAATTGGGCATTCGTAGAACTTACCTAGTCCGGAAGGTATAGGGCTATGTTAAGGCTAACCCAATCCTCGAGCCGAACGATCGGAGGCAAATCCATCCTTATGCATTTCAAAATAAAGTCGCTTTCCGTCTGTCTGTACCATATCCCCTAACTCGTAAACCATGCAACAGATTTTGATGCGGTTTTCACCGTCAGTTAGATTTAGTCTGACTGTCACATCATTATTCCCGGAAGGTTTATATAATACTAATATTATAAAGAGGAAAGATTTGTATGTAAGTATGTTTGTAACGAATTGGCTCAAAAAGTACTGGACCGATTTCAAAAATTCTTTCACCATTGGAAAGCTACATTCACCCTGAGTCACAAAGGCTATATAAGATTCATCATCATCATCATCGTCCATCACCGAGCGGGTGAAACCGCGGAGAGCAGCTAGTAGGTATAATATATACTAAATAAAATCTACCTATTTAAGTTTTAATGTAAGGAATGATGTCGCAATCCTTAATAAATAGCGAGTGTAGTAGAAATAAAATAATATTAATGCAATTTCAAGACTTCCATTCTATTCAGTCATTGGAGTGTATCTCAGAAACTACA
This sequence comes from Selenia dentaria, assembly GCA_917880725.1. Classification (NCBI taxonomy): domain Eukaryota; kingdom Metazoa; phylum Arthropoda; class Insecta; order Lepidoptera; family Geometridae; genus Selenia; species Selenia dentaria. The sequence continues at coordinate 17,609,170 of OU862903.1, forward strand.
GGACCAAATTTGATGAAATTTAAATGGGACCACACGGGCCACCAGCACCAGCAAAAGCACCGGCTTTCCAACAAAAAAATAATTTTGTGAATTGGTTCACCCAGTCCAAAGTTATGAGGTAACAAACATAAAAAAACATACTGTCGAATTGAGTACCTTCTCCTTTTTTTGGAAGTCGGTAGATAAAACCTGTTTATGCCTAAAAATGTGCATAACAAAAATTCGCTTAAAAACATAAACTATTTTTATACAGTACGTTTGCGTTCCAACTAGCGATATTTGAAAGACGTTTAAAAAATGTCAAATTCATCGACAAATCACCTTTCAGGGTTCCCAATCCCCCCATTTTGGAATGGCATAAGAATGGGGATTCTTATTTTTAAGTTTTATTTTTTATGTCAGTAATTAAATAACTGTCACTTTGTATGTAGAGGCTCAACACTCATGAAAAAGTACTCAATCGACGGGTGATAGTAGGTACTCGTATTGTCTAATCATGAAAAATAAGAATCAGCGTCAAATTTTTACAAAGTTACGTTAAAAAAAATATTTAACATAAATTTAACCTAAAAATTTACACAAACTATTTACATTATTATTTTTTTCTCAAAAACTAGCTGGTTAACGTACATTTTTCATTGTTGTTATTGGAAGCACTTTAAACTACCTGGAGAATGACGCCAAAATGACTACTCTAGGTGTAATAACAAAAATGTTATTACTGTTTTAAACCGACCCCTGCCCAAGCGCTATACAACGGTACACAGCTGTTAGATTGTTTGAAATGGTCCGGATGCGCGAGCAGGAACACGAAATGTTGGAACTCAAACAGACTGTATAACGGCCATTTTCAATAACCTATCTATCGCCGGTTTACCTTTTTAGAGATAGATATTTGACACTATTTGTGTGGACGTTGTGTCAAATTTCTATCGGTAGTAAAGAAAACTATGGATAGATAGAATATTGAAAACGTCCGTAAGTGATTATTTCAATTTAGTTGAGAGCCCCTCTTAGAGTAAAGGCCTCCCTCCCACTCCTTCAAAACTTCAACATTGGATCAATGAAACTCAGTGTCAAAACTCACGTCAAGGCACGCGAATTGAGTGAACTATGATACTTCGTCATAAAACGTCTATCGTAATCCATTATCATTCTAAGCTTGCTATATTGGCGTGGAGGTACCAAATTTAATGGTAAGGTTAAAATATGACTACTTTAAGAGGAGGGAGTAGGGCCAATACTTCAAACCTCATCTCCTACTCTTCTGTTCCAGTTACGGTGCGGAAACTGCACTAAAGGTGCGTTCGTTTAGCTTATGAGGGCATCGGTGGCGTTGTCATTCATGTCTCTTTTGTTAAGGCGTTCGGAGAGCTCAAAAACGTTATTTTTGCCCTCACCTTATTCGAACGCTCAACTGAGCATAAGACCTAAAATCGCATGATTATGCTGTCAATAAACGATCACAAACAACCATGCTCCGGACGTGGGTCAAAAATTACACTTTTTTGGTGGCAAAGATTCCTCTTTTTTTAGCTTTCCGAACGCTGAACAAAAAGAGACATGATCGACATTTTCACCCACAGATTCCCAATTTGAACGCCCCTTGTGAGCGTTTTTAGCGTTATTTTCGCTAAAAACGCTCACGAAGGACCTATTCGAACGCACTATAAATGGGACACACGGGTAGCTACTATGTTCTAATCTGTCATCCGTAGCAGTGTAATATGTAGCGAGTGGATACACATGGATGTATATCTACGTTAATCTGTCTCGTATGTTTACGCGTTCCAAATGATACGAGAGTCGGAGTTATACTTCCGTGTTTTCACAATATTAGTTGGGCAATGGGTGATTATGGGTGGCAGCTTTGTAGTAATAGGAGGGTTCGCAGAGAAACAGCATGTGTTTCTTTCTCACAATGTCTTCAATACTCAATTATTTATTGGTGGCAGCTTTGTAGTAATAGGAGGGTTCGCAGAGAAACAGCATGTGTTTCTTTCTCACAATGTCTTCAATACTCAATTATTTATTGGTGGCAGCTTTGTAGTAATAGGAGGGTTCGCAGAGAAACAGCATGTGTTTCTTTCTCACAATGTCTTCAATACTCAATTATTTATTGGTGGCAGCTTTGTAGTAATAGGAGGGTTCGCAGAGAAACAGCATGTGTTTCTTTCTCACAATGTCTTCAATACTCAATTATTTATTGCAACATATGTAGCGACATGCAGGTCTTATTGAACATGTTTTTGGATAATTTACTGATTCAGGCGTTACTTTGCGGAAATACATTATCAAAAAACGATATTAAAAAATATTTAGTGGCACTTCCGCTGAAAAAAACAATGAGTTTGGCCTATTTGGGGATGTGCAACACCCTCCCTCCCGCACAAGCTACTTAATAGGAAGAATACAAAATAAAAAAACACACAAGAAAACCCAAATAAACCAAAAACGATATTAAAAAATATTTAGTGACACTTCCGCTGAAAAAATCAATGATTTTCTTGTGTGTTTTTTATTTTGTAAATAGGCCAAAATCATTGTTTTTTTCGGCGGAAGTGTCACTAAATATTTTTTTAATATCGTTTTTTGAACATGTTTTTATTGTATAACATATGACCCTATAAGGGCATGGCCACAGTAGGAAAGAAACGGAACGATCAATTTTAATTTCATTCAATTTATCTACCGACTTCCAAAGACAGGAGGAGGTACTCAATTCGACTGTTTTTTAATGTTTGTTACCTCATAACTTTTGACTGGGTGAACCGATTCTCAAAATTATTTTTTTGTTTGAAAGCTGGTGCTTCCCGTGTGGTTCCATTTATTAATTCATATAATTTCATCGGATTCGGTCCAGTAGTTTTTGAGATACACTACAATGACTGAATAGAATGGAAGTCGGTATTCAAATTTTTCAAATTGTACTTGCCGTTGAATAAATTCGTATAAGTTATTACAACATTTCGATTTAAATATAATGAGTTAAAGTTTTTAATAAAACCTACATTTTCTATGTCTTTTAGCGTGTTAGGCAGTTTCATATATATTCATTCATAAGATCTGTACATTTCTAGATTGGACATTGGTTGTATCAGTTTATGTCTATTATGGTATTAACTTATAATTAAATAATAATAATTTATATTTTAAGATGATACTGAAATTGGCAGGTGCCGTAGTCTCGTCCATAGCCCACTATCTCCCGTACCACTAATAAGTACATATCAATAGCCATGCCATTTTTGTAATAGACTAGCAAACCCTGCGAACTCCGTTTCGCCACCAGATGGCTTCGTTTTATGTAACATTTCGTTTGGCGCCATCTACTTAAAATATTGGTTTGTAGTACATGCTATGTATCAGAGATGGCGCTGTATGTGAAAAAAGATTTTCACGCTTTTCTTTTTAAATTTTTCTTGAATTTTCTTTACTATAAACCTCACGGAGAGACCTTTCCAACGAATGCAAAACCGTGGAAATAGGTTCGTGCGTTCTGGAGTTATAGCGTCAGGAAGGAAAACCCGACTTATTAGAATATAGTAGAAGATAGATATACCATATAAACATCCATCCAAAACGTTTCTGTTTTTATACTACATTGTATTTTTATACCAAACGGGCCTCTAAGTGTTGGCCACAGCCCCACTTATGCCTATGTAAAGGACCGGATGAAACCCGTGAAATTGATAGAATAAAAATAATAAATATAATTAATTATGGTTATAAACTAATAATTTATTATTGCATTGAAATTTATAGAGAGACAAATTCACAGGACGGGATTCGAACCCGCGTCTTTTGACTCTCCGTGTCAGACGCAATTGACCAACTAGGCCACCGAGGTTCGGGTCCGAGCATCGAATTTTAACTCTCTATCTGACTAACCGTCTATAAAAATAATGTATTATTGTTATAAACTATTTCTTGTTATGGACGATAACAAGAAATACTTTATGGAACAATGCATAATGTTAGACTCCGCGCAAGATGGCTTACCTCTTCAACTTGGCTGAGGGTCGAGCGACTGCCCCAGTCCTCCCAGGTATCCCTCTCACCTGCACACAATTAACAACAGCATTAGAACATTTGCAAAACAGACAGGAAAACTGTAGAAAGTGTAACAGTTTAGCAACCAGCGTTGCCAGATTGTTTTTTGCCAAGTCGGGATTTTTTAACTTTTTGAGTAAAAAAGCGGGATTATGTCGTCGAAAGCGGGACAATTTATAAAAGTATAAGTATAATCAGAGGTTACTCAAATATTTATCTTTTTATTTGAGATTAAAATTACGTACTAATACTATGTAGTACAAACAAAGTCGCTGTCTGTCCGTCCCTATGTATGCTTCAATCTTCAAAACTACGGAACGGATTTTGAAGCGCTTTTTTTAATAGATAGAGTGATTCAAGAGGAAGGTTTATATGTATGATACATGCATAATATTGTAGAGAAACACTGTTGAATTTACAGGTTTCTAATGTGATGTCGTAAATAAACACATTTTTTTGCGCTTACATTGCGAACGCTGACTGAACCCCACGAGATAAACCAAAATAATGTACTACGGTATTGTACACCTTAAAAAGCTCAACAAAACATCCGCGATGGTATATGTCTATCTCTTAAGGATAACCCACAATAACCATTTTTTATTCTTTACATTTACGGGAAAAAATGGCTTATTTAGGAAGTTATTTTAAGCAATACAGCATATTTCTTTAGATATTATTTATTATCAATAAGATTTTTTTATTGAAGATCTGCATTTTTTTAAATTTATAATGCTTTAGTTCACAGACATCAAAGGGTCCGTGGCATTGTTTATATATATATTATATTTTAAACTTCTTTTTATAATTACTAAAGGAATACAGGAGGACATTTTTTTTTTACTTAACTAGACTTGCATAATACATTTGTGAAGGGCACTTATTTGATGAAAACCTGCATTTATTTAAGCTTTCAGTATTAATGTCATGATTAATAAAAAAGTTGTTATTACAATACCTATGTGAATACGAAATTTATACCTTAGTTGAAGTTGATTTTTGGATTTTAGTAAAACAACATTTAATTATACCGGTTTTTTTATCTTACCGGTATTTGATAGGACTTGACCTGGTTGTATATCAAATACCGGATTTATCTTATTCAAGCCCTAGTTTTATTTGTAACATGGTCAAAAAATATTTGTTTAGTACCTACAAATGTGTTGTTTATTGTCTAATATTAATAATAAAACTGTATTTATTATCAAGTATTAGCAAGTATTTTGGTCCAACCAATGCATAACTAATATTATGAACTACATTTAGGTACCTTATAGTTTGTTCGTTTTGACATATAATAGGTAATCAAAATAAAATTTATTTAAAAATCACATAAACTATTTAATCGTTTACTCGTGCCGATTTACAATAAAGACACCCATAGCTTAGTATGATAATGGTATTAGTAAATCTTGTCATAAATCTTTACACCATAATAATTACCTACTTAAAATAACGTACCTAATTAGTTAACAACGCAGGCGAATTGAAAATCATAAGTCAGTAGAATACTATCAAGTAACCATACGCCCGCGAGTGGCTATGCTGGCTAGACCCCTTGCGCCGCCCGGCGGTCTGCGTCTGCTTCACCCCCTCAATATCCGTGTAACGTCTCTACCATTTCACCTTAATCCTTATCCAATTAAGTACCTTCAATACATTGTACATTCAATATAGATCAATATGGCCCTTTACATTTCATTCTGTACTAGGTAGGTATATTATTTAGTATCAGCATTGCTCCCGTGCGAAGCCGGGGCGGGTCGCTAGTAAGTGATAACCAATAGCAAATATAGCCATAGAAATGTATTTTAACCCGATGACTCGCGATTCGCCATATTTGGCCAATAATACAATAGATTTCGCAGAAATCAACCTACTTTTCCAGGAACTGCAACGTGTGTGATTAATAACAATATCAGATTTACTCTATCGTTAGGTAGTTGAATGTTTTTTGTCTTCTGCATAAAAAAAGCGGGACTGAGCGTGTCCCGCGCGGGACTTTCTTGATTTAAAAATCGGGACGTCCCGACAAAATCGGGATGTCTGGCAACGATGATAGCAACCAACATCCTACTGACTATTGTTGTATAACTAGCTGTGCCCCGTGAATTCACTCGCGTGATGATTGATGATTATGATGATGAAATAGTATATTTCATTACAAGTGGGGAAAGGCTGTCATTGCAAAGAGTTCCGACAAATGACAGTCGGAACAAGTTGCAATGACGGTTCCGCACGTGTACTGAACGACTATCTTTAAAACAGTTGCGAAAAAATGAAGCAATTTAATAATATTAAACTCGCAAAGAAAATTTCTGGAAAATGGCGCCAACCGTAGAATATAAGCAGAGATTTTTTTTCTTCACCCATTCTGGTAGGCAAAGGGAACTATGCCCATACAGCCAAGTCTTCAGTAGATTTTTTTTATTGATATGAAATGAAATGAAACCTAACCTAACTCATTCAATCAAATCATTAAATCTGATATTGAAACAAATTAGTAGCTTCTTTTTAGAAATATACGTATTTGCATGAATCATAAAAACTTCTATGTTTTTTTTAGTAAAAACTCACGGTTAGTTTTTCTTTTAAATAGACATTATTTTGACAGTTGGGAAAGAGAACGCACGAGTTCGGGAAAGGTAAAAAAAAGCACGAGTATGTAATAGCCCACATCCCGAACGCTATACGTCCCTGCAATACGCCACTTTCTGAGCAACTGTATTAAAAAGTATCTTATGTGTATATGTTATTTACCGCCTCATCTATGTACATACCAAATTTCATTAAAATCCATTCATCAGTTTTTGCGTTAAACACTTCTCTATATACAAACTCTCGCGTTTACAATATTAGTACGATTTTTACTCCATCATTCTAAAACAAAACGCTTAATTTTTTATCAATTTTGTAAACACACATAAGTAGGTATACTGCCTTACTTTTAAGTGTAACTAGCTGCGACCCGCGGTTTCACCCGCGTGGTGATAGATGATGTAAAGTATCACATGTGCTTCTCCGGGATATAATCTATAACCTTGCCAAATGTTGATTACGGTCCGTTCAGCCGTTTAACCGTGATACGGTGACAAACAGACAGACTTTATGGTGGATATTCCATTTACCCGAACGAAGCGATTTACTTCTTCGTTTATCATACGAACCGCTAGGGAATGGAACACCCTCCCTGAGTCGGTGTTTCCGGTTAAGTACGATATGGGGGTCTTCAAAACACGAGTTCATAGGTATCTTCTGGGTAAGCGCGCTCCATCATCGATCGCATCATCACTTAGCATCAGGTGAGATAGTGGTCAAGTGCAGTACGGTATAAAAAAAAAGACAGAGTTTTATAAATATTGTATTTTTCTAGAATAAAAGCTTTCGTTAAAATCGATCCAGCCATATGAGAGATTAGCCGGAACAAACAGATAAACAGAAAGATAAAAAAAAAACGATTTATTTATGTAAGTACCTTAACTGAACTTATATTCTTTCCTAAATTTAGTTAATAAATATGCATTTAGTGAAAAGCTTTTGTTCATGGAGTTACAAAAATATTTGGAATTACAAACAGACACTTAAATTTTATTTATCTGTATGTATAGGTTAGATAATTTTTTATGGGATAGGCAGGCAAACGAGCAAGCGGCTCACCTGATGGTAAGTGATACCGTCGCCCACGGACATCCGCAATAGCGGAGATCTCGAGGATGCGTTGCCGACCTTTGAGGAAGGATGATAGGAAGGAAGAGATAAAAGAGGTGAGGGTGGAGGTGGAGGGGGAAGGAGAGGGAGAATAGGGAAGAAGGGAATCGGGCCTATGGAAGCTCCCACAAACGGACTGAAATACAATAGCAAGCTATGTTACTTCACGTCGGTGTTATATGGGAGTGTGGTGCTTCCCCGCCGTGCTTGCGAAATCTTCTCTCAATTTACGATGTTCTAGTAATCTGTGGTCAATAGTGTGGGTGCACATTCACTTAGCTTTTATAGTATTAATACTTAGTACTCGTATATGTGTACATACTGTGATCAAGTCAAAGTCAAAATCATTTATTCAATTTAGGCATCAAAGACGCACTTATGAAGGTAAATTTTTTTATTATAAAAATATAATTATAATGTACTTTAAAGACTCTACCGGCCCGTTCCAAAATATAAAGAGCCTACCGAGAAGAAGCGGCAAGAAACTCGGGGCCATTCTTTTATATAGATGTTTACAATGTTTCTACTTTGGTACTACAAATATCACATTTATGGGTGGCAGAGTGACAGCTTGCCAGAAGTGGAGTACCTATACTGTTCTTTGATCCTTGAAAATATATGAAATAAATATACATCTTTCGGTATGATTACATATATTAGTAGCATTTATGTATTTATAGTGTGTTTACTGTTTTTGTATTGTTACCGTCCATCTTTTATCTACCGCGCTAGACCGACAGTTCCTGTCGGTCTAGCGCGCGACGAGTCAACATCTCCTGAGGATGCCTCGTGTAGAGGCGAAACACGTGTCGAATCGGTGTTGGTTTATTTGGGGTTTCATGTGTTTTTTATTTTGTATTCTTCCTATTAGCATTTTATGCGGGAGGAAGGGTGGTGCACGCCCCCAAATAGGCCTAAATCATTGTTTTCTTTTCAGCGGAAGTGTCACTAAATATTTTTTAATAAATTACATATTGCAATATTATATGAAATGCAGCGTAGCTGCGACCTACTTGCGCACAAGCGGCACAAAGTGCAACACGAGGCGCCGACTCAGCACATGTGTCGAAGCCGACACCGGACGAGCGGAGCGGCGTTTGCGTCACTCTTGGTACACACCTCGACCGGAGTACATAGCATAGCTTAGCAATCGTTAATTAATTAACTTGTAATAATTATATTTTAAAATAAATTAGTTGCCAACAGTTTTGGTTTTTTTTTAAGTCCTTCGGGTGCAGCTAACGTAATTAATATAGTTTTTTTGATAATGGATTTTTGCAAAGTAACGCCTGAATCAATAAATTAACTTTCGGATTTCTCTACCGCTCGCGGGAGCGAATAACGCCCAGGTTTGAATAGGCCTTTAGGCCTAGTAGTAGAGGTCTACTACTCAGAAAATGAATTGGTTTCCCGCAAGAAGGCGACTAGCACTGAAGTGGTTTTATCAACAGGTAAAAAAAATTGGTGTTGAATTGAGTGGTCCGCATCTAATGTATAAACAAAATAACAAACTGAAAGTTTAATAACTCGACTACTTAATTATTCACTGACATTTTTTTATAATGTAATCTTTAATAACTGTAACCACAAATCAAAGTAATAAACATTGTTAACTAACTAAAATAAATTAAGTTTTGACGAGTTATGGTTCACAAAATGTCAGTTAACTTTGACACTCCGTGTTGAAAACAAAATATTTTTTTCTTTTTATTCTTAACTGGTATAAGTACCTGGGCCCCGCTCGGTACCAGGTTATCGTTAAGTTTCGGGTCAGCCTGTATATGTCATATGTTAGATAAACGGCCTTACAGCCCGCGGCACGTAACTCTAGCGCTGACCGTTATTGCGCAGAAGTCAAAAATTGGGTATCACAGGGGGGCTAGAGGGACGAAGGACTCTTGTCTCTCTCTGTCACATCGAAGACGAGGGACTCCTTTCTCTCTCTGTCACATGTGCGCGACTGTACCCATGCGCAGCTATCCCCTCCACATTTCGCTCAGCGCTAGAGTTACGTGCCGCGGGTTATACTTATAAACGTTGCTTAAATTTAAATAACGTCGCTTAGTACGGCGCAGAACAAATTTCCTTTGCGCAGTACTAAATAACGTCAATTAAGTTTAAGCAGCGTTTATAAGTAAGGCCGATAATGTCTATGCTTATACGTCGGACAATATCGGTCGTAATGAGTATTTAGCTATGAGATAGATTTTATCACGGGGACAGACACAGGATACTTTTCATCATCCATCACTACGCGAGTGAAACCGCGGTGCGCCGCTAGTTTCTTATAAACACAACTCACAGTAACTGGTTTCGCTGCCCGCCTCCACGCTGTGCCTCTGCATCTGCATTTTGTCTGTTCCCACACTAACACACCTGAAACCAACACAAAACATGATGGCAACAGTATAAGCATCATTTCAATACCCTTGTCCCGGGTGTTGAGTATTTATGTCATTCTTCCTCATTTATTTCATGAAAATCGGTGATGAGCCGAGTAATTAGCTCGCCTGGTGTTAAACATTACCTTTGCTCATAGCTGTTCGGTTCTAATCTATAAAACCATTTATTTATAGACCTTACACAGGACCTGCATAGTGACACCTTACACACAACCTGCATAGTGAGACCTTACACACTACCTGCATTGTCAAAACTTACACAGGACTTGCATTATTAAACCTTACACAGGACTCAAATAATCAACCTTGACCAAGTAGTATTGGCAGATGTAATGCTTTTTAAGTCTAAATTGAAAATCTCTCACATAATAACAAAAAAATCCTATTATCATTAAATCTACCAATTTGCAATGTCAACCACAACACAAGACCTAGTTAGTCACAGAGTCGCTTGATGCAAAAATCCTTCCTTATTGTAGGCTTACAACAAAAAAGGCATTGCCTGCCAAAATGACATATTTGTAGCCGCAGCTGTTTAGGGTCTGCATTGATGGATAAGTCAGTCAGTCAGTCAGGTCAGGTCAGGACGAGTAAAGTTTGGGCCCATAATGTCCTCACTGCTGGGACTCGAGTCTTTATCTAAGAGAGAGGAGTATATATACATATATAGGAGAACATATGGGATGAAATCCACAAAGCAATGTTTGGAAGTAAACACTCAAAACCTATTTAAAGGTATTCTGTAAATATACAATTATTTTACTGAGAGGGCAAGCTGCCATCTTGTATTTATGTGACGGATAATTTAGAAATAGAAGGAAAGTAGACTTTTTATTATTTATATATTTTTATAATTAATTTATCCAGCAATCAGTCGATCGACTATGAGCAGATGTGGTGTATGTACAGAAGACTTAACAACTTAATGTCTCTGGGTTACTTGCACAGTGCAGTTATCTCTTGTGACAAAATGCATCATCTAGGCCTCTTAACACCAGGTTGGCCTCATGCTTGTTATGTCTCCTTATTGTTGGAGTATGGGAAGTTAGTAATATAATACTGCGAACATTATTATATATTTATTGTAGCATTTTATTCAGCCACGCTATCCATGTAACTATTTTGTTTTTCACTTGACACATGACAAGACGTAACTTTTTTTAATATATCATAGAGAAGAACACCATGAAGATTTTACTTCTCACACTTATAACATAGCAAAATAATTCGTTACAATGTAGATACAGAATGCCTCCTTAAAATTTTCTTCTTTCCCTAATTTTGACTCCATTTATATTATAAAGACTATGATTTTAATATTAAACATATATATTATATTGAGGAACATGTTATAAATTTTTATCCAAGACTTGAATTACATGGTAAGTAGTTTGTTTTTAATTTTTTATGTCTTGTAGTACAGCTTATCCTCTATTCTTTTCAAGACAATGACACCTGCCTCAGTCCGCTCATGACCACGATCAATGCAACTAGATCGGAACATTGAGGTAAATAAATACTATTAGTTACAAGATTAAGCCTCGTTAGTATATATTAAGCCCCGTTAGTATATAGTTAGTATATATAAATATGTGTTCACATCGCAAAAGTTTAAAAATCTCTATTTTTTTGTTTCAGTGGTAGATTGGTATATATTTGTTTGGTTATATAAATCATATTCATCGGACAAGTCTCTGTTCATCGTACAATGCTCCCCTGTGTTATACTCTATCATATTACGTGGAAATTGTGGTGGCTCATTCACAAAAGCCACAAAACAAGACTAAAATTACCTACTTAATAATATATATAACATTTAAATGTTTATCTAATGGACATCTGTAAAACTAGCCCTTAATGTAGCAGATGAACTTAAAAACTAAAGCAGATCTTAAGACACTTCATAAAATATAAATTTAATTTAATTATTATAAACAAGTACAGAGCTATACTAAGGGAACCGGTAAAATTAGCGCGCTAACTACGCGACGCAGTTTAGTATTATTCTGAACTCAAGGTTAGGTGCGTTGTAAAAATCACGGTTTAGAATTTTATTACAGAGGTACTAAACGGTAAGCATAACTGATGTGTACTTCTTCGCCAAACTTTAGAATTATATGCTTAATTAAAGTATTTTTTTAATTAGTGTAACTTACCATGAGTTGTAGCATTAATTTTATCACTGAAAATACACTTTGAAAGGTAAAGCGAGTCTGAAAAACACATAAATTTGCTTAGTCACTAAGTTTAAACATAAATAGACCCAAATCCTATTTTAAGCGGCACCAGCGGCATAAATGTAGGAGGCATACACGATTACACGCCCACTTTTCCTATGGTCATATTTTCACTACAAAGTTCACTTTTGTGCCAATTGGATCAATTTGTGTTTACAAGTACCATTAGATACAAGAGCTTTCATTCATAATTTTTAGAAAAACAGGGTTTATTGTTTATATCTTGAATCAGTTCAATGTCCCCTTTGTTTACGAAATGTCAAATTATATTGTATCTTCTTCTTCTTCTTATTTCCCATAGGTGCGTTCGTTTTAGTGCATTCGAATAGGCTCTTGGTGATAGTTTTTGGCTAAAATAACGCTAAAAACACTCACAAGGGACGTTCAAATTGGGAATCTGTGGGTGAAAATATCGTTCATCTCAGTCTCTTTTTGTTCAGCTAAAAAAGAGGATTTTTTTACCCACATCTGGAGCATGGTTGTTTGTAATCGTTTTTGACAGCTATGTAATTGAAACGAACGCACCTTTTAACTTTTAGGGCATTGGTGGGGTTGTCATTGATGGCTCTTTATTTAAAGCTTTCTTAAAGCTCAAAAACGTTATTTTTGCCACTTTTGCCCACACCCTATTCGAACACTCAACTGAGCATCAGACCTAAAATCGCATGATTATGCTGTCAAATACATAACTGTCAAAAAACAATCACAAACAACCATGCTCCAGACGTGTGGGCCAAAAATTTTAGTTTTTGGTGGCATAAATACCTCATTTTAAGCTTTCCGAACGCTGAGAAAAAGAAACGTGAACTACATTTTCACCCACAGATTCCCAATACGAACGCCCCTTGTGAACTTATTTAGCGTTATTTTCGATAAAAACGCTCACAAGGGGTCTATTCGAACGCACTACATCTGTGATCAAATTTAACAACCAAAATCGATATAGCCCATATAGATGGACTCGTATGGTTTTGCCTACATTGAGAATATATACAATCGCAAAACAAATATACCTAGTACTTAGAAAATCAAGATATACAGAAGTAAAGCTACATACAACGCGCGTTCGAGCAACGTACATAAATGGGAAAAACAATGACATTGATGGCATGTACTACAACTTATTAGCCTGGTTCTTTAGATAGTCTGATTAATTTATGGCCTGGTTTCTGATCTCTCGGCATCTAAGCTTGGTTCTACGACAAAAAGTTTTAAAATGACAATCAGAATTCTAAACCGGTATAAACTATTTTTTTATAGTTATAACAATGACATTAAAATTTAATTTATTTTAGTTTTTATTTTCGTTCTACATGTTTTAATCTCAACAATAAATCAAAGAACTAGATACGAGTGCCAACAACACGATAGCACAGTATATAGATGCAACAGTATGGAAACTAAGCCTAGTTGATAAAATAATTGTCTATGCTCTATTGAAGCCGGTTGTCACGTTTAATGTTTTACGGTATTGTAAAGATGCAACAGTATTGGAACTAAGCCTAGTAGATTAAATAGCTACCCACGCTCAATTGAAGCAATAGGGTTGTCAATATTTTTTCAAATAGCATATTCTATGTTCTGTAGCAATCAAATCTAGTTAGTTCTAGTTTACAAATAAAATTAATATATAGGTGTATTATGGCGTCGGTTAATCTTGATAGTTCAAAATATAAAAAGCCGTTTAGTATTGACACACAACAACTTGTAAACTTGTTTTTGTGCGTTTGGTTGTTTTTTTTTGTAGGCCATTAATTACTTGTCATTATGCGTAACCTTTTACAAGTTTTGGCGGGAGCGTACGCGTACACGCCGCAGGTGGCGCGGGGGCAGGGCTCATGAGCTCTATTTTCGAATGTTAGTTACGCATTTTCGGGTTGAACTGTACCTACTACCTTTCAATCCCTAAAAATCGTTTGATACCTAATTATTCAAAAACCATTACATAAAAATATCTTTATTGTTCATAAACTACAAATTATTGACTGCAAAAAAAGTTGATGATTTCGCCCAGCCGCCACCTTGTATTTCTATTTTGTCAGCACTATCGGCTTCAACACCCTCGAAAACCATGAAAACGAGATCCATGACAAAAAAGTGGATCAAGTCGCCCAGCTGCCATCTTGGATTTCTATTTTGTCATCACTTTTGGCTTCAACACCCTCGAAAACCATAAAAAACGACACCCATGACGAAAAAGTTGAAAATTTTGCGCAGACGCCATCTTGTATTTCTATCCCTCGAAATCCATTAAAACGACACCCATGACGAAAAAGTTGATAGTTTGGCGCAGCCGCCATCTTGGATTTCTATTTCGTCAGCTTTATCGGGTTCAAATCCCTCAAAAACCTTAAAAATGACACCTATGACGCTATAGTTCATAATATTATAGTCAATTGCAGCCGCCATCTAAAATTTGTATTTTGTTTTATGTTTTACGAATCTATTATGATCGGTCATACAAGAAGATTATTACAAGTATTAAACAATAAATTATTCTCACCTTTGACATTTTATTCAGCAGGAAGTTTAAAAAATATAGCTCCGGTTTTGTTGCAGCAGAGTTAAAACAGCCGTATAATACACAATACGCACGTGGCATTTTTAAAAACATCGCGGAAATAAACTTATACGTAATCTAACATAACATACGAAGATGATAGCAGTCAGTCAAGTGTAACAATTCATAACCTTTTTTATATAGGTAATCTAATAAAAAAGGTTATAATGTAGAAATAGTTTGTAACGTGTTTGTAACACTCATTACTGACGGCACCGCGAGAACCGCTTAGGACCGTTTAGTCTCGTCGATGCGCATGTCCGTGTCAGGGGGCCGAAAGTGTCTAGGTAGTTTCCGTACTGTTTTCTATGTTTCTACTGTGACGATAGTTTTTTCGCCGCCAAAATATGTAACTAACGCGACCGCAATTAATAATAATAATCAGTTTTATTTTGTGAGAAATGTAGGTACAATGTCAAAGTCAAAGTCAAAATCATTTACCTATTCAATTTAGGCATCAAAGACGCACTTATGAACGTCAACTTTTCATTATAATGTACTTTAAAGACTCTACCGCCGCGTTCCAAAACATATAGAACCCACCGAGAAGAAGCGGAAAGAAACTCGGGGCCATTCTTTTTATATAGATGTTTACAATGTTTCTACTTAGGTACTACAAATATTATATTTTATGGGTGGCAGAGAGACAGCTTGCCAGAAGTGGAGTATTCCAAGCATTTTTATCTTCTACATAATGTCGAACTTTATAGTAAGCTTTTTTTATTAAAACGTTTTTTACAGTCAACTTGAATTTGCCCTCTGTGAGCTCAGTTATGTGCTTTGGGATTTTATTGTAAAAACGCACAAAATTTCCTAGGAATGACTTATTAGTCTTCGCAAGTCTAAAACTAGGTACAGCTATCCTATTTGTATTTCTGGTATTAAAAGTGTGGTGATCACTATTTAACTTATATTTATGTAAATTTTTACGAACATACATTATATTTTCAAATACATATAAGGAAGGCAACGTTAACATATAATTTTTATAGTTAGATAGGTATGGTATGAAAAGTGAAGTACATACATGAGCTTTACTTCTGTATGAATTTGTTTTGTGCTATAATTAAATAAATAGTCAACAAGTACGGTACCTATTAAAAACATTGTTTACGAAACCAAAGTCAAAAGTTAAAATCATTTATTCAATTTAGGCATCAAAGACGCACTTATGAACGTCAACTACCTATTCATTATAATGCACTTTAAAGACTCTACCACTGAAGTCGTACTTTAAGTCGGTATCATAATATACTGGTCAGCAAATAAACCGAGCCACCCGCTACCTAGGAACTCTGGTTCGATTTTCTCAAAAAGTATAAAACTTACAACTATCAAAGTTATACCTACAAAAAGACGACATGAAGGTGATCGACGTCAGAGAGTATATCGTCGCCCTGGAGAATGTTATTCTCAGTGTTGCATCGAGGAAACTGTTGCTTATGGAGGAGGATCTGTAATGGTCTGGGGCGGCATCTCGTTAACAGCACATACAGCGTTAGTTTTCATCGAACCGACGGGCCGTACACGTGGACTGACTTCTCATCGCTACATTACTGAAATCCTCGCAGACCATGTGGTACCTTACGCAGGATATATCGGACAGGATATGCAATTGATGCATGATAATGCACGGACTCATGTTGCTCATGTTGTGACCCAGTATCTACGCGACGTCAGCATTCGTACGATGGACTGGCCAGCTCGAAGCCCGGACTTGAATCCGATAGAACACTTATGGGATGAGCTTAAACGTCGGGTTCGAGCCCGGGTACCTGCTCCAACAAGGCTTCCAGAGCTGCGAATCGCAATTGAAGAGGAGTGGAATACAATTCCTCAATATTTTATCGTCAGGCTCGTAAGGTCGATGAATACAAGGATGCTGGCAGTTATCCGAGCAAGGGGAGGGAATACGAAATATTGATCAAAAACATTTTTTTGATTTTATCTTTGTTTTTGGCTTTAATTTTTTTTTTTCACTTTATCATTACTAACGATTGTCACGACTGGAAAACGACTCTTTTTTGTAAAATCCTTAATAAACACTGAAATATTGATTAAACCCAATGAATTTCCTTTCATTTTAATCACCATGAAACGCACTCTCTGTAGGTACAACTTTGATATTTGTAGGTTTTTTTAGTTTTTGAGAAAATCGAATTAGAGTGCCTAGGTAGCGGGTGGGTCGGTTTATTTGCTGTCCAGTGTAGTTTAAAATTACCTATTATCACAATATTGTGCGCATGGCACCAACTTCGACAAGTTATTTCACACTTTTTAGCGTTGAAGTCGGTTCCATTTTTTTGTATAAAATTTTTGACTCGATAACTTCTTATATCTCCATGAACGCTGGCTGCACTCACGAAAGTTTAGGTCTACCATGAGTTTACATCATTGACATCAATCGATGCTCGATATCGACTGCCACGAAAAAAAGAACAGTACCACCTGGCGGTCAATTGTAGAACTAACATTGACAGCGAGTACGCCAATCACAAGCTTAATAGGTAGGCGAGATCGAGTATCGACTATAGATGACACTTATGTTGCCAACTCATGGTAGAGGTACAGCATGACTCATTGTCACGTTACGTTATCACGTTACTTACGCTACGTTACGTTTGTATCACTTTGTCGACGAACTCTACTTTAAGGTCCCGATGGAGATCGTTGTTCCTTATATACCAAGGTGCGGTCACTATTCCCCTTAGTACCTTAATCTGAAAGCGTTGTATTATATAAATGATGCTTGGTTTGATGCTGCCCCAAATCTAAATACCGTATGTATGTATGCATTAAGATTTGTTTATACAGTAATAATTTGTTGTGTATAGACAGCGCAGAATATCTTCGAAGCAGCCAATACATATTATTGAAGCGTAAATTTAGTTCCTTTTCTTCTTCTTGACGTCATAGCGAGATACTTAGCCGTGTTCTCATAAGGAATCTTCTTATAGTTTATGTATATTGACCACTAATTATGTTTCTTATAACTAAAATCAATATTAATCGATATTGATTCGTTGAATTTGATTCTCCACTTTTTGGTCCATTTGAAAAGATCATTGACAGCCGTTTGTACTTTTGCTGCTGCTTCTTTGTGGGTATTTCCTACCGCTATTATAATAAATAATAATTTTTTTTTAATAATAATTAATTATAGCAGTGTCGTCAGCAAATGTAGCGATGGTGTTAGTATGTAACTGTGGAATATCACAGGTGTACACCAGGTACAGGACCGGACCTAAAACACTTCCTTGTGGTACTCCATCTTTTATTTCCATTATTTCTGAATGAGCATCTTGTTTTATTCGGAATATTACCACAAAATAATTATAAAAATCGGACTACTCTGTAAAAAGTATACGTGGTCATACATAAACATATGTATGCGTCGACTTGAGAACTTTTTCCTTTTGGAAATCAGTTGAAAATATACAACCACTTGCTGGAACATGCATACATCAAAAACTAACCGCTTCATTCATATGTATCTCACACAACTATATTCTCAGCAACTACTAGTTTTGAAATGTATGTCGAAACATATAGTGATACCAAGTAAGATAGCCCATTTCCATGCTAAAACAGCTATATTTAGATTTAGAATTTGTTTCATAGCCGGTACAAGTTATTTGTTCAGAATAGCAAAATTAGCATGTACAAACCCTGTAGGGTTGATCGCTAAGAACTTAGTTACTTGCTTTACCTATAACATTAAAATAAAGAATACTACACAGTCTTTATCATCAAATTTTTATTAATCATCAATTAAATGCCATTAAATATCACTTCACCACATTAAATCACTCTTTCTTCTTTTTACTGTGAGACTCGTCGTCTGAATTTGCGCTACTCCGTCTTTTCCTGTCTTTTTTCTCATCACAGTGTTGATTTTTCTCATCACGACTACTTTTCTCTCCGTGTTTGTCCTCATCGCCATCTTTGCTTTTCCTTTCTTCTTTAGTTTCTTTGACTACTTTCTTGACTCTTGCCGCTTCTGGCGAATACGCCCATACTAGTAATTCTAAATGTTCTTTCGTTGGCTCGTCTTTTTCGTTGAATAGTTTGGCATTAGCGTGCTGCAATAGAAAAGAAAGAAGCTTAACGTAATTTCTGATATAATCCTACAGATATTATAAATGTGAAAGTTTGGATGGATGAATGAATAGCTGATGTTTGTTACTCTTTCACGCTCAAACGGCTGGGCCGATTTTGATGAAATTTGGTATGGAGGTAGATGAAGCACTGGATTAACACATAGGATATTTTTCATCACCATCATCATCCATCACCACACGGTTATAACCGCAGGGCGCAGCTAGTAATATATATGAGCTGAAAAAAGGCGGACTGCTGATTTCTATTAGGTTCACATAGCTTGGCAAGAAAGGTTCGAAACGGAACTAATTTTTATTCTTCTGGCAACAGTCTAAAATTCTGCATTGCTTGTTTTTTTTTTCTTTTTTCCTCAACTCGACTCCGTTGAGGAATATGGCGTCGCACGTCATGTGCATTTATTGCTTGTTGTATACGTAGTATTACTTTAACGCGTGTTTAGTAAACAAATAATATTATAGTGCAAAGGACACGCAAATAATGTAATTATTCAGTTTGGACTTAAATAATTAGGTTTAGCCAACTGTGTTAACAATTATTAAATTAATGTAGGTAGATAATAGTAAGATTGTATTACAGCATTCCAAAAATTGGTCATAGTCATAGTTTTGAAAGATGTTTCGTTTTGCAAGGGCAATAATTTAAAAACTTGTGTGTTAGGTGGTACCCTTGGTACGATGGTTAGTGGTGCCTAAATTTTCACTGTCAAACAATATGTATACATAACTATTTTTAGTTTGATAGGTAAGTTAATTTTTTTGGCACATGAGACTTAACATAATAACCTAAATCCTCCAGGGCGGAGGAAAAGAAAAAAAAACTATGGTTCTTTCAAATAAGACGGAAAATTCATCAGCTTTGATTTGGGACAGGATTCAAACCATGAAGGTTTGAATCCTGTCCCAGTTTGTTAACCCTAGAAACTCTGGTAGATGCTCTAGCATACTAAGATACCCTTTGTTATTTTTTTTTGTGGTACAAAGCTAGGTACCGAGAAAAGTGCAAGAGATGAAATTCTGTTTATCGTTACAACATTAGAGTACATTGTCGATAAAATGACATAATTACACAAAGAAATTGTTCAGGATTGTTGATTTTACTTCTTAATCTTTTGTAATTATAGATGGTTCAGTACGATGAGATCTGTCCAAACTTCAGCATTTTGGTCACGTATTCTAAGTCATTCGAAAATTACCGTTCGGAATGTTTCCGACGTTTCCACGTCGAAAAACTTAAATATGAGTTCATTACAGGCGTAAAATAACTGCTGAACTAAGTGTCGAAATCGCAATTTAACATCATATAATGTACTATGTGCCTAACACGTTACCTTTTCTTTAAGCTCCTTCAATACTTCATTCCTGACGATGTCCCAAGTCTTGCCGCCTTCCTCCGACACGTTCCGCAGCCTTTTGTATTCGCCGTGTACGGACGCGTAGGCAGCTAGGAACGCTTTCTGAAAATAAAACGAAACTTAATGTGAAATCACTCTACACACCACCTTATTGCCGCAACAGTAATTCGCTTTTATTCCCATACGGTGCCGACATCTATCTCCGCTGGACCAATATTAAAAAGCCCAATTTTGACACTCAAATCGCTGTTAGCGTGCTAACGAAATCGAACCCATAGATAAACAAAGTAAGCAAATGTGATCTCTGTGGCAGAAAAGGTCGAGGTTGACGATAACACTGTAAGCCCGGAAGTGACGTCACTAACGTCTTCAAATTCGCCTTCCATAGATAGATAGATAACGCTTTATTGTACATAAAAAAACGTAGATACATTTAATACACTATTATTAATACTGTTGTACAATGTGCGGTCTTATCGCTTATAAGCGATCTCTTCCAGACAACCTTTGAATGGAGAAAATTATGATACCTACACGAATAGACGGCAGTGTATTTGAAAACAACGTCAAAAGTAAACCTAAATAATATTAAAATTACATAAACTACACAAACATAACTTAATATAAATAAATAAATAAATATATAAATACATATATTTATATTTATTTATATAAATATGTATATATTATATATATATTCTAAAAAATATTTATAAGAAACGTATTCATATAATATTATATAAATTTTTAAATGCAAGCGACTAACAAAAATAACATTGAATCAACTTGAGAGGTAAAGCCTCTTTACTTGGTCTTTAAAGGCAGGAAGTGTCTCCGCGCGTCTAATTGAAACCGGCAACGCATTCCACAAACGAATAGCTTGGCATAAAAGGAGCTGGAATGTAGAGGCACCTTGAGAGAGAGATTTTCTGATGACCTAAGTGCCCGCTGACATCTAAGTGCCCGCTGCCATCTGCCCGCTCACACAATTTCTGGACACAGAAGAGCGCGCTAATAGCGTTTATGACTTGATTCGGACTACATTATAAATTTCAAAATGTACGCGCATGTGTCCACTTGTGTTCTGTATGAGGACGGATAATTAGTTGCTGTAATAGACAAAATAATCTCTTTTGTTCTAGGTGCTAGGCTCTTTTTGCAAAACCATCATAGTTGGCGAAATCGCAATGCTAGTTATTTTATCACGAAGTAATGCTGCAAAAGCATTAAGCACTGTGTTACAATTAGTAAGACGTTTTAACAAGTTAAATGACGGAGTGAATGCGACAAAAATATTGATGTCTCGGGGTGACGAACTTAGAGTTATCTTACTTACAGTAACGCAAAGCTTCAGCGTGAGGCTATCTTCAGCTGTCGTAGGCAGGCACGAGCGTTATCATCAGGTGCAAGATTTGTTCGTCTCGTTACTTGTTCGCGTCTCTTCGTTTCATTTCGTTTGATGTATATTTTCTCAGTTTAAATGTGACTATGGTAACGGATAGGCGTTCATTATATATTTACTCTTTAGGTATCCATGATTGTGCATCACATGTCGCAATGTCATCGGATGCCCAGGGGCGAAAGACTACATGTTCACACAAGTAAGCGACCCTAAAGATTAGTTAAGTACCCCGGTAAGTCGCCACAGAGTAGATATTCAGTTATCCGCGGCGATCCTCCTAACGGGCCGCGCTATAGTGAAATCTAACAAGTGTGGCGATTTAACGGTTATCGCAACGGCCGCTAACTCATGTCGAGATTACCAGGCCGGAACCGAAAGCACTAATCCTAATAACTAAACAAACTAATGAGACGTGGTCCCTTACTGTGGGCCTCATTAACAAGCTTAAAGTCACTCAACGAGCAATGGAGAGGGCTATGCTTGGGGTTTCCCTGCGTGATAAGATCCGAAATGAGGAGATCCGTAGGAAAACTAAGGTCACCGACATAGCTCTTAAAATTAGCAAGTTGAAGCGGCAATGGGCAGGCCACATCGCTCGCAGAACTGATAACCGATGGGGAAGCAAGCTTCTCGAGTGGCGACCACGCACCGGAAGACGATGTGTAGGCCGGCCCCCCCACTAGATGAAGTGACGACCTCGTCAGAACCACGGGGAATAGCTGGATGCAGGAAGCTAGTAACCAGTCCAAGTCTTCCAGCTTCCAGCTTCCGGACGTCTTCCGGCTGATAATGATGATGAAAATGATGAAACAAATAAATTCCATTTTGGACCTCTTAAATCGTAATGAATATTTACGTAGTTTGGCGCGTTAACATTACAAAGAACCGCGAGAACATTTAAAACTTTGTGTCAAATTCTAATAAAATCTACTTAGTGATGTCAATTGACCGAGTGAGTGCAAAAGCCCGAGCAAAGCGTCTCTGCAATATATTGAGCAAAAATGCTTTCGTCTGCAGGGTCTCCGGCAGTTTTCCTCTGCAGATTGCATTTCTCAACCGATTCTCGTGATATTTTATGAGCAGGTTCGGTAATTATTTTTTCAGTTTTTTTGCAAAATAAAGTGCCAGTTATAGTATGACTAACTTGATGATCCGACACATGCAGCCTTGCAAAATATTTCTCTGATTACCGTGGGTCAACTGTATATCATTAGGAAAATACTAGGTGTGCCTATGTGTGTGTATATGCGTGTGTATGTGACAGTATGTGTGACAGTGTGCAAGAGGGTATATGTGTTTGTTACCTGTTGGTCAGTAACAGCGTCTGCAGCCAGTTTATGCGCCGTTCTAGTGATCCCCGCGCTAAGATACGGGTTGTTCTGTCGACTCAGGTGCAAGTTGTCGAATTCATCGATAAATTTCTCAAATATCGACATTGCAGCCTTGATGTTTGACAGTTTCGTCTCATCTCTAGTACCTGGAAAAATTGTACATTTTAACATTTACCATACCAGTATTTGTACGTAATTTCATCATCATCAGCCTGTAGCAGTCCACTGCTGGACATATGCCTCTCCAATTGCACGCCACTTAGGTCTATCTTGGGCTTCTATCTTCGTACGTAATTTAGGTAGTTTCAATTCTATCTAAGTGGAACAGATGGCCTGGATCTCTTATTTATTAAGAAGTCCAACTTTACCTTTTCTCAGGGGATATAATGGACAGATGAGACACTAACAAAGGTTTTTACTCTATGAGTGTATTCAATCTATGTTTTGTAATCGTAATTTTTAGGATATGGTTTCAAGTGAACTCCAAAAATCAGCAAAATGTCTCCTGTTACTATAATCATTTATATCTCATATATACCTTCAATACCATAGAGATCATATCATAACGTTTTCACTTATGTATATATAGGCAATGAATTGTATATAATTCTTGAGTTACTCACAAGTGAGTACTCTCTTGGCGCGTCCAATTAGACCTTTGACAGCCAATAACTGGTAGTCGGGGTCACGTCCAGCCAACACCTGCAAAAGAAATAATAAATACATTAATTACCGGCCTAACTTAACTTTAAATGATGTTATTTAATATTGCGCGAAGCAAAACTGCTCATTGCAATACAAAATGACGTTATTTAAATTTTCGTAGTGTTTATAAGGCCGTGATCATTAAGAAAGGCAGAACAGTAAGAAGTATAAAAAAGGGTATGAGATAAAAATTAAATGAGGATTTTTAATTTTGGATTTGTGAAGTTCGGGTATTTTTCTTAGATCAAATGGAAAGACTGCACTGATAGATATTTTCATATGTATAAGAACAATTTTTCAATTTAACAATACTAAAGTCTGTATTCAAT
Source organism: Selenia dentaria (assembly GCA_917880725.1). Lineage (NCBI taxonomy): Eukaryota > Metazoa > Arthropoda > Insecta > Lepidoptera > Geometridae > Selenia > Selenia dentaria. The sequence goes on from OU862903.1 coordinate 17,633,370, forward strand.
TCTTTTTATCATATTTTTTTAGTGTAAACCCTAAGATTTAACAAGTAATTACTAGAAAAGTCGGTCTTAACTAATTATTTAATACCCTATTACATGCCTATATATATTACCTGCAGAGTCTCCTCAGCCGTCGAAGCGTCCTTGAATCCGAGCCCAGGCACACTTTCTGACGGGAGACTCGCTTTGTCATCTTCGGACGAGGAGCCAGAGTCCTGGAAATGTAAAAAATAATGATTTAGGAAGTGCATTGTGCAGATAGGGTGAATTAGAAATAGTGAAATTTAGATGTAACGGATCTAGTCTTTAGTTCAATATTACTTTAGTAATTTATAAAAACTTATTATTTATTTAAAAATTTCCTAAGTTATGTTGGATGACTTGATCCGATGCATCTTCTGTTTCCCTAGACATGACCTATACTGGATAGCGACTGAATATCAGACTTATATAATTGACTTGACTCTGAATACTTGAATAATAATGAACACTTGTTGAGCAATTCACACTCGAATTGCACCATACGAGTCCACTGACAAACAAGTCATCACTTGACACATAACATAACCCGACCTGACAGTAACAATACAAACTTTAAAGGAATTAATGAAGAAGAAGAATAGATTTGAAAAAGCGCGGGAAACGTCGAAATAAGCGGACGTAATTTTTCAAAGAAAATATTTTGTTGGTTTCTTTTATAGGATTAGTAGTAATAATATAGTTTTAATTATTAATAATAAAACTGAAATGTACCTAATTTTATCTTTACACTTTATATTTTCAGTATAATATTTTATTTAAGGTATTAAATATATTAAATTAAAAACTTAATATATATGTATATATATATATAAATTATAAGCCCCATGGTGGATGGAATGGATGGGGGAATTGGAAAAAAAAAGGAATGGAAGCCCCATGTTTATTAATATTTAATATTAAACATCACACACTGCCTCAAAATATATATAACATTTAGTAATATACTTTTTAATACAGTTGCTCAAAAAGTGGCGTATTGCAGGGACGTATGGCGTTCGGGATGTGGACATACTCATGCTTTTTTTACCTTTCCTGAACTCGTGCGTTCTCTTTCCCAACTGTCAAAATAATGTCTATTAAAAAGAAAACCAACCATGAAGTTTTTACCAAAAAAAAATCATAGAAGTTTTTATGATTCATGCAAATACGTATATTTCTAAAAAGAAGCTAGTAATTTGTTTCAATATCAGATTTAATGAATTGATTGAATCAATTAGGTTAGGTTTCATTTCATTTCATCTCATTAAATTTCATTTTCATTTCATATCAATAAAAAGTTCTACTGAAGACTTGGCTGTATGGGCATAGTTCCCTTTGCCTACCAGAATGGGTGAAGAAAAACAATATCTCTGCTTATAGTCTACGGTTGGCGCCATGTTCCAGAAATTTTCCTTGCGTGTTTATTTTTATTAAATTGCATCATTTTTTCGCAACTGTATTAAAAATAGTCGTTCAGTACACGTGCGGAACCGTCATTGCAACTTGTTCCGACTGTCAACCCTCGCCTTCGGCTGCGCCTCGGCTCGGGTAGACATTTGTCGGAACTCTTTGCAATGACAGCCTTTCCCCACTTGTAATGAAATATACTATTTTGTCGATGGATCTTTTCAATTTATATATACGCTGGGCCATAAAGAAAGGGATTGGTTAATTAAAATTCATTATTATTTATTTAAAGTTTTAAAAAAATCTTTTAAATTGACAGGCCGGTTGGCCCAGTTCGTAGCACCCCTGCCTACTGAGCTGCTGGTCCCAGGTTTGATCCCCGGACAGGTCAAACATTTGTGTGCATGGACATGTCTGTCCGCGTAATGATGAAAAGTATGCTTCCCCATGTATGATGTGTCTGTCCTTCCGCGGTATGTTTCGGTTATATTTCGGGGAAGGACATCATATATGGGGAAGCAAACTTTTCATCATCACGCGGATGAGACCGCAGGGTGGGCACCAGCTATAGTCACCGCGTTACCAACTGAGTCGTGCGGCCATAAACCATTTCACTATGTCTATCTCGCTCGCACGTATGGGTCCTATGCAGCTGCATAGTGATGTGCGTAAGATGGTTACAGGCGCATATCGATAAGAATAAAATCAGAAAGAAACATAGAAGGTATATAGTATTATGGCCCTGAGAAGGTCCGTTTGTAATGAATGTTAAATAAATAACGTTTATTCTTCCTCATCGGAATCTTCATCCTCTGTATCGTCCTGTAGATTGATTATGAATGGTGCTTGATCTCTTATAAGTGGTGCTTTGGTGCTTTCTGTAAGTCAGTGTTCAGAAGTTCAGAAGTTCCTCGGCATGCCTCACACACTTGACCCAGTCTTACTGTGTAACATTATCAATCGAATCGAATTAGTTAGCGGATTATCGATAACATGTTAGTACGCGTTGCACATTCCTATCCATATTGACGTTTATGCCCTACGACTCAGTTGGTAACGCGGTGACTATAGTATTAGGTATTTATGGAGTATGGCTATCAGCGCAGGGTAGTTATACATTATTTCAGTGGCCAGTAAACGTGTGTGCCGAAGCGAAGCCTCGGCACACATATGTAAGTCCATCAATGCCTAGTTGTAGCCAAGGCTTGCATAGTACTATTCTGAAACTATGCGCGGAAATTAAAACGTAGTATCTAGGCAGAACAAAAATGACGAACGAAATGAACAACTTTTCCCGCGTTCGTGTTTTTTTTAAATTATCACCTTTCTATGTACAAGCCAGTTCGAAATTAACTTAAAACCTTTGATAAGTTACCTCCTTGGTTGCCATGTTTCCGATTAGAAGACCTTTTCAATTTAAATTACACGACAGATATTTGTATACCATAGAGTAACTTTTTAGTATACTACGAGTATGCAATTTATTTGGCCAGTACAGTAATTTCGATTTGTCTCGAAGAAGGCTGTCAAAATAATGCTCAAATTTCCAAGCATGCAAGAAAAATAAAAAAAATTGAAATAATTACCTTGTCACTACTGCTCTTCTTCTTCTCTTCCTTCTTGGCAGGCTTCTTCTCCTTCTCTGGCTTCTTCTCCTTGTTCTTGTCGAGTTCCGCGAGCCAGTCCTCGAACACTTGCATTGCTTCTTTGATGTTCTTTATCTTCTCTTCTGCTTTCGTCACTATGGTAACAATTAAAGTAAGTAATTATTACATACATGGATATGTATGTATTTTTACCTGGTTGCGGCGCAGCCCTAAACGAGGTTGATCGATTGATTGATCTGTATGTTCGCTCGTAACCACACAACGGTAGCTCTACCATGAGTTGGCAACGTAAAACGTCATCGATAGCCGATACTCGCTAGCGTCTACACGATCGTCGATTGCGAGCTGATTTAATTGGCACCATGAGTCGTTAAAAAGGTGCTTTCGACAATTCGATACTCGTTAGCGGGTCTCGTGTCGATTTGGTTATTTCTTTATGTTGGCATTATCTAAGAACTAGCTTCACACGTATTATGTTGTCTTATTCTATCAACGTACTTAAGAAGGAGAGCGTATGACGTCAATATAAACCAACAAAATAAAATAAGCTTAATTTACTTATTACTTACTGTGAAGTACATATCTTTCGAATTTATATTCATTATACGTAGCTGACAGCTCCTCTTTCGACTGGTATTTGCGGAGAAGAAGACAACGAGAAAATTGTATGAAGATATATATTTTGTTTTTTAACAAGTAAATACAATAAATAGTATTTTAAAACCAGTTAAAAGTGTTTCTTTTTAAATCAAGAAATGGCGAGAATGAGCCCATCCAAATGTTTTTATCCTGGAGGAGTTCATGGAACTAGTAAGTACTAGTAACTTAGCCCGATTTAGTTTATTGATCAATTTTCTTACATTGTTTCTACAATGATCTCTACTGTACTGTTGCTTTCTAATCATACACGACGACGATGTGAAAATAAAGTAACAGGGATTATTGTATTGTGATTCTCTCTCAGACATACTAACCATACATAACCTCTATACGTACTTGTGTAAAAACATAATAATAACATTAATTCCTACAATAACACAGGCCTTAGCCTTCGCTTCTTAATCCGGGAGATAAAGTAAACCTATATAGTCATCACCTACATGAGTTACTTACATGTATTTTGTTTTAAAATTACAAATTATGTGCCTTAATACTTACTTATACTTTACAGGAAATGGAGACCTTAGCAAGCCTGCTAATGGACCACTAGAGCTACTGGTACCACATCCTTTTCAAGCTGCAGGAGGACCCAGCCTCACAATCGAAACTAGCAAAGCAGGCATTTGTGAAAGCTGACAATGAACGGCAGGTTTTCCAGCAAGATGCAGAGACAGCTTGATTTGAGAGACGGAGTTAGGAGAAAAACTAACTGATGTTATTGGAAAACGATAATTGTGTTGTACTCGTAGTTGGCCTTCCTCAAATGTTTCCACAACTACCTATACATATTAGTTTTAATTAGATAATTAGTAAACAATAAAACAAGTAAACTCATACTCATATTGTATAATATAGGTACATGAAGAGCCACCATGTTACTCTACCTTCCTAGCTAGACCCTACCTTCGAACAGATAATGGGGGTATGCATGTGAATGTTATTATTATCCTAGTTTTAAAAACAACCATAGCAAATTATCTGATATAATTGTAAATAAAAAGCAGATAAATCATTTCTATACATGTTTGTAGCTTTTTAAATATAATCATTGTACCTGAATGATGTGATAGTAAAGATTAAGTCGATATATGATTCCTATATGTTTTAAGGTAGGTGAAATAAAAGACATACATACTACATAAGTAAGACTAATGTTTTTGGTGAGTAGGCCATGATGTGGGCCACTCAGTTTTTTTCTGAACTATTCTGTAAGTTGTATGTTGAAATAAAACATTTTGAATACAAATAAAGATGTTATTTATTATCACTTAATAGTATTACTTATTCTCCAAGCTAATTGATCATGCAATGTCCTATACACTATCGGTTCACTGCAATTATTGCTTTCATCACCACTTCTCCATGTTCATACGAGTAGGATTGTATGAAAGAAAGAAATTTTGTTAGTGTGCACATGAATTTGTGAGTAAGAGATATTGCAGAGACCATAAGGAATATTTTTGCTAGAGAAACATGACTACATAGTACAAAGAATTACCCCTATAATTATATTACTACCACTATTACTATTCTTATTATGTTAATACTAAAATCCACATTCGTGTTACACTTACAATGATAATTATAAACATAAGATTATTCTATTCAAATATGGGTAGTTTTACATCAGTTAGACTGGTTTAGAGAGCACGAACTTACATGACAGTTAAATTTGCACTAAACATATCCACAATTAAACAGAAATGGCAAATTTAAGAATTGTCACTTGCAAACATTATATGAATTTGGACATAAACATGAACAGATTATAATTAAAAGAACAGATGATAATTTACTAAAAACAGATTTTAGTTCGCTAATTTAGTTTGGTGTTCTTAACAAGCGAATTACTACCAATGACCTGGATAACTTCCTGCCATAATATTAGTGCTCATCTTTTAAGCTTGGTGTAAATATTTCAAAATGTCTTCCATCAACACATCCAATTATCTTTGGGATTATAAATTTACTATTAAATCTGAAAACAGCTTGTCTGATAATCAATAGAAATTTCATTATATCGTCGGCTTAATAATCAAAGTTCGTAACTCCACAAAAACATGAAAATAGACTGTTGATGCCATCTAGTGTGAAATGTTCTAAGCTATCGAATGGAATAAGTCTTATTTCCCAACAAAAAACAGAAATTGCTCTATTGACTAATAATAAAACTACCTATGTCCACGCCGCCATTTTTCGCCGCGCAAAGTACGTATCTCCTTAGACAGTGCGGCTTTGGCAACGGTAGGAGGAGGACGCGCGCACTTTTTGCTAAAAAAGTAAGTGAATCCTTGATTATTGTATTATTACTAATGTAGTTAATTGTATTGATGATTAAAAACGTTATTTACGTTTGATTAAACTGGAAACATCCACGAAAATTTGATTAATAAGACTCAAAAGATTTTGGTGGAGTTAGGACGTTTTATTTTGTGTTCATTACCTATGTTACGCTCAACGTCTATGGAGTTACGACGTTTTATTTTACATTATGTGCGTTACTAGGCATTTAATTTCTAATAGCGTGTTTGATTTTTGTTTCAGACAACTTCCTTTATTTGTTCAACATGTTTAAAAATCCTCGTGCACTAAGAATACTTCAAAATGTTGATTATGGCGAAACAGGAAAGTTCACGACGCAGAATCATCCAGAAATCAAGACTGGTTCTTACATAATACAGGAAGATTCTTCACTAGCACTTGAGGACGACGAAAATACAAGTAATAGTATTAGTGGTACTCCGGCGAATATTATTATAACCAACGATGGATCTCTCCGAAAATTATCTACAAGTAGCGTATCGATTTTGCCGGACTCTGTCCTAATAACTCCAACAAGCGAAATAGCTGACTTTAGCTTGCAACCAAATATCATTAACGATCCACAAGAGGCATTAATAAACGAGCCAATTTTCCACACATCTGAGGATGAAATTAAAATTAACATCATTGAACACCCACATAACATCAGACCATCATTTGTATCAAGCGAACATAATATTGTAGTACAGGACTATGAAACTAATCATGAAGACAATATTGTTGATTTACCCTCAAAGAAAAGGCAAAAAAGAGTCAACCAGAAGATTGGAGCGTGAATAAAAACCAGAAACAAAGAGAAAAAGGCGAAGTTTATCTAGGGAAGAAAAATATAAACAATAAATGGATATTTATTGAGCCTAAGACCAAAAGAAAAATGAAGGAAAGGTGCAACTGTAAACTTAGTCTAAAAGGTCTCAAAGCTACAATGTGACAAAGAGGATTCGAAAAATTCTGGAATATGAGTTGGAAAGAAAAGAAAGTTTATATCAAAATGTTGTCCATTTGTAAACACAAACAAAGAGAAAGATGTGCTGGGACGTCATCAAGACGAGATAATTCGGTGGAATTATACCTCTCAGATAGTGAAGGAAATAGATATCGTGTGTGCAGAAAAATGTTCTTAAACAGTCTGTGTCTTGGAGAATGGGCAATCAAAAAATGGATAATTCGCGGCGCTACGCCTGCAAATATACCAATACCAAAGAATAGTCTTAAATCTGAACCAAAGGAACAATTAAGAAAGTTTTTTGATTCCCTACCAAAACTAGAATCTCACTATTGCCGAAAAGACTCGTCTAAATTGTATTTGGAGCCTCTTTGGACATCAAAATCGCAGCTGTATAAGGCATACAAAGAAGATTTCTGTAAACTGGAAAAATCCAAGCCTTTGAGCATTGCAAGTTTCCATAAGGTATTTGATGAGCTTAACTTGTCACTGTTTCGACCAAAAAAGGGACTTGTGTGAGACCTGCGAATCATTCAAAACTGGAAATGTTACGGAATCTGATTTTAGGATACACGATGAAAAGAAGAATTAGGCACGAAAAGAACCGGAGAAAGATACTGCTTCAAACAATGAAGTGCTCACTATGGATTTGCAATCGGTACTTTTGTGCCCAGGGTCAAATGTGTCCGCTCTTTACTATAGAACAAAACTGATAGTACACAATTTCACCATGTATGACGTTAAAAGGAACAAAGACTATTGCTACATGTGGAACGAAAGTGAAGGAAAACTTACAAGCAATGAATTTTCTACTACAATTGTTACAGCACTTCAAAAGTTTACGACCGAACATCCCTTACGTGATGGCCAAGAATTGATTCTATACAGTGACGGGTGTACATACCAAAACAGAAATTCTGTATTGGCTAATGCCTTATTGAATTTCAGCATGCAGAACAAGATAGTCGTGATTCAGAAGTATCTTGAAAAAGGACACACGCAGATGGAATGCGATAGCATGCACTCCGTTATAGAAAGGGCAATAAGACACAGAAAGATTAACGTCACCGCAGATTATGCGTATCTGGCGAAAATTGCCTGCAAGAAACAACCCTATGTGGTCGAATATCTTTATCATGACTTCTTTAAGGACATTGAACATGCATTATCTTTCTACAAGTCAATTAGACCTGGTAAAAAGGTAGGTGATCCTACAGTGACTAATCTGAGGGCTCTAAAGTATGCACCCGAAGGAAAGATTGTGTACAAACTGAGACATTCAAGCACAGTCTGGGAAGAGTTTCCCGTTAGAATGAAGAAAATATCCTTTATTCCATGGGATGACATACCTCAGCTCTACTCATCAAAGTTGAAAATTAAAAAGGATAAATACATGGATCTGCAGGCACGGAAGAGAAGTATGGAGAAAGATTATCATAAATATTATGATGAATTACCTCATTTTTAAAATGTCTGCACACCCCTATTTTTTAGAAGTTTTTTTTTGTTCATTTTGACTCAAATTTTAATACGTTACGAGTATACATGCAATGAGTTACCTTCTTATAAAGTTTATTTAGTCTTAGTTACCACTGTTACCAGTACTAATATTAATAAGTAAATTTTAGAAGTTTAGAGTGATCTCAATTTTTATGCTAAGAATTATGAAAAGTAAAGTTTCAGACTGACTATAGTGCCTTAAATAAATAATTGCCTAATTGCTAGTACAATAAGTTTTGGTAATTGTTTTATAAAGACTGTTGATTTGAATGTTCCTAGTAGTACTTGTAGGTAGTTAAGTAGTAAAACAAATTTAACAATTCGTTTTAGTTTTTTGTGAATGGTTTATATTTTTCTAAGAATTTTATTTGAAAAGTGTCTCACAATAAGTTGTTATTTTTTTAATTTGACAAGGTTTCTATTGTTTTAAGTACATTCCTACTTACCTAACAACTATAAGTTTTTAAAAAATAACTGTAAGTTTGAATAATGTAAGTAGATTCCTAATAAATAATGTTATTATTTTTGCAATAATGATATCTTGCTTTATTTGCCCAAATAAGGTAATAGATAGGTAGGTAATGATATTTCTTTCTACAAAGAACTGCAATTTTATTTAACAAAATAAAACTTAACTCCATTTTCACTACGTAGCGCTCAAAATAGTTACATAGAAAAGTTCGTAAATCCATTTTCCCCTTAATAAATTAATTTTATTTAAAAAATAATCGTAAAAATAGATTTCTTAGACAATTTTAGATACATTTTCATCATAACATTAATAACTTTTCTAACAAAAAATAATAATAATCAGTTTTTACTTGCTCCTGTAAAATTTACCCTGATGGAGTTACGAACTTTGATTATTAAGCCGACGATATATAAAAAAATATAGTAAGCTACTATAAGTAAGTTGTTTTATAACATTCCTATCCTCTTTTGTGTTTGGAAACTTGATGATTGTATTTAAGATGTTTAGGTACATGGTTTAGTTAGAGCAACAGTGATTTCTTCTATTTAGATACACTGATCTCTTATTCTTATTCATTTTGGGGGTGATGAGGCCTGCAGTGACGTCCCGCTTGGGGTGTTTTGTGCATTCCACCCTGCCAACATTTACTCAAGCCAGCCTAACTTCTTCACATAGAGGAGTAAGGCCTTGGGGCGCTGGCACAACTGCTGCAATGTAGTTTGAGATGTTGTTTGAACAATTGTCGATGATGCTGATGATGCATCATGCATTCTGGAGTGGACCTCCAGTAATCCTGTTTTTGCTCTAATATCTTCCGTAGCCCTGCAGTGCAGCAACACATGCTCCACAGTCTTGTCCTTCTGCAGACAGTCTCCAGATAGTGGGCTGTCCGTAGCTCCGATCTTGTGCAACTGGTAATTTTGATTACTGTGAGCAGTGATAATGCCCACCATTAGGCGAAGGTCCTGACGTTGTAATCATAGTAATTTGTTCGTAGTATTTTTGTTTAGGATTGGAAACATGGATTTCGCATGTTTACAGTCCTTCCTGTCATCCCAACAGTTTTGGTTTTTTTTTTACTGTGTAGCTACTCAGGAGATTCTCCATACTGATCTCCTCGGAGTATTAATTATTCTGACACTGCCTCCTGGGAAAAATGATTTGCTGCTTCAAATACTTTTTGGGTGGTCCCCGTGCCGGGCATAGAACAGCAATGCAAATAAAACCTGTAATGCAAAGATAAAAAAGTAGTAGGTATACCTATCTGGGTTTATAATAAAATAATAATAAATAGCCTGTAGTTTTATTTGTAAGTTGTTAGCATAACCTCAAATATGTAAAAAATAAATATGTTTACTGCTTACCTTAGACCCTAGTGAGACTCTTTGTGATGGTATTAAATCTGTTGAAACCACAATTAAATGTCTTCAAAAGCATACACAGGTAAGATCCTTTTAGAAAGTCTTTAAAGCTTTCTTCACTAAGGTTTAGTGGACATCCAACTTGTTTTCTCATTTCGGCTTGAAATTGGGAATTCTCGTCGCTGATCTTCATTTTCAGCTGCTGTCACCACATTCAAAGCCAAATAAATTATTCCTGCCATTTTTATCGTAATACAAATAAAATTATTTGATTATGTAAGTATTTTGAATTGAAACTCGATAGGTTATTTTCCCTTTCACACGATTCCACACCTCAAAATTCTCGTGAGTGGCGTAGTCGCTAACGTCTATCGAAATCTTCGAAGGCGATTGTCAAAATAATGACTTATGGTACCGTTTGAGTGAAAATCCAAGCAAATAGCGTATCGACATCGATTGTCGCTATCGACTCACGATTCGTTTTCGAAGCGACTGTTAATAAAATAAACTTGTGGTGCCGATTTTAGTTCTACAAGTGACCGCAAGGTGGCACTGTTCTTTTTTCATACAAATTTTCGTCGACAGTCGCTAGCGAGCATCGATTGGTGTCAATATTGTCAACTCATGGTAGAGCTACCAACCGGTTTTGATGAATGTTTCGTCATTAGATTTTTGCTGACGCGAGTGTCACAAAAAGAACAGTGCCACCTCGCGGTCAATTGGAGAACTAAAATTGACAGCGAGTACGCCAATCACAAGCTTGACAGGTAGGCGAGATCGAGTATCGACTATAGTTGACATTAAAATTTATGTTGCCAACTCATGGTCGAGGTACAGTATCCTCTTGGCTCTTGCATGCATCATGATCCTGCGGCACGACATTCGATGGACCCACTAGAGTGACATGTCAGAAATATATTAGAGTACAACTATGTCGTCGTCCGATGAAGATGCTCTTGCTTATTTACAAATTTTAAATAGGTATACAAAATGGACGAAGACGTTTCTATTGGCACATACGTGGTTATGAAGGAATAAAATAGATATCCTCATATATTTTATAGAATGAAAAAAGAAATGTATTTATTGATATTGGAAAAATTAAGACCTTATTTGCTTGAACAGTATATCAGATTTAAGGAACCAAGAATAAATGAATACGTTTTATATTAAATGGTAGATCTATCTTCATTTTACTAACAAGTCAGTACAAGTTTCGTGTCACGCGTCGCTTGATTGCGTTACTAGTAGCATGCCGAGTGCTCGTCAGCAGGCCTAGACAAAATTCAAGCGTGTTTCCGCACACGCTACAGACAGATCGTTCCCGGGTCCCGTCTACGAACTTAGCGCGACGTCACGTGACTTTCCCTCAGTAGCTCTACCATGAGTCGGCAACATGTACATGTCATCTTTCTATACTCGATCTCGCCTACCTATTTGAAGCTTGTGATTGGCGTACTCGCTGTCAATTTTAGTTCTACAATTGACCGCGAGGTGGCACTATTCTTTTTTTCATATTTTTTTTTGCGGCAGTCGATAGCGAGCATCGATTGGTGTCAATGTTCTAAACTCATGGTCGACCTGCTGGTAATGTCAACGCCATAAATTTTGGAGTTGTCGTTTGGCGTTAACGTTAAGGTTTTAAGATGCGCCGATGACCTTGACCAAACGATGCACAGTTATTATTAGCGCCATCTAGCGTCCAACGCCCGTACTTCTTGCGTGCAAAGCTAACTTAAGTTTTGACTAATGGGGATCTTCACTGCCAATCTATCACACCAGATGGCGCATCGTCGGGATGGCCATTGAAAGCTGCCAGTTCCATACATTTTGTAACCTTACATGCAGTAAATAATTATTTTCTCCAAATATGCCTTTGTGTGCTGTACCAGGATGTAATAATAATGGTGTACATTTATTTCCCAAAGATCCACTATTAAAAAAAGTGGGAAAAGGCTATACGTCGAAAATATTTTATAGCGACACAGCATAGCAGGTTATGTCGGAATCATTTCCAAGAAACTGATTATGTAGGTAGGAGAATCAGCATAATATACAGGTGCGTTAATATATGGATAATTTCTAAGGGTTACATCTTCTTTGTTTTAGTCATTAATATCAAAAACAAATCACTCCAAATGACTCATTAAATCGTTGCTAGATAATATGTACTACCTGCTCATATTCATATTAAATTTGTTTGTACCAGCCAATTTGAACTCAGCTTGTACACAGAAAGATTTAAAAAAATAAGCAAAAATTAATCAATTAGTTAGATACATCATGATACATGTATGCCACAATATTAGGTAATATGTGAATCTTTAATTCTAGGTTTTTAGGTTAGGTTTGTAGTTAAATGATTATTATTAAATTACAACTGAATAAAACTCTAGTCTATAACAGAACATTGTTAAAAGTAAATATTTTATTAGAGAGTAGGTACCTCACGACAAGATCTGCTTTCTTTCCAGTCATCTTTCCTCCTCGTTTTTTTAGTTCAGCTTTCAATTCTATAAGCTTCCAGCTTCCATACATCTTGAAAGTAACGATGGTTGATCGGTTTTAATACAAAAATATATTATTTTTCCTTAAGTAAACAAAGCCACACTAGCATGACAGCGGCCATCTCGCCGCTGGCGCCCTCTGCGTTGAGCTTTGCGTGTGGATCCCCATTATATAGAACAGAATCCTGATGAAGATATTTACTTTACCTAATATGTTGCTCCCTCCTTGAGTAATAGTGAATCCTTGAGGAATAGAAAATCTTTTGTCTAGGCCTGCAGGTCTCGTCACGTAAATGGGCGCTACTCCATACAATTCATTTGAATGTTGATGCTAGTGGCAAGTTACATGTCAGCCGTGCGATTCACTAATGATTCGTCGATGCGTTCGTCGACGAGCTCACCGATGTCAATTACTTTATGAGATATCTCCCTTGTACATAAGGTTGTTTTTCCAACGTTTCTTTTCATCTCGTCATTTGTTTCACGGATGTTGTCAAAGATGCAACGATGTTTGCTCTTACGACCGTTTTCAATATTCTATCTATCCATAGTTTTCCTTACTACCGATAGAAATTTGACATAACGTCCGTACAAATAGTGTCAAATATCTATCTCTAGTAAGGTAAACCGGCAATAGATAGATTATTGAAAACGGCCGTTAGAGAATCGCACGGCAGATCACTTGCCAGTTCACGTGTCACGTTGCTTAGGTGGGCACATCGCCCAACGTCAACAATACACAACATTGAATAGAATTATCATATTTTTAGAAACATCTTGCTAAGTGTTGCATGTATTTGGAGTTTATTGTTAACAGAAAAAGTGCAAACTACCATAATTACATTTTACGCTAGTTTAATTTTTTGAATCGCTACCATCATTTATGCTTAAGGCGCGGTCCAATCCTAATTTTAAAACAATTTACGATGCTTTACATAAGGTTGAGAATTGCTTCTCAATATCGGACGATGTAATGCAAAAATTCAATTGAAATACGTGCTAATACTTATAATATTTATTTCGTACAATCAAATGATTAAATTTTATTAATAAAGGAGTACATACATAGTTCACTAGTAAATTTCATTGGGAATTCGAATATGTACATTCATTGAAATATATTTGCGCATAATTTAATAAAAATGCTTTTTCCCACGAAGCACGTAAGAAAAATTGCAAAATTTAGGGAATGTTGCCTATTTTTTTTGCTACCGAGCCAAGTTTGCTCAATCGTGTATTGGCTCCCATACTTCATAAGAACGTATATTCATTTTACACTAAGTTTTTTTTCGTTCTTTGGTTATTAGGTTAAGGCGTCGAAAAACTAAGTTTTCGCGAAGTCAAATCATGAAATTTGGATCTCATTTCGCCTTAAAGTAATGCTACAGCATGTTTACATGATGTCTATAACCATCATACTATTAAATAATCAGTTGGTGAACATTTCAGTACTTCAACGTGCCAAAGCTCATCTCCAAATTTCTTCCGTTCTGGTGCTATTAAAAAAAGGCTCGCTACCATTGTATCACTTACAGGAGAGAACTCGCTTGGCCCGTCCGAGCAGCCCCCGGACCGTGAGCCGCCGGTAGTTCGGCTCGTGCTGCTCCAGCAGCTTCAGGGTCTCCTCTGCCTTCGCCTTGTCCTTGAACCCGAACCCGGAGTCTTCCTTCTCGTCTTTGCCCATGGTTTATCTGAAAAGAGAAATAAATGTTAGAAGCGGCAGTTGTGGATTGCGACTATTGGCGTAGCCAGGGGCCTCTCCATTCTCGAGTAATAGTGACGCTCCGTTGACAGAATTTTAGGGTCATCGAGGTAAACAAATTATATATAACGATAGTATAATATAAATATAGGTTTTATTATTATTATTAATATTGTTCAACCATTTTACGTCGGTAGGAGTACGGTATGATTTATGATAGTTTCGTAAAAGGTGGGAGTGGGTCCCCCTGGTTATTGAAATGAGAGGCCTAGTAAAGGGGGGAGGGGGTGTACCTTGGGTGATTGGGTATAAGGCTGCGAATTATCTATGTGATGTAAACTATTGGTTTTCCATTTCGCTCTGTAGTGAATCCACTCTGAGTAGAACTGAGTAAGTTTTGTTTCCTACCGATTTTGGTGTTAGGTTGTTAGGTGTTAACGCTGTTGATCAATTTTGAATGTTGATGGTATTATTATCCGTAGGGCTATTATGTATCTCAGTTGCTAACAAATGTACATTAATAGTAGATTAGTAGCCAAGGGCTGTAAGGCATCCTCGAACTATAGGCGTCCTCGCTGCGCATTTAGGCGCGTGCGCCTAAATATCTCGGGCTGCAATTGATGCTTACACCCGAGCTAACTACTCTGCTTTACATCTCGATTGTGAGGTAAGTAGAAAAAAACCGGCATTACAAAAATAAAATTGATGACTATTATACTCATACGAAGACAAGGCTGAATAGCGAAGCGACCTCTTTTGTCACTGGGCTGAATGCATGATGTCTATTGCCAGTATGATGGTTAGATGTACGCGAACTTTTGAAAGAGTGAAGTGTTTTTTTAATTACTTACCGCCCTAGGGCTTTTCTAGCTACATTATTACCCTAGAGCGCTAATTGGTCACCTACAAGCCCCATTTGGGGGTAATAAGGACCTACTTACCGAATATGATAGATGTAAAACCTAAAAAAATGGCGGCTCCATGTCACTTTTGTCAGCTCCAGTCATCAACTTGCTAACATTTTTGATTACTAGAGTTTCAGAGTCATTTTTCGAGATTTCAATTAACATTTGTTAGCAACTGAAATACATAATAGCCCTGCAGTAATAATGAAGGCGGCCATCTTTCTGAAAATTTAATGCGGGACTTTTTGTGGATTGATATATTATAATCTACGGGTTTGGAGCGAATATCGAGAATTAATTTTAACAAGTTATTTCACACTTGTTGGTGTTGAAGTCGGTTCCTAAATCCTTCGGAAAAAAATGGCTCAACATTTTTAGTGGCGCTACTTTGGCGATTTACGGGATCGATGGTCAATGATGGTATCATCAAGATAAATCAACACTTTGCAGCTTTTGGAGTGTAACTCAAAAACTGCTTGGCTGGTCAAGCAGTTTTTGAGTTAGGTACAGTTTGATGAAATTGAAATGGGACCACCTCGGAAGTATGCTCTACCAAACATAAAATAATTTGAGAATCGTTCCACAAATGGGGGAGCAAACGGCTAACATACACATTAAAAATACATACACACGGACATATAACCTCCTACTTTTTTGAAGTCGGTTAAAATAGCCAATATAGCCATTATTTTATTTTTTTATTAACGTGTGGGGAATGCGCTTCACATCCCCGTCCAACCCGTGGGGGTTTGACGGGGTATGTCGGACTCGTCCTTTACGCGCCAACTGCACCCATAGCAGCAAGCAGACCATACCGACTAAACCACCACACGGTGTTTCTCCTGGCGCCTTTATATCTCCTATATCTTTAGCACGAGCTCAAGGCGCGGTCCATTCTTAATTTATAACAATTTACGACGCTTTACATAAGGTTGAGAATTGCTTCTCAGATTGGACGATGTCATGCGAAGATGCAATTAAAAAAGTGCTAATACTTTTTATATTTAGTTCGTACATCAAATGATTCAATTTTAATGATAAAGGAGTCCATAGTTCACTTGTAAATTTCATTGGGAATTCGAATATAAATATAGCGCCGCGAAGCACGTAAGAAAAATACTAAATTTAGGGAATGTTGCCAGAGAGTTGAAATACAGGTAAAAAAATAGCTGAGCATCTGCTGGACGCGGGTCCTAACCACTGGATTGAATTCCATAACCCTAAAATCTTGTCCACCGAACGCCATTACCTACCAAGGCTAGTAAAGGAAACTATTGAGATCTCGAAATGCCAGAATTTCAATCGAGGTGATGGTTTTCAACTCGCCAGTGCGTGGAATCCAGTATTAGGTTGTTTTAAAAATAAAAGTCTGCGTTCAAAATGTGTTCAAAATACGCAGTGATACAGTGAGTGTGTTTTGTCGGGACTTAGGATCGAGTTCCAGTGATAACCGTAGCAAAAGACTAAGAAAGAGGGTAGATCGTTATGTCTGCACCTAACTTTTAAACTTTTTGACCAACCACCCGCATTCTTCAGTCTTCCCGTGAACATGGTGCATGTAACTGCGCCAAAATATCGGGAGCTCATTCCACAACCTTACCACGACATTTTAACGATAATATGCGAGCATCTGATTAAATACATCTTTTGTTATATGCAGCTATTTAGATGCAGAATTCAAGGTAACGCAGATAAAAGAGATGTTTAGTTTGGCGAGCGTGACGCATCATACTGACAAATAGTGCTTCCTAGTTATCCGTAAACGAATGAGTTACGGATGAATATTGACCGTAATTTTTACCAGTTTTAATAACTTGTTCTTTCTTGTATGTTTATCTGTTACTGTGTTTTAATCGACTTCCAAAAAAAAAAGGAGTTTTGTTAAGTCGATGCGTACTTATAATTTTTTTTTTATGTTTCACGAATATCTTTTTAAAGAGTAGACCGATTTAAAAAAAAAATGTGTTTTATGTCTGGTAGAGTATACTTCCGGGATCATCATCATCATCTAAGCCGTAGGACGTCCACTGCTGAACATATGCCTCCCCCATGATTTTCCAAAAGGACCGGTTGGAAGCGGCCTGCATCCAACGTCGTCTTGCGACTTTGATCAGGTCGTCTGTCCACCGTGTCGGTGGACGACCTACGCTGCGCTTGCCGGTCCGTGGTCTCCACTCCAGAACCTTTCAGCCCCATCGGTCATCTGTTCTGCGTGCTATGTGCCCTGCCCACTGCCACTTCAACTGGCTAATCTTCTGGGCTATGTCGGTGACTTTCGTTCATCTACGGATCTCCTCATTTCTGATTCGATCGCGTAGATAAACCCCGAGCATAGCCCTCTCCATAGCTCGTTGTGCGACTTTGAGCTTATCTATGAGGCCCATAGTGAGAGACCACGTTTCAGTGCCATAAGTCATCACTGGTAACAGACATTGGTCGAAGACTCTTGTCTTGAGGCACTGAGGTATTTTTGACGAGAACGAATGAGTTACGGATGAATATTGACAGTAATTTTTACCACGTTTTAATACAGTTTCCCAATTGGAACGCCCATGTGAGCGTTTTAGCGTTATTTTCGCCAACAAGGGTCTATCGGAACGCACTAGTAGTAGAAATCAATGAGATTAAATATCTCCTAGATAACCTCCGTCTATATATAACATCATTGATAGAATTACTTAGTATCCCGTGGGATCACCATCCCACATTATGCACACAAATTGTGATAATACTATTTTCACAGTATTGTGTGCATAATGTAAGACCATGAGCCACCAGGGGCCATACTCCCACCTCTTAAAATATTCATGTTTCAACCTTACCATTAAATTCGGTACCACCACGTCAATATAGAAAGCTTAATATAATAATGCATTACGAGAGACGTTTTGATGACCAAGTATCAAATATTTCATTCAATTCGCGTACTTTGACGTGACTTTTGAGTTTAAGTTCATTGTTCCAGTGTCAAATTTTTGAAGTTCCGTACTCCCATCTCTTAAAGTAGTCATATTCCAACCTTACCATTAAATTTGTTTGACCGTTTTGTGTCGGTGGGAGTACGATAGTAAGTATGATTATTCTAAGCTTATTACAAAACGCTCCTGATTTATGATAGTTTCGTAAAAGGTGGGAGTAACCCCCCTGAACCATGACAGTTCAAAAGAGGTATCGTAGTAACTACTTTTGAACTGTCATGGTACCGACTTCAACAAGTTACCTATAGCACACTTTTTGGTGTTGAAGTGGGTTATTTTTTTTGTAAAAATTGTTTTTTTTTTACGATATATGATTTTTATACGATAAGTACCTATACATATTATACAATATAGAGTTGATTCCTTACGCGTTGAGAAAACATAAAGCACATATCAAAAAGAAGTTTCTACAGGAAAAATGCAGATAGAGCAGCGAGGCGTGACAGCTAATAAACATAATGTATACTTAATGTAAACCGCTAACGTGGAAGGCAATGAATGGATTATGGACTCTAACGTGAGGTTATGTAGATACGGTTACATCAGCGCCGAAATAACCGCGAGGTCGTCACGGCAGAATAACTTATTTATAATTTACGTACGTACATGGAGTTTAAGCACTAAGTCACACACGTAGGTAGGTACCTAACTATTCGTTTAAATCTTTCTTAACAATAAGAATCAGCCGTATTTATAAACAAGTATTGATCGTTGCTAAGAAGTTTCTCAATTAAGTAACTTGACGATAAATACTTCAACATAAAATCTTGTTCTATAATCGAGCAATTAACGTTACTTACTAAAGTAAATGCATGACATAAACCTATCAAAATTTGATGTATCTTTTTACACTTGTATAAGGTTGTTGTCATGGGATTTTAATGTTTACAGCATAATAGATCCTTCACAGTGCAGACTTGTGTGCGAATGTAATTTACTTATATACAACTTCACTTTTGCAATAAGAACGAAAGATTTACGTGTTCTCATTGCTTAAGCAAAGGAAATGGTGACTATTACTCGGCTAAGAATTCTAGCCTTTGATAGTTCTTCTTCAGGCAAATTCTATAGTATAGAATTCAAATCGTTGCTCAGTAATTACCTTCCTTAAGTAATTACTTTTGCTTGTTTATAAATACGACAGTAAGTCCTGACTGAATGACAGACAAAGCACGGCCTAAACCTTAATGCCTAAACCACTGGTCGTAGAGACTTGAAATTTGGAGGGTGTTATTGTCTTAGTAGCGTACTAAGAAAGTTTTCGACATTTCACCCCTTAGAGGGTAAAAATAAGTGAAGACGTTTGTATGAAAGTACTTTGTTTCTAAAGTTGTCAAAATTAGTATTTTGATGTCTCCTTAACCCGTCCAATGTCTAGATCTTTTCGGTTTATTTCCGGACTGCGCATAAATGTTCAGATAAAAAATACTACTCTTGAATAGTTTGACCAACTAAAAGCAAGTTTATACCGGTGGAGTGTATTGCATCTGATATATTAGTTACAAACTCGAGGTCTAAAAATGTGTATACACTCGTACTTTGTGTATGCGCGACATGGCTTAGCACTTTTTTAAACGTTACACATGATGTATGTTTGACACGCGATGGGTTAATCGACCCCTCATTACTGAGGATCGTGACTCCTCTGTTGCAGTTTGTTGACTATTTCTCTCAATCAAGAAATGTTGCTGGCCTGATGAAGAGCTGTGCTGAAAGTATCTCCAGCTGCTCCGATACCTGATCCGTCCATCGCTTAGGGCTTCGTCCTCTTGGTGTTTACTCTCAATTTTTCAAGTTACTATAAGTATCTATTTAACTAAAGTATTCAGATAGTTTAAAATAAAAAAATAAAGACTTAGGGAGTGAAATGGAGGATGAAACTGTGTATGGGAAATTCTTTGTTTATAACTTATTATTTTTATCAAGTGCAATTTGAAAAATTGAATACCGACTTCCATTCTATTACTTTGTTAAAAATCAGTTATTGGAGTGCAACTCAAAAACTACTGGACCGAATTTGATGAAATTGAAATGAGAATGGAACCACACGGGAAGCACCAGCTTTCAAAAGAATTATGAGAATCACAAACAAAAAAACATACATTCGAATTGAGTACCTCCTCCTTTTTTTTGGAAGTCGGTAGAAAATTGTATTTACCTAGATAGAAATTAAAAAACAAACTACGCGGACGAAGTCGTGGGCAAAATCTAATTACTAAAATAACTACTACTATAATACTAAACGTTTGGATGAATGGAGATTTGCAACTCAATCACGTAACAACAAATAAAGGATACTTTTCATCATCATCTATCAGACCGCGGGTGGATCCGCAGCGCACAGCTAGTAACACATACATATAACATATATATTTTATATTTTCTATTATATTGCTTGCGTCGCAGTAGTGTGCAGGACGCAGTAGTATTACATGGGTAAGTTCGGCAAATTTCAGTTCAACTGGATGCCAACGACAAACAAGTCCTTGAAAATAAAGCTCGTTCAATTTAATACTCACGTTATGTTATAACTATTTCCTGCCTATGCTAAGTATAAGTTACTAGCATATCTAATTATATACATACACAATTAAAATGAGCAATAAAATTGGAACCATGACAGTTCAAAAGTACCCATTACAACACTGAGCGCATGGTACCGACTTCGACAAGTTATTTCACATTTTTTAGTGTTTAAGTCGGTTCTAAACGAATATCAACCTATTTTTAGTGACCCTTGCTCTTGCTATTTCTGATCGATGATCGATTGTCATCATCAATGATGATATCATCAAAATATGTTCAGTTATTGGAGTGTAACTCAGAAAGCGCTTGACCGAATTTGATGAAATGTAAATGGGATAGGACCACCTCGGACGTATACTCTAGCAAACACAAGAATTTTGAAAATTGGTCCATAAATTGGGGAGAAATCAGCTCACACATAAAAGAAATACATACACACGAACATATAACCTCGTCCTTTTTCGAAGTCAGTTAAAAATTGGTTGCCTGTAAGAGATTGCTATAGCGATAAAGCCGCCAAATGACCAATCTACTGTAGTGTTTTTTTACTGTATTATATTTTGTTTTCTATAAGATTGGTATACTCAATAAAGAATTTTGTATTGTATTGTAAAAATTAAGAAACGTGCTCGCTCGGCACTTATCGATAGGCAATCATATTGTATCATAGCTACAGATACAAATAGACTTGAGTAATAGTATAATATATCTACGCCAATTAGGTCATCATGGGATAAGTATCTCAGAAAAAACAGATAAAATTAAATAGTGATGCTGGTAGGCCACGGCATTCGGTCAAGAACGAATATTTTAGCAGTAGGCGTAGTTCCGTACGCATAAATAGGCCGCGATTAAACTATCGTTGAATATGTATAATCTGGAACTGACTGAAATAATTTTTATTTTAGTTTTTCATGATAACGTAGAAAATAATATTGTATGGTGTTTTTTTTGCCATTTTTCATTATTCACTGGTTGTTTACCTACAAGCTGTCTATTATTATATAGTAAGTATAATCTATAATAATTAATTAATTAATTACTTATTTATAACTTAAGTATCATATTTATAATACTAAATATTATTATTATTATTATTTTATTTAATTGGACGAACAAGCAGCCAAATTGTATATAACTATGTAGAGGAGACCAACAACACCTGGCCTTACTGTTCATCACTTCTAAAAACACATTTATTTTGTACATAATAAAATTTAGAATACCTACATACCAAGTTAGAATAATACACTTTATACTTAATTAAAATTATAAAAATATCTAAAACAATCAGTCAAAGCCATAATAGTTCCTTTTTGGAAAAGTTTTTATTAATGATTGAATAAAAATAATTATGCCTCATGTTGAATATGTCGACAAGTTTTGTATAATTCTTATTGAAATAATGAATGACAACATATTCATATTTATGATACAAAAGATATTTTTTAGAAATTAATATTTTCTAACTTGCTGTCGAAAATATTATCTGAAGAAAGAAAGTCCTTTCTAAATTGGTATAGGTAGCTGTTTTGGTTTTTAAGATTAGCTGGTACAAATAGACAAACAAACTAAAACTGTGAATTATTTTGTTGATCAAAATCAAATCATTTATTTTGTATAGGCCTATGGGGGCTTACAGATTGTCATTTTACATTTATTTTTTCTTAAATCTACAACCGGATCGGAACGCGACCACGACTGAGAAGATCCGGCAAGAAACTCAACGGGCTTGTCTTTTATATATATTTTTATCGCCACTTACTTAATCTATTTAACAAATGTTCATTTATTTTTAACTCTAGTGTATTGCCTTACAAAAGAGACCATAATAATGGTATCAGTAGGGCAAGACACGCTACACTTTGACATCTTAGTACACGAGTAGATAGATCCTTTTTTTTTTTTTTTTTTTTTTTTTTTGTCCCGTGGAAATCCTTTATGGATACCACCTGCCACGGGGAGGGAGGTGGTTATGTGGGAGTCCGTATACCCACCAAAACCCCGGGGTGTTCCGTCACTGCCGTCTTCGGCGGGAACGCGGGACAGATTTTCCACACGACCGCGAACCCGCCGTGGCTGTCCGTTGCCGGACCCTTCTCTTCGCGGCACGCCAGAACACATGGCGCGCCGCAACTGCCTCGGAGACCAAACTCGCCAACAATGGGCGCCAGACTTCCCCGTGTCTGGACGCCCTAGGTCTCCCTGCGGTGGGTCGGATATGTAGCCCCACCGCCTGCTACGTCAGCCACAAGGGATAGCCCCCCCGCGACCCCACCTCCTCGAGTCTGCGCCGAGCGCCCGGACCCCACCTCCTCGAGCCTGCACCAAAGTGCCCGGGCCCCCCTCCTCGAGCCTGCGCCAAAGCGCCCGGGCCCCACCTCCTCGAGCCTGCGCCAAAGCGCCCGGGCCCCACCTCCTCGAGCCTGCGCCAAAGCGCCCGGGCCCCACCTCCTCGAGTCTGCGCCAAAGCGCCCGGACCCCGCCACTCCTATGTGGACTTGGCGGCCAAAGCCCATAGGAGCGGCCCGCCTGAGCCGGCCAGCGCACCCCAACGCCGGCGCGGCCCCTGGGTTCCTCTTGGCTTCACCGTGGTGTACCTAGCCACGGTTACTGAGCCGCCCCGCCACGTCAATGCGAGAACCCTTCGGGGGGACGAGTAGATAGATCCTGGAGTGATCAGTCCCAAGCTGTTTTATCCTCAAAGTAATCCGAAATTTTGTAATAACCTTTTTGACAGAGTTTAGTTTTAATAGTAATTTTAAACTTTCGTTCGTACTTTTCGTTGTTTTCATCACCATATATGACATATATTAAAATATTTACACTTTCATTCATATAATTTTAGTAAAAAGTACAATAAAAGACAAAGTGTTAAACTTGAGTCTTTTCATATTGACACTGTAAACAGACATTTCAATTGTATCTATTTGTCTTCTAAAACATTAAGAAGAAAGATTTGTTTGTTTGTTTGAATTGAATAGACTCCGAAACTACTGGACCGATTTTAAAAACTCTTTCACCATGGGAATTCTACATCATCATCCTGATTATCCATCACCACGCGGGTGACACCGCGAGGCGTACCTCTATGAAATCCATTCTAATGTGTCAGTAAACGTCACCGAAGGTTCCATCTTACTTATTTATACGGACCCCTAACAAATAAAACTGCGATGACATCATAGAAGCGTGACACTGGCCGGTAGCGGACGCTCATTTGTTTACATACACACACACGAACACACCAATGCCACTTATTTGTGGAAACGTCTACAAAGGCAGCTTCTACAAACTTCCTAGCTATTGAGTAAACTTGTAAATGGCATTTTGTTTAGTCAATATACGACCTTAATGTGTGCCTAGCACGAACTGCGTAAGTGTAACGTGCCGTTCACGTGCAACAGTACAAACTGTCATGTATCTAGGGCACACGTGACACAGATACACTCATAGTTAGTACGAAGCATGACGCGTACGATATGAATATTTTTTCGCAGCAATATGTTTGTGCTACGGTGTCTGCAATAGGAAGGCCTCACTGTTATGTCTGGCTCCACTATCCATACTCGATATCCATAGATAAACTGCATATTATGATAAACTACAATTTGCGTCATGGCCAGAAAATAGAACCATTCCGAGCAAGTAATGCAGTAAACAGCGAACTATCATAATACATTATAATCCCACTAATATTATAAATGTGAAAGTCAAAGTCAAAATCATTTATTCAATTAAGGCATCAAAGGCGCACTTAATAACGTCAACTTTTCATTATAATGTACTTTTAAAGACTCTACCGCCGCGTTCCAAAATATATAGAGCCCACCGAGAAGAAGCAGCAAGAAGCTCGGGGCCATTCTTTTTATATAGATGTTTACAATGTTTCTACTTAGGTACTACAAAAATTACATTTTATGGGTGGCAGAGTGACAGCTTACCAGTTTTTGATGGATTTTGGATGGATTGCCAGAAAGTTTGGATGGATGGATGAATATATGTTTGTTACTCTTTCACGCTCAAACAGCTAGACCAATTTTGATAAAATTTGGTATGGAGGTAGATGTCACTGGATTAACACATAGGCTACATTTCATCATCATCATCTATCACCACGCGGGTGTAACGCGGGTGTGACAGATCCATGCTAAAACATGTTAAAATGGGTACCTAATTTTTAACCAACATCTAAAAGTAGGGACGCGTATTTTTTTTGTATGACCACTCATAACTGTTTACAGAGTAAGTACTTAGTCCGATTTTGATTTTTTTTTTATTGGTATAGTTAAACAAGGCTTCCGAGGGGTCCCATTCAAATTCAGTCAATTTCAGTCAAGCGGTTTCCAATAACTGAAAGGGTTTCGCCTATCTTGGTGATGTCGTAATTGACGGTGAATGACAATTGATCCCGTAAGTAGCATAAAAAGGGGGAATTTTTGTACCAAAAAATTGAACCGGCTTCAATACCAAAAGCTAAAGAAAAAACAATTGTGACAATAGGTACCTATTTGAGATAGAAAACTATCGCGAGTTATGTTCATAATTACGCTTTAAAACCGGCTAGGACTCGCGTAATATTTACCGGAAATATTCTCCGACCAGTTTCGAACTTATTTGAAGTTCTTCTGGGAGTCATTCCTGTGCACAGCGGCGAGCGCGGGCCACAACACGTAACTGAAGAAGAACTTCAAATAAGTTCGAAATTGGTCGGAGAATATTTCCGGTAAATATTACGCGAGTCCTAGCCGGTTTTAAAGCGTAATAGGTACCTACTTTTGAACATCATTCCATTACGTTTGAAATCAAAGAGAGTTATCGATGCTCGGGTAGACCGTTTCGGTAGTCTAGCAGTCATGGCGTCTGACACGGACTTTTGGAAGACGTGGGTTTGAAACCAGTCTGATGTGGCATGTTTTCTCTCTAAAACTGCTAAGTTTGGTCTCGCTAAGCAGGTGTTACTGCTTTAAAAGTCATATATTAACAAGTACAATTTGAAAAATTTAATACCGCCTTCCATTCTATTCAGTTATTAGAGTGTAACTCAAAAAGTACTTGACCGAATTTAATGAAATTTAAATGGGACCACACGGGACCAGCACCAGCTTTAAAAAATAATTTAGAATCGGTTCACCCAGTCGAAAGTTATGAGGTAACAAACATAAAAAAAAAACAGTCGAATTGAGCTCCTCCTTCTTCTTTTGATAGTCGCTAGAAATGTATACCTCCATCCGAGAAAAAGGAAACCATCCGTGATAAATAACTTTTTAGTGATTTAGTTCCTAAAATAACATAAGTAATAACATAAAATAACATCAGTCGAACGACCCAGACACAATACAAATTTCATTGATATATTGACAATCGCCTGGTGAGGGGATATTACGGGATACTTTATACCCGGATATATCAAGCTCCTAAGGCCTATAGGGTTAATATTCTGTTGGACAAAACAGCTGGTTTCCTAGAAGCCTTGAAATCACTTACAGCGATAATGCATGCTGTATAGGCTTTGTATAATATGCATAAAATAGTATTTATCTATCTAGCTATCTTATCTGTAGGTATACATTATAAATACATTGGTGCGTACGGGTGAGGAGGTAATTGATCAAACATTAATAATACTGTTTACGTTTCGATCTCACCCTAAAATCAAAATAATCACTTTGTCATCCGAAACTCAATCTTAACGAAGACTTAGAAGAAGAATATAAGATTCAAATTATTAATCTACAATAATAAATATGTAAGTAAACAAATACATTCTCACCTGTTGAAAAGATTAATTAATCCGTAAAACCGAAACTGGTCACAACACTAGTAAGTACCAAATTAAAATGAATTCTATTTTTTTTAAACACAGCTCACGGCGCGGCGCTGGCCTCGATTGACTATTCGGTATTCACTATTCGGCGAGTCGCAACATCAATGTTTTGGGCGGGAATACATTATTATAACGCGGCCAAATTCAGAAGTCGTGTTTCTTTTAATAGTTATATACTACAATGTGATATGCGAATGATCACGTTTAAATCAAATAGCCTAGGCACACACGGGCTTTATTAGCTGAAACTTACCTAGTAGTACCTACATAATCTATACATACAATTCTTCTTCTTGATCGATTTCTCATGACTGAGGGTCGTGACTCGCTATAAAGATCCATTTATTTGCCAAAAACATGAGTAGATAGTACAGGTACAAACACGAATACATGGTTGGTAACACAATTGTTATCTGTGGTCCTACATGTCTTTACCTGAAAGGCGTGCAAACATTGCAAATGAGATAGGCATGCAGGTCATAATGTTACATGAACAGGTACATTTTATATTCGTCATATCATTCATATCAATAATGTAATTAATTTATTTGTCACTAATCAAAATACAGAAAGTACAAATTAAATTAAATGTCAATGAAGAAGTCAATAAATAAGTCAACCAAACTCATGGAAATAGTATTCAGTTTATCCCTACCTCAGACAAAATAAAAAAGTCAAGACAGAATGTTGTGAACAGAGAACTGACCCCGGGTGAAACTACGCCTCGGCGTGTCCTTACATATTTACATACAAAACCTACAACGAAACTACGCCTTGGCTCGTCAGTCGAACTATCGCGGCGCGTGGAAGCTACACGTAAAGTTTTAATTATCAATTAAATTAAATTTATTAATTATTGATAATTTTTTAATAACTTTAATTTAATTTGAATTATCATGGCAGCACCGAGTCACGCACATGTAGTTTAGAAAACCGGCCTCACTTCTCTGTTCACAACATTCTGTCTTGACTTTTTTATTTTGTCTGAGATCCCTACATAATAATTCAATGATTAAACATAATCAGAATAGCAACCAAAACGAAAACTTTGATGGAATTGTATATGTCCAATAAAATAAAATCTGTTATTTAAAAAATGCGGAAATTAAATATATATCAAAGTTTTTCTTGTAAAAATTCTTTAACAGAATAGTAACATTTATCTGTCACCAGGCTTTTTAGTTTATATTTAAACAAATCATTGTTACAATTTTAATGTCTTGTGGAATTTTATTATATACGATCGGTGCCATGCACAATAGACCTTTTCTCATCAATGCTGTTCTAGAAGTGTTTAGACACAGCTTGCTATAATTCCGTCTGTTTCGCTGAACAACATCGGATACTCGTTCAAGTAACAAGGGATTGTTACGGACAAATAGTGCAATTTCATAAATGTACAAACATGCGAGCGTTAGTATTTTATGTCGGATAAAGTAAGGTTTACAGGTATCAGTGGTATGCAGTCCAAACATAGACCGAATGCATCGCTTTTGTGCCTTGCTTAAGGCGAAATAAGTTCCAAATATCATGATTCGACTTCGCGAAAACTAAGTTTTTCGACGCTTAAACCTAATAACCGAAGTTTGAAAAAAAACGTAGTGTAAATTTAATATGTATACGTCCTTATGAAGTATGGGAGCCAATACACGATTGAGCAAACTTGGCTCTATAGAAAAAAAATAGGCAACATTCCCTAAATTTTGCAATTTTGCCGTGCTTTGTGGGAAAAAGCATTTTTATTCAATTATGGGCAAATATATTTCAATGAATGTATCATATTCGAATTCCCAATGAAGTTTACTAGTTTTTTTTGACTCCTTTATCAATAAAAGTTCATCATTTGATTGTACAAAATAAATATAAAAAGTATTAGCACGTATTCAATTGAATTTTCGCATTACATCGTCCATTCTGGTAAGCAATTCTCAACCTTATGTAAAGCATCGTAAATTGTTTTAAAATTAGGATTGGACCGCGCCTTAAATGCTTTTTCATTATCAGTTGAATTTCCCCAAAAGATTATGCCATATCTTAAGACTGATGCTGCAAGTCCATGATATGAGGTTAGTACACCATCTATGTTTACTATAGGGGCTATTTTATGCAAAACGAACGCTATGCTGCTTAATCTTTTGCAAATTTGCTCTAAATTTCCAATTTAGTTTACTATCTATCCATGCACTGCCTTTTGGGCTATGTTTCTCCAAGTATTGCGGCAGTCGGCTTGTCCCATAGCAGTTGGTACGTTTGCTTTAGAGCAAGCGCGGATCTATCGTTGAGGGCACGATGGGCATGCCCACAAGTTGTGGGCTTGTGGGTTGTGGGCCACAACCCTGAAAGACTTGTGACATTAGACGTCACACTTTTATATTCGACAGGCCGATGATATGACGTGCTATAAAATATACAAAACCTGGATATCGATGAAATTATTAACGTGTTCGCGATAAAGAAACGTTAACGCTTCTTTTACATTTAGGTAATTTGACATCATTTTATATCCTTTGTAGTTGTTTCCAGCGAAATTACAGCGCAAGATTATCTTAAATATCCTTGTAAAAAGCGCAGTGCTTTGCCATGCACGGTTTTGAAGTGTTGTACCCAGTTCAAAATTCTGAATTGCACTGGGCTGTTATGGGCAAGCGTGATGCTTAACATCAAGCGAGCGACTTGATACTGTATCGATCATGGGAGAGTTCATGCTCCGACTCGTACTTTGCCGATTTTCGGGTGGCTGTGACCACAAGCTTTTTTGTGCGCTGGATCCGCGCCTGTGTTGTCCTAGTAACAAACAGAACCGTGTATATGGATCGCCACACTATATGTGGGCCTTTTTTATACTCAGAATATATAATTAAGTTATTAATTTTTCATATCATCAATCTAATATAATAAAATTCTTATGTGTTTGTAACAAAACTGCTCCGAAGTAATGTACTTTTCATCATCAACATCTATCACCACTCGGGTGAAGCCACGGAGCAAGTATACCTATAATAATATTAAGGCGCGCTCGTATCCTGATAATAGTAAAAGGCAGAATCTTTAAACACCTAGTGTAACGGAACAGATCGATAGTATATTATGAAAAAAATACACAGGTCAGAAAAGGAATAGGAAAAGAGTAATAACCGAATAGAATTCATAAATATAACTCTCTTTCAGCAGAAAAAAATCCTGAATCCTGTGGACCTATCCACAAAAATGAACTTTCACGTCCAAACTCTCAGAATTTTCAGTGATAACACTACATTTTTTTTAGGTAATAGCAAACATATAGTACTAAATAAGTAACCAGCAGTTTTTTCGATTCTGTTAGTTATTTATATCGAAAAATATAAAGAATAAAGAAAACATACAAAATTAACGCATTTTCGTATTACATCGTCCAATCTAACAAGCGATTTTCAACCTTACGTAAAGCATCGTAAATTATTTTAAAATTGGGGTTGGACCGCGTCTTAATTGTAACTTCGACCGTGGACATCCCAAGTAAGGGGATAGGGCTTTTTATTTGATTAAGAGACGGTACAAGCACGAGACCCACCTGATGTTAAGCGGTAAGTGCAGTAACCTCTGCTTAGAACAGATGCATTCTTGCACAAGTGACGAACTGCACTGCGCCCGTAACCCTGAGACATTGAGTTAAGTGAAGTCTCATATGCCTGTAATGCCTTTCAAACCGGAACATAGGAATTTGAACAACACTGTTTCACGGTATGAAAAAATATGGTGGCAGTATACTACCCGAACACTTTGATACTGGACGTTGATTGAACTATAGCGGGAAAAATTACGGGCCGAACCTGTGGAGCTAGTATGGATCGCACGATAAACATGTCGAGTCGATAAGCTGACTTTTATCAGCTTACCAGATCAGATGAATCAGCATATCAGATGGATCTAGCTGCAATAGCTGTATCACAGTCTGTCTTTTGTCGATAATTTTATCCTATCGAAAATCCATGCTCGCACCGCTGACTCGACAAAACCCAATATCTCAGGGTGACGAGCACAGCGCCATGCACAACAGTTCAATCTCTGGATGACACTACAACTGTCATGGGCAAAGCGTACTTCTCCCTCTCCTCACATACACACATCAAAAAGTTTGCATCACTTTGAAAAATCTAAATCTTTTTTGTTAGATTATATTATGATTTCTTCGTCTTTAATTGCTATTGATGGAATTGTCAGACCATTCCGAGTAAGCCATGGGCATCAATACGACATCACAAGGTTAGACTGGCTGCCGGCTCGTCTGACTTAAACCCAATAGAGCACGCGTGAGATGCTCTTGCAAGCTGTTTGGAACCGTCAGCCACGTCCCCAGACAGCGCCAGAGCTCAGGGAAGCCGCTATTCAAGAATGAGACAGGTTACCCCTAGAAATGCTGGATACCTTGATTCTCAGCATGCCCAGGAGGATCACCGCATGTGTTCAAGCCGGGGGAGGAGTTACGTTGAATATAAACCTTTTATTACCTAATAAATTGTTGCTTAAGTTCAATTTAAAAAATATATCAGCTTATGCTAGTGCTCGAACTTTTTTTAACCTAGGTATTTGTATATCATTGTTGAGTAAGTAATGAATTTCTATTATATTATCCTAGTTCTTTATAATGTGGTGTTGCAATAAACAGTTTATCTATGTAGGTATTATACCTACGCATAAAATGTCGTGGAAAAGAATACATACACTGCGGTCCCAATTGGCCATAATCGATATTAGCGCGATAAAAGTCGGTCCCTTTCACCGTGAGCGTGATTACGATGGCCCACGCTACGTCATCGATGACGTCTTAACTGCCGCCATATTGACGATTACATGAACCATGCTCTACACCATAATCGTCGTGAGCGTTCTGTCAAAAGTGACAGGTGTTTGTTTATTTCTACAATGTCTTTACTGGTGTCCCTTCTTTTTGATGTAAAAGCTGTAAAAGTCGGTCCATCCATGCCATTATTTCTTTTTAATCCACACACTACATAGTTAACCTTCACACTATGCACGATATTTTTATGAATTTGTTTTTCGCGCGCAAATGGTTCGTTATTGCTACAACTCTGGTCCGAATTAACAACACGCTTACAGTGCCACGAGCTGTCAAAATGGCGATATTTGCCTCGGACCAGCTTTGGTAGACGATAGCACTGTGAGCAAAAATATCGCAAAACGGACAACGGCCATTATACATTATAAAAACATGCAAATTTTCGTTTGTCACGATTGCAGAGGGCACGATTTGATTTAGCCGCGTAATCTCTCGGTATAATCACCCGAAATAACGTGTTACGTCACTCGCCGAAGCTATTATTGCTTGTCCAAGGCTGGGTGGACACTGTTGGCTATTCTACGGCCCACCATCATTTTTTACCGTGATGTCATCTATAGGTGTGTTGAACACTTAACGTACCGAGCGACTAACAACTAAGTAAAATATGCATTATTATAATATGGGACAACATCTACACGCTGTGTACAGGGGACAATTCTGTTATTAGACACGTACAACAATCTATACCGCAGCAACTGCAGTTCAACTCCGGTTGTCGTTCGATACTTTGGCAAAAATCCATTCTATTTCTGTAGACAAATTGGATTGTAGCGTCACATAAACATAACATAAACGCTACTTTTTAATAAATATATAATAGACACTACTATATACGAATATGAGTTAACAACGCGTTCATGATCTACCTATCGAGTAGCAGAACATAAAGTTTTGATCGATCGCTGGCGTCAATAGAAACGTAACTGCAGCTGGACTGTTTTTTTTTCAATAGCAGAATAAGAAAACGCATAAAAGTCGCCGTCAGCTACGATTCGATTGCAACTTAATCAGTCGAATCTACCCCCTGTTCGTTTGTGGAATGCGTTGCCGGTCTCAATTAGACACTTCCTTCCTATAAAGAGCAAGTAAAGGGGTGCCGCTTTACCTCTCCAGTTGATTCAACTTATTATTGTTAGTCGTTTGCATTTAAATATTATATGAATACGTTTCTTATAAATATGTATTCGAATATATATAATTACTGTATTTATTTATTTATATTAAGTTATGTTTGTGTAGTTTATGTAATTTTAATATTATTTAGGTTTACTTTTGACGTTGTTTTCGAATACACTGCCGTCTATTCGTGTATCATAATTTATCTCCATCCAAAGGTTGTCTGGAAGAGATCGCTTATAAGCGATAAGACCGCCCATTGTACTGCAGTATTCATAATTATATTAATGTATCCATGTTTTATGTACAATTAAGAGGAATCTATCTATCTACCTATCTATTTACTTACTAGAGTGGGACTGATTTATTTTGTCATACCTATTCCAACAGTATATAGATAAATATTAAATAGGTAGGTACATAAGTAGTTAGTTGTAAACATTTTTTATAGTATAAAATACTTTGTCCTGTATCTATATCATAGAAATCTGCAAGCTCTTTACAAAATATTCTAAGTTTTTTACAACGCGGTCAGAAACACATCCTAAGCAAACCCTCAGACATCATGCTTATGTTGCCGTGTTGCCTTATTCGCTATGACCACTCAGGCACGTAACGTGGTGTGTTACGATGTGTTCAAGAAACGATAGTAAATTTGTAATTAATAAAATCCCAAAGCACATAACTGAGCTCACAGAGGGCAAATTCAAGTTGACTGTAAAAAACGTTTTAATAAAAAAAGCTTACTATAAAGTTCGACATTATATAGAAGATAAAGATGCTTGGAATACTCCACTTCTGGCAAGCTGTCACTCTGCCACCCATAAAATGTAATATTTGTAGTACCTAAGTAGAAACATTGTAAACATCCATATAAAAAGAATGGCCCCGAGTTTCTTGCCGCTTCTTCTCGGTGGGCTCTATATATTTTGGAACGCGGCGGTAGAGTCTTTAAAGTACATTATAATGAAAAGTTGACGTTCATAAGTGCGTCTTTGATGCCTAAATTGAATAAATGATTGTGACTTTGACATGTAGGTATACTAATTTAATGAAATTTATTATTTATTGTGAATGTTATGTTATTATGAATAAGTCAACAGAAGTGTGAGTGTGTGCGTGTATTAATGTAGTATCGGTAGTCCCTCTAATCACGTCCCGTGGTCCATGATCTCTTCTATTGCGTTGCGACGTCATTTTTAACATATTAATAAGTTAAGTTTTTTTTTATTATTTACTACACTTAACAAACTCCAGGGTCCGTGCCTTTTTTAACTTTTTGCATTCTATAACAACATCAAATTCTATTCCAACTAGAGGAGTTCCTCTTATCTAATAAAGACTAGGTACTTATCTACCTAATTTCAACTTTTCTACCGACTTCCAAAAAGGAGGAGGTACTCAATTCGACTGTGTTATTTTATGTTTGTTACCTCATAACTTTCGACTGGGTGAACCGATTCTCAACATTATTTCTGTGTTTGAAAGCTGGTGCTTCCCGTGTGCTCCCATTTAAATTTTATCAAATTCGGTCCAGTTTATTTGAGATACACTCCAATAACTGAATAGAATAGAAGTCGGTATTAAATATTTCAAATGTACTAACCAACTTCCGGTGCACCCAGTTGAAAGTAATGAGGTAACAAACATAAAAAAACATACAGCCGAATTGAGTACCTCCTCCTTTTTTGGAAGTCGGTACAAAATACATATCTACTAAATAATAGATACTTTGTTTCTGAGTTTGCATCAGCATTCCGAGCAGACCGGTCTCCGCAAGCAGCACCCGTTCACGAGTTGACGCATGTGGCAGCTATCGCCTTCCTCAACCATGTTTGAGGGAAGATGGCGATCCGACACACGACGTCACCGCCCGCTGACACTAGTATCAACACCTATTGCACTTGCTGAGAACCCTCCATGCACTGACGCAGGGCCTCCGTCACCGCAACGTTCCGATCCCTGATCGCTGACTGCCATTAGTTAATCTGTCCAAATCAGCAAGCCTCATTCGAGGCAAGTTTAAATTCATTCCTTGTTTCCGCCGAAGGTAGCTGCGGTGATCTTCAATAATATCACCTTACGTGCTTCAGAACTTATTTATTTTTGATGCTTTGGTACATAGTTTAAGTGTAGTAATTATGATAAAAAAATGGACATGGCAAGTATGTAATTGCTCGGTAGATCGTGAAGTGAAGTGGCGCTGAGGTGCAGTGACAGCCGTACGTACACCCTTCCCGCACTCCGCCGACTCCCCGCTGTCGCCTTCAGAGTTGATGAAAAAGATTAACGTTGTTAACATTCCTAAATCTATTGTTATTTTTTGTCCTGATATGGACAGATTAAGTTCAGCACCGAAATAAAATTCAGTTATAAGGTTCAAATGTGTATTTATAACGAATCATCATTTATACAAATATAACTATATATACATTTCTATATCTCTCCCGCGTGGCCTCGCGGGAGACGGTTAATAACAGTTTTTTAACTATCCCACGGGAACTCTTTAATTTACCGGGATCAAAAGTATCCTATATAAGTGACCAGGTATATAAGCTACCACAAAATTTCATAAATAGGTCCAGTCGTTTCGGATATTATCCCGTACAAATAGACAGACAAGCAGAGAAACAAAAAAATTAGAAAACAAAATTAATTCGATTTCACTCCTTACATCCCCCTGACTAGGTTTTTAGCATTTTTTTTTCATTGTACAGAAATTCGACCTCAAAAATTTTATTATAAGTAGTGATAGTGATTTCAAAGCTGTTTACTATATTTATATTTCATACTCAGCCCATTTGAGCACTATAACATAGTATTGCTTATGCGTCAGAATATCTGCTACTGTGAAGGTCATTCACAGCCACAAATAAACTAATACTTAGATTTTTTTTAATGGGAATAATAGGAATCGATTACATAGTTCAGCTAGCAGCAACAGTTCAGCTAGTTGCATATAGTTCAGCAGCTGCATATAGTTCAGCTAGCTGCATATAGTCCAGCTAGTTGCATATAGTTCAGCTAGCTGCATATACTTCAGCTAGCTGCATATAGTTCAGCTAGCTGCATATAGTCCAGCTAGCAGCAACAGTTCAGCTAGCTGCATATAGTTCAGCTAGCTGCATATAGTTCAGCTGGCCGCATAACCTTCAGTCTTCATATCGTTGAGCCCCAACTCGTCGTTCTGTTCGAACGTACGTTCGTACCGCGTTATTTTCAAACCTGAAACCAATAAATGTACACTGATTAAAAGAAAACACTTTCATTTGCAGGAGTTAGTCGGCCAGATTAATTTACAGCTAAAGCAATCCCACTTATACAATGCGTTCGATTCGAATAGGCCCTCCGTGAGCCGCTCACAAGGGGCGTTCGAATTGGAAATCTGTGGGTGAACATGTCGTTCATGTCTCTTTTTGTTTAGCGTTCGGAAAGCTAAAACAGAGGAATTTTTGCCACCAAAAGTAAAATTTTTGACCCACGTCCGGGCTTGGTTGTTTGTGATCGTTATTTGGCAGCATAATCATGCGATTTTAGGTCTTATGCTCAGTTCAGCGTTCGAATAGGTGCGGCAAAAGTGGCAAAAATAACGTTTTTGAGCTTTACGAACACTATAACAAAAGTGCCATCAATGACAACGCCACCAATGCCCTCATAAGATAAACGAACGCACCTATAGTATGTAATCATCACACATTTATTACTAGGCGACTGCCCTCGACTTCGCTCACGTAGTAGGCTTGGCCTTTGGCCTCACTATGACTTCCCATCTTTTCTTTGTTTTTCTGCCATAAGAACCTTCTCCTGACAATAATTAACACAACAAAAGAGTTAGCGTGATTGTTCCATCCGTTCTCAAGTTATAGCGTGACCAGGAGAAATAGAGGTTCATTTTTGTATATACCTTCATCCGGCAGTGTCGGCGTGTCGCTGAGACTCTGCACGTACGAGTTGCCCGCGGGGTCATCCAGCACCAGCGTCACGGACGTGCGGCCGCTGATCACGTCGTCCAACTTCCTCAACACTCTGTACAACAAAACGTACAAACAATTTCATAACATTGAAATTTAAAGAGAGAAAAATTCCATCCTCGGACGGGTTTTGAACCCGCGTCTTCTGATGCATGATCTTCGCAGCCTGTAATGCGATGTCAATACGAAAGTTTAAGTATTTCTAAATAATGCTTCTTTCGGTTGGATGGTACTGTTAACTGTCCAATAGATGTCGCTCCGTCCCCGC
The DNA here is from genome assembly GCA_917880725.1 of Selenia dentaria. Classification (NCBI taxonomy): domain Eukaryota; kingdom Metazoa; phylum Arthropoda; class Insecta; order Lepidoptera; family Geometridae; genus Selenia; species Selenia dentaria. The sequence goes on from OU862903.1 coordinate 17,670,303, forward strand.
AAGACGGTTAGTCAAATAGAGAGTTAAAATTCGATGCTCGGACCAAAACCTCGGTGGCCTAGTTGGTCAATGGCGTCTGACACGGATAGTCAGAAGACTCGGGTTCGAAACCCGTCCGAGGATGGAATTTTTCTCTCTATAAATTACAATGTTTGAGATCGCTAAAGCAGGCGTTAGTGCTTTAAAAAATATTATACTATAAAAATTTCATAACGTACAGTAAATACGCGGATGTAGCCGCGAGACGCAGCTAGTCAAACTGAGCCACGCGATTACACCCGCTTGGTGATGGATGAGGATGAAAGTATCCTGTGTCAAACCAGCGCCTCATCTATCTCATTGGATTGAAATATGATGGCAGTACATGAAAATAATTTCCATATTTGTATTTCTAGTATTAAAAGTGTGGTGATCACTATTTAACTTATATTTATGTAAATTTTTACGAACATACATTATATTTTAATACATATAAGGCACGTTAGGCAGTTATCATTAATAGTGTCTTAATTTAAAAGGATGCCCATGAATTCAAATTTCCCAGGTATAAATAATTAATAAACTACATACTCTTTCAACCCCTCCGTGTTCATTAAGGGCGCATCCCCCGTGTCCGCCAGCTGGTCCCGCGTGGCCCGCAACAACCCTTCCGCTGTAGAAAACCTCCCTCCTAAAGCCCTGCCCCCCACTTCTAGTTCCAGCTCTGGAATCTCCATACTGCACGTTTCCGACTATAAGAAATAAAAAAAATAATCACACAACAATGAAAAACTTAAAATTATGTGGCGATCTTAACCGATCAACAAGTTAAGCAACGCTCGCTGCGGTCAGGAGTTGGATGGGTGTGTGCTAGTGGCATTGTTCAACTGAGCGCCACCGTGCTTCGGAGGGCACGTTAAGCCGTCGGTGTCGGTTGTTTGTGTTAGGACAACAGTCGTTAGGCTGTGTCGAAGGCCTGAACACGTCCACATGGGTACCACTAGCCTATCCACCCGCGTGGTGGATTATGGCCCAACTCTACTCTCTGAGAGGAAAGATCCGGTTCCATCCATGATGATGGTGAGTGACGATGCGGTCGAAGTTGGTAGTCACATAGGGTCTCGCGCCTCTTTACACTGTACACGGACTGACATGGCGTTCAGTTCAGCATGGCTCGTGGATCTCCAGCACAGCTGCCGGAACTCACCGTACGGGGTGCAGCGACAATGCTTGCCGGGTGTTTAGACCGGCGGCGCCCAGATTTGAGTCTTTTGTGCCCAGAAATTTCACAATACAAGAACTCTTTATTGGCACCAAAGTAAATCACAAAATAAGGAAACAACTTAACCCGTTGACTCTCGATTCGCCATATTTACAGAAATCGACCTACTTTTCCAGGAACTGCAACCTGTGTGGTTAAATAATAAGCACTAAGCAACATAACTATATGTATTCGAAAGCGCGTGACGTTTGCCCACGAAATACTAGGAACAGACACCGAATAGTAAATAATTATTCTTGCAGAACTGCTCGTTACCAAAAATGTTGTTTCTCAATGTCTATAAAAATATACAATAAGTTACCTAATCATATTAAGGAAATGCCATTTGCTAAATTTAAAAAAGAACTAAAATCATGGTTGCTACATCAAAATGAAATGAAATGAAATGCATTTATTGGCCACATACACACACAAATAGAGACAAAACACAGTAATTAGTAAGACTAGAGTTAATAATACAACTTAAACACAGACTCATAAGAGTATATTGTGATGTCAAACCGGCCCTGTCTCAGCATAATGCTGCCCCACATTTGTAAACATGAGACAGCGCTGGTTTTCAGACAGAGCCAAGGACAGGGTGACTTCACAGGCGGATCCCCGACAATATAAATAACGGAAGGAAAAACAAGTAATATAAACATACATAAAATAATAATAATAAAATAAATAAATAAGTATGTAGTGAGACATATTTAATGTCTAAAATTTTGTATTTATATCTATAACATGGTTGTAAGTATAGGTGAGAGCTAGAGTGCCGGCCATATCATCATACATAGACTTCTATTATAGTTACTTATACTTTTTATGGCTATTATTAGAGTTCTTGAAGTAGGTTTGGGAAACACGGAGCAGGTTGCCCTTGATGACGAACCAGGGCGACATAAACTACAGCGGCATTTCTAATTTGCGCGTAGTGATAATCCAGTGCTATATGGTGAAACAATTATCTTGAGCACTTTTGTGTTGATAAAAGTACCCTTTTAAGGGCTAAACTAAAGGCGTTCAATGATTTTAGAGTACGAATTGGTGGGGGTAAATCGTTCCAGCACCGAGTTGCTGCAAATCTAAAAGAACCACGGAATGCAATAGATTTGTGTCTCGGCGTAACAAACACGTGAGTACATATTCTTCTAGGATAGTGGGAATTTTCTTGCGCCCACTTAAGTTTATTAAAAAGATTTTGTTACAAGTTATTCCAAAAAGAAGGGTCGCTAGGTGAAGGTTTCTGCGCGCTTTCATTTTTAATAAGTTTGATGAATTTAGAAAGGGAGTAACGTGTGTGCGAGGCGGAATATAGAAACAGAATCGAGCGCAAGCATTTTGAACGCGCTGTATAAGCCTTTCAGTCCGACATAGCAGGCATGATCCATACACAACATCGCAGTAATTTAACCTGGATAAGATTAAAGATTCACATAAGGCGATTCGGACATCCTCGCTCAGATATGAACGTATAAACATCACAGTTTCTACTCATTGAATGACTACTTTAATAATGTGTAGTTTTGTAATTTATGACATTTATATTTGAGTGTTGCATGTTGCATGATATTTCTAGTGAATTAATAATATAATAACATTTTGCATGCCATTAAATTGGCGAAATGTGTCAGCACCTAATCTAATATAAACACCTATTGTACTCACATTCAAGCAAATAAAGTATATTCTATTCTATTCTAATAGGCGGTCACATCGCTAAAAGCGATCTCTTCCAGACAACTTTCACATGCTATAGTGCCCTTCACACCCTAAAACAGTAATGCTTGCGCACTACTGCTTCAGGTGGTATCAAACCAAGACAGCGCAAGGATGCATTACTGAAACTTTCCAAGGCGATTGAAAATTAAATACGAAAACAAAGTGATTGTGTACACTTTGCCTGCGCTCGTACACCATTATCAACACATAAAGAAAGAAAGAAAAAAACGAAAGAAAACGCATTTCTTCAAGACACACACATCACATTACAGACATATGAATAAAAACAAGTACACTTTGAAAAATTTTAACACCGACTTCCATTCTATCGAGTTATTGGAGTGTAAGTCAAAAACTAATGGACCGATTTTGATAAATTTAAATGGGATCACACGAAACCCAGCTTTAAAACAAAAAAAGAATTCAGATAATTTATTGATTCAGGCGTTACTTTGCGGAAATTCATTATCAAAAAACGATATTAAAAAATATTTGGTGACACTTCAGCTGAAAAAAAACAATCATTTTGGCTTATTCGGGGGCGTGCACCACCCTCCCTCCCGCATAAACTGCTAATAGGAAGAATACAAAATAAAAAACACAAGAAACCCCAAATAAACCAAAAACGATTGAATCGTTTTTGGTGCACACCCCCAAATAAGCCAAAATCATTGTTTTTTTATTTTTTCAGCGGAAGTGTCACTAAATATTTTTAATATAGTTTTTTTTTTTTAAAAAGAATTTTCAGAATCGGTTCATCTTATCGAAAGTAGGTAGGTTAGGTGAAATAACAAACATGAAAAAAAACAGTCGAATTGAGTACCTCCTCCTTTTTGGAAGTCGGTAGAAAATAATAAAAAATTATACGTGATTTAATCCGTATAAAGTTGTTCAATTTCAATGATAGCTTAATTAATTATTATATATAATAATTATTAATTATACTTACTTATATATAATAACTAATTATAACTACTGATTAATTATTACCTTGAGTATATCCCTTGAGAAGTCCTCTTTCCCGGCGACGCGCACTTCGAAACGGACGCCTTTCTCTTCCACCCCACCTCCCGACTTCACCTGTCAACATACATTCAAATTAATGCCATACTTAAAATGTAATTCATCCTACTAATATTATAAACGCGAAAGTTGTGAGTATGAGAACGAAGTCTCCATTGAAATGTATGTTATTTAAATTAATCCATAAGTTTAATAATGTTACGGACCATGGTGTCTGTAGTGTTTAATTTAGTTATAAAAAAAAAGACGTGTGGCACTCGGAGACTGCCGCGGTAAAGCTATTGCATAGCTGTTTTTATCAACTTATGCAATTATAATTATTTAACCAATACCATCTAGAGGCGAGTTGCTGAACTAAAGAGACAAGCGTGATATTTCAAAAAGTCAATAAAAGTTCTGCTATTCATCAATAGATGGAGTCGGAGTGGGGGGTGTTAGGTTATTTTCGTTACGGAATTTCTGGATTCGGTCTCCACGCTCAAGGCCCGCGATAGAAGCTATGTGTTCCATTTCGGTATGCTAAAAGCTTCGCCAACCATACATAAATGAAAGTACATTTTTAACTGTGGCAATTAAATTACAATTTCGATATTGAGAATTGTGTGGTACTTGGTTGTCGTCGTGTCGAGCCAAGAATAATCATATTTTTTTTCGCATTAAATTTAAAATCTCCTTCGCAATACATAAAAGGTGTAACCGTGCAGCGAGATTGAAGGGGCAAATCGAGGATCGCGCATATCCAGGCGGCAGGTAAACCTGAGGAATCTTGGTAAGTCGGAAATCTGCTCGAGAGTCCGAGGGCCCTGTCCGTCTGTCTGGCTGATCATCCCAACACGAACCAGGTTAGTCTCTTCTTCTCATTCTCTGTCGATTACACTTACTTTGTTCCGTTAAATTCTAGCATCAAAATTTGTCGCTTCAAATATTCCACCTACCTACCTACTCAGTGTAATTTATGAATTTTTGTCATACAGTCCACTTGATTATCGCACACTATGCAATAGCTTAAAAACCATCCATACTTTCATACTATAATATTATAAAAACCGTTTGTAACATCCCTCTCTGTTTGTTACCTTATTACGTCCAGACGCACGAACGGATCGAGATGACATTTGGCTACGAGATAGATTATAGCCCGGGGAGCACATATGACACTTAACATCACCCATCACCACGCGGGTGAAACCGCGGGGCGCAGCTAGTACACTCACCTCGTTGGTCCGATGTCCGCACGCGTCGCAAATAGTTGCCATGATAACGACTTGTTTGAAATGCGGTATTTCTGCAACAGACAACACGCTCATTACCCACTGCTCTGTGTTCATAAACACACTGTCTGATGACGAACGCGTTACAGTTTGACACAAACAAATTGTACCATAATATATTAGTATTTTTATATTATTTTATTTTATTATATTATATTGTTACGTAGTAAGGAACGTTGTCGATATCTACGACAAACATCGATTTATTTACAATTACGGTCGGCACTTCCGAGAATGTCTAAACAGCTTCAGAAACAATGGAACTTGTTTACAATTAAAGACCAAAATCTAGCAATAGAACCCTATACATAAGACACAAGATAGATTGTTCCTTGACAATAAATTGTACTAGAAAAAGTTGTTTACACCAAAATGAATGGTTAGAGACCGCTATTGATTCGTGGCTAATGTCGAACATTCTGGAACTCTAAGGACTGGGTATAAACACTGGGGAATCCACCAGCCGGGCCGGAGTCAGTACAGTTTGAATTGTGATACAGTACGGAACAAGTTCTCCGATGCGAACAGCAAAAGCAAGTTCTCCGACGCGAACAGCAAAAGCGAAGTGTTGTGTACTAGTGCAGTGATAATAAGTGCTAAGTGCAGTGTAAGTGCCGTGCACAGTAAACATTGTGGAGCACTGATCGTTAACTAAGATGCTGTAAATAAAAGTCTCAATTTGGTGAGTTAGTGCAGATTATTTTTCGGGAACCCCCAAGCTCGTAACAATATGATTGTTGAAGTACTAATGCTTGCTTATCGAAACCGAACTTAGCCATTTTAGAAAAATATTACACAACCTCGAACGGGATTCGAACATGCGTCGGTTGCGATTCAAGCTGGAATCAGTTAAAAGTAGCAACAAATACAGTGTGACTAAGAAATTCGGCGCATGTAGGTGTAAAGCTAATGAAGTCACAACTCGACCACAAATGGCCTTACTTGACTTCAGTGATCTTGACGTCAGATGACCTTACTCGAGTTCAAATTATCGTGACCTCGAGTAATATTACTTGACTCAAATAAACATAGTTGACCGCATATGACCTTACTCGACTTTGAGTAATATTAAACTCAATTGACCTTACACTACTTTAGACAAATTTGACCTCAAGTATTCTTGCTTTGCTGCATTGTCGCTACTTGCAAGAATTAACTTTAGAAACGGGATATTTACCGTGATTTACTTGATTGAAACTATCGCGACTATTACACATTTCAATATTATTTTTCACTGTTTAACTTACGCGGTAATATTAAAATTAACATATATTGTACTTATTTTGAGCACTCGATATTTCATTTCTTTAGTTAATTGTGCATAAGTAGTTAGTGACCATGTCAGTTTAAAAACTTATAAGACGCTATTTGACCACAAATGATGTCACATGACTTTAAAGTCAAAGTCAAATCATTTATTACCAACAAAGGTTCAAAGACAAAATTAAAGATGTTAACTAAACTAAATATGCTTCATAAGTAATTACTTTAAATAAATTTGACCTCTATTGACGTTACTTGACCTCAACTAATGTAACTTGACCTCACCTGTTATCTTCATATTGGTGTCAGCGGGCGCGTTACACTCGGGACAGTTCGTCCTGAATTGTAAAACTTCATCGGAGACCATTTTGTCGAAATTTGCGGACGAGGGGTCCACGGGGGTGAGGAGATAGTCCGAATCAGACGCAGGAGTGCAGTCTTGTACCTTTAATAGAATTGATTTATTGAATTTGAATTCATGGGCACCCTTTTAAATTAAAACACTATTACTACTGATTTTTGTCTAGCGTTTGTGGACTATGAGAAAGCCTTTGATTCGATCGAGACGTGGGCAGTGCTTGAGTCTCTCCAGCGGTTCCGTATTGACTATCGGTATATTGAAGTGCTGAAGTGTTTGTACCAAAACGCCTACATGTCAGTCCGAGTACAGGAGCAGAGTTCGAAGGCAATTCCATTGCAAAGAGGCGTGAGACAGGGAGACGTTATATCTCCGAAACTGTTCACCGCTACATTGGAAGACGCCTTCAAGCTTCTGGAATGGCAAGGACTTGGCATTAATATTAACGGCGAATACATCACTCACCTTCGATTTGCCGACGATATTGTAGTCATGGCAGAATCCATGGAAGACCTCAGTACAATGCTCGAAGGCCTCCATCGAGTTTCCCAACGGGTAGGTCTTAAGATGAACATAGATAAGACGAAAATTATGTCTAATGCCCATGTTGTACCTACCCCAATATCAGTTGGGAACTCAGTTCTCGAAGTTGTTGACGAGTATATCTACCTGGGACAGACAGTCAAACTAGGCAGGTCCAACTTCGAGAAAGAGGTCAATCGTCGAATCCAACTCGGCTGGGCAGCGTTCCGGAAACTTCGCGTTCGGAAAGTCTTCTCGTCAAAAATATCTCAGTGCCTCAAGACAAGATTCTTCGACCAATGTGGTGTGATCACAAGGAATAGAATAAAATAGAAATTAATGTAGTTCCAAAGAATACACACAAAGAACTATTACAAAACATATAAATGTCTAACAATGATATCAACTAACATAATTATGAAAACAAACTTATTTTTAGCAAACGGAGTTAAGCTCAGCACTGGCTGCGTAAACACGAGTGTCTACACAAGGCTGGTTTTCAGCTTACCCCTAAAGAAAGAAAGAAAGAAAGAAAGAAAACATATTTATTCAATATGTTTTCTTATGATCGAGCTAAGGTGTGTACTCGAGTAGCTGCACAAACACAAACAAGGGAACACATAATACACAGGTTACCTCGTCGTGCGTGAATATGCCGAGCTGGTGGTCCTGTGCCGAGGTCCGCGTGAAGTCGGTGCGGCGGCAGCGCGGGTCCTTAGCCGGCGCGTAAGGGTTCTCCACGAAACAATTACCTACAACACACATATTACTCCGTTAGCCTAGTTGTGACTACCAAATAATGACTACCGTTTTCGATGAAAAGCCAATGACCAAAATTGGCGCAATTTTTTTTTACCGCGGCCATCAACCAAACCTACGTTATTGAGTGTAAAATAATATAATCATCAACATCATCTCAGCCGTAGGACGTCCAGTGCTGAACATAGGCCTCCCCCATGATTTTTCAAAAAGACCGATTGGAAGCGGCCTGCATCCAATGTCGTCCTGCGACCTTAATCAGGTCGTCTGTCCACCGTGTCGGTGACGCTGCGCTTGCCGGCCCGTGGTCTCCACTCCAGAACCTTTCGGCCCCATCGGCCATCTGTTCTGCGTGCTATGTGCCCTGCCCACTGCCTCTTCAACTGGCTAATCTTATGGGCTATGTCGGTGACTTTCGTTCTTCTACGGATCTCCTCATTTCTGATTCGATCACGTAGAGAAACCCCGAGCATAGCCCTCTCCATAGCTCGTTGTGCGACTTTGAGCTTATCTATGAGTCATCACTTAATAACTCAAATAATATAAGCAAAAGTTATTATATGATTGTATAACCTAACATCAGTCTGTACTAAGTTATACATATTTGAAAATAAATTAAATTCCCTTTTTATTAACATGTGACTAGCATTTATAACTCAATTTTTAGTATTATTATAATGTCTATCCCTGTCGCATCGCCGCCGTGGCTTTGAATCCGATACAGAAGGATAAACCTTCTCAGGGAGTCCGGACAATCACAGGCCTAGGATTGTTTACAACTGCGCCTGAGCAGGTTACGAGGCCCTTTTTTCTATTATTATTATTTGTATTCAACCGATTTCACGGGTTTCATCCGGTCCTTTACAAAGGCATAAGTGGGGCTGTAGCCAACACTTAGAGGCCTGTTTGGTATAAAAGGACAATGTAGTATAAAACAGAAACATTTTAGATGGATGGTTACATGGTATATCTATTGATATGTACTTATTAGTGGTACGGAAGATAGTGGGCTATGGACGAGACTATGGACCTGCCAATTTCAGTCTCATCTTAAAACATTTAGCAGGTGGCATGACTTGCCACTCACTAAACGGGCCCCCCATAAGCCACCATCAATGGTGACAAAAGGGGCAACGTTGGTGTGGATGGCTCAAGGGTGTTGAGAGGTGTGCTGCGGTTTCACTAGAGCGCTACTACTGGCGTTATGCCCTTTAACACTTCCACCCTTGGAGATTTTTGTTTCTTGCTCTTGCGTCTCCACCCCCAGACGGCCAATTAAGGCAAGCCTCAAAGCCAAGGTCAGGGGTCTCATTTAGCCCCAGGGAGAATCAGGGTCCGCGGTGTCGCCACTCACCTTATCATTATTATTATTGTATGGTATATATACACGTAATTTGTATAATTACCAAAAAAAAATGGGCGGTACAAAAGTGTTAATACATTGTAGATATGTAGTCAAAAATTTTTATTACTTCACAGTGAAATAATTATTAATTGTTAAAGTTTTCGAAAATTCCATCTAAAAGTATGGACACCATCTTAACAAAAATACTACATGCCTATGTACGATTTATTAATGAAAACACATGATTCGCGTCAATGAAAAAATATCTCTCTTACTCTCTCTTACACCCCCCACCCGAGCGTTCGGTGTGAAAGAGATTGTCGCCTTTCGGCTTTCGTTCGTTCGTTTTCGGAAGAAACAAGGGCCGCGCGGTAGCAGGGCGGAGGGTGCGGGGTTGGTCCGGTGGCCAGGTCTTTATTAGGTAATTACGTGTATATGTGTAAATAATATATATATAATAAACAAACCCGACTGCGCAATAAAATATGTATTTCAAAATACATTTTCATTTACTTAGACGACATGATGACTATTGTTAAGGTTCTTACTCATAACTCGAGGTGTTATATCTCATCTCAGACTGCATATATTAAACAATCGTTCAGACATTAGTGTTCGTGTTAATATTTCCCAACTCAGCTCAAAGTTCCAGCGATGGCCGTGGAAAAAATCAAATGCGCCACTTCCCATAGTGATTGGGCCATTGTCTTTTGGTATATGGATAGAAAAGAGTCCAGAGAACTCAACTATGAACTTTTTATTAACCGACTTCAACAAAAGGAGGACATTACTCAGTTCGACTGTATTTTTTTACGTGTTCGCGGATAACTTCGTCGTTTATGAACCGATTTTGACGACTCTTTTTTACTTTTCTCAAGGGTGGTAACATGATAAGGAAACCAGGTTCTGATGATGGTTTGTACCAGAGAAATCAAGGGGAACCTTAGAAAATTGTAGTGGCGACCAGTGCACTTGTAATTTTTTTTCAGTAAGTTAAACTATTTAATGAAGGTCTGGAGTCGATCTGATGATGGAGCCATATGTAAGTCAAGGGAACTCCCTAACTATTTACAGAAAGTACCTGGTGTTTTAGACGGGATTTACTTGTATTGATAGCAATTTTACACCTAAATGGGTTGTGGCCGTCATTAGAGGTCTGATGATGAAGATAAAGAACAGTCAAGGGAACTCCTCAACTTTGTACAATAGCTACCTTGTATTTGTACTTAATTAATATCCGTTGATGAGAACTTTGCACCCATATGGGTTATAAGTCCATCAGTTTTTGAGTTACACTCCAATAACTAAAAATTGTTTCGCTTATTTTGCACCCTTGGGTTATAAGTCCATTAGTTTTTGAGTTACACTCCAATAACTAAAATTTTTTTCGCTTATTTTGCACCCTTGGGTTATAAGTCCATCAGTTTTTGAGTTACACTCCAATAACTAAAAATTGTTTCGCTTATTTTGCACCCTTGGGTTATAAGTCCATCAGTTTTTGAGTTACACTCCAATAACTAAAAATTGTTTCGCTTATTTTGCACCCTTGGGTTATAAGTCCATCAGTTTTTGAGTTACACTCCAATAACTAAAAATTGTTTCGCTTATTTTGCACCCTTGGGTTATAAGTCTATCAGTTTTTGAGTTACACTCCAATAACTAAAAATTGTTTCGCTTATTTTGCACCCTTGGGTTATAAGTCCATCAGTTTTTGAGTTACACTCCAATAACTAAAAATTGTTTCGCTTATTTTGCACCCTTGGGTTATAAGTCCACCAGTTTTTGAGTTGCACTCCAATAACTAAAAATTGTTTCGCTTATTTTGATGATATCATCATTGACGGTGAATGACAATCGATCCCGTAAGTAGCAACGGTCACTAGAACAGGCGATTTTTTTTATCAATAATGAAACCGATCTCAGCACCAAAAAGTATGAAATAACTAATAACGCACCATATTGTAACAGAAGATACTTTCGAACTATTATGGCGCCGACTTCAACAAGTTATTTCACACTTTTTTGGTTATTATATTATATGTGTAATGTTTATTACATAAATCCTAGACGGCAGCGTGATCTCTCTATGCTACACGGTCTCATATAAGACTAGGGTCTCGATGAACTAGTCGGCGCGCATTAACTTCTATGGCACGGCTAATCTACTATCTAACTAGGGGTATCGAGGTGTATAAATAATTATAATTAAGAATGTATCAGGTATTTTCGACCGACTTCCAAAAAGGGAAGAAGGTACTCAACTCGACTATGTTTATTTTTAATGTTTGTTACCACACAACTGACTGGGTGTACCGATTCTCAAAATTCTTTCTGTTTGAAAGGTGGTGCTTCCCGTATGGTCCCATTTAAATTTCATCAAATTCGGTCTAGTAGTTTTTGAGTTACACTCCAATAACTGAACAGAATGGAAGTCGGTATTACATTTTTCAAATTGTACTTGTTATTATATTTGAAATACTACCCATAGAGTATTTTATACTATAAATAATTAAATACATGTTATTTGCAAATCTAACATAATAAACCTCCTCGTCTACATCCTTGAAGGGGTAGGCAGCGGTGTTTGATCAACTACGTTTCGCCAGAGGTCCCGTGTAATAGGAGGCGAGCCTATTGCCATTTACTGGGCACTGCTCCAGACTTCAGACTGCTATTGAGAATTTCTTTGTCTGAAAATCCCAATAAATATGCAACGGGATCGAATCCAGGACCCAGAGTTTCCAAAACGGCGCCTACACCAACAACAAGCGAGCGAAGCCGGTGGCGGGTCAGCTTGTATTACATATAAAAGTCAACGTCAAAATCATTTATTCAATTGAGGCATCAAAGACGCACTTATAAACGTCAACTTTTCATTATAATGTACTTTAAAGACTCTACCGCCGCGTTCCAAAATATATAGAGCCCACCGAGAAGAAGCGGCAAGAACGTCGGGGCCATTCTTTTTATATAGGTACATGTTTTTACAATGTTTTTACTTAGGTACTACAAATATTAGCTCCAGTGTGTTGCCTTACAAAAGAGAACTTAATAATGGTATCAGTAGGGCAAGACACGCTACACTTTGACATCTTAGTACACGAGTGATCAGTCCCAAGCTGTTTTATCCTCCAAGAATAATATATTTCCAAAGGTAAGCAAATAAACAAATTAAGTAAATTTAAATTACAAATATGCAAATTCATATCAAATGCAAATTCTTCAAACTAAACCTGTTCAAATACATACTGTTCAAATTCAAATAAATTATAATGGATACGTAGAAGTCCTTACCAGAAATATCTTCGATCTTCAACGTCCAGGGTGTGTCCAGGGTCCTGAGAGCCAGCAGCCGCGCGGCCACCAGCTCCACCTGCGCGGCCACGTCCGGATGCTCCTCTCGCCGCCGCTCCTGGTCCTGCGTGAGCCCCGCCACCGCGCGAGTGAGGATACCCTCCACTGTCGTCACCTCTGCAACATTTGTCAATATTCAAGGCTTACGTGTTCTCATTCGCTTTCCATTTAACCTATTTTTGATCCCATCAGGGATCGAAAAGGGAGATACGAGCTAGAATAGAGAATGCAAGAACATCATTTATGAAAATGAGCAAAGTGCTCACTACGCGAAGACTCTATACAACCCCGCACCAGAATCTTGCAATGCTACATATGGCCAGTTGCACTCTATGGTTGTGAATCCTGGACAATCAAGGAAGATCTCCGTAAAAAAAACTAGAGGCATTGGAAATGTGGGCATACCGACGCATGCTACGTATTAGCTGGACAGAGAAGATTAGAAACATCGATGTCCTTAAACGAATGTGACTTGAAAAGACTAAACTTGTCAGGACCATCAAACAGAGAAAAGTTGCATGTACTTAGGTCATGTTTTACGGCACAACCGGTATCAACTGCTGCAAACTATAATGATGGGCAAAGTTGCAGGCAAACGAAATGTTGGAAGAAGGAAATTGTCCTGACTCCGCAACATCCGACAACGGACCGGGATAAGACGGGCTGAAGATCTGTTCAGGCTTGCCCTGAACAAAGAGGAGTTTAGAAGGATGACGGCCAACCTCCAGTGGTGGAGAGGCATCCAAAGAAGAAGGGATCGAAACGGAGTAGTAACTGAGGCCCTGCTTCAGTGCAATACTGGACGCAAGCTTAACTTAAATGACTACTAATGTGAACTTATTCACTTAGGTACCCAAGTGAATAAGTTCACATTAGTAGTCATTTAAGTTAAGCTGCATTTGACAACGAGTAAGTATGAGCATACAGAGCAGGCACGCTCACGAAAAGGTGTCAGTGGGCGGTGACGTCGTGTGTCGGATCGCCATCTTCCCTCAAACATAGTTGAGGAAGGCGATGGCTGCCACATGCGTTAACTCGTGAACGGGTGCTGCTTGCGGAGACTGGTCTGCCTTGAATGCTGATGCAAACTCAGAAACGATATAGCCCTTAAGTAATTTAACATAAAAATCCTGTGTAATTAAGTATTTATTGTTGTCTCTTTTTTTAATTATATTTAGATGTAATCAATTTGCCAAAAACTCTAAATCGGCACGGACCAGACTGTGTAGCCTAGTATAATATAAAAAAACTAAAAACTATTTACCGCCATGCTGTGGGTCTCATCACAATGTTACCTTTACTGTACGCTCAAGCTTGAGTTGGGGATCGAACCCGTGACCAACTAATCGACGGCTGACCCTTGCCTATCTACCCTGGGCTATTATAGCTTCACAACTGTTTTTATAAGTTTTATGAATCTGTACTGATAAATGTACATTATTAAAATTAATTTTCTTGTTTCCAATTTCTACGACTGAATAAAAGTAATTGTAAAGTTGTGAGTAAATTAATGATTTGAATGAATGACTGAGTGAGTGAGTGCTTGAATGATTTTACTTTGTGCAGAATGAATGATTTTACTGAGCGGAGAATGAATTATTTTGCTAAATATAGAATGAATGAATTTACTGAGCTGAGAATGAATTATTTTGCTAAATATAGTATGAATGAATTTACTGAGCTGAGAATGAATTATTTTGCTAAATAGAGAATGAATGAATTTACTGAGCTGAGAATGAATTATTCTGCTAAATTGAGAATGAATGAATTTACTGAGCTGAGAATGAATTATTTTGCTAAATAGAGAATGAATGAATTTACTGAGCTGAGAAAGAATTATTTTGCTAAATAGAGAATAAATGAATTTACTGAGCTGAGAATGAATTATTTTGCTAAATAGAGAATGAATGAATTTACTGAGCTGAGAAAGAATTATTTTGCTAAATAGAGAATAAATGAACTAACTGAGCTGAGAATGAATTATTTTGCTAAATAGAGAATTAATGAATTTACTGAGCTGAGAATGAATTATTTTGCTAAATTGAGAATGAACCAATTTACTGAGCTGAGAATGAATTATTCTGCTAAATTGAGAATGTTTTAATTTACTAAGCTGAGAATGAATTATTTTGCTAAATTGAGAATGATTTAATTTACTGAGCTGAGAATGAATTATTTTGCTAAATTGAGAATGAATTAATTTACTGAGCTGAGAATGAATTATTTTGCTAAATTGAGAATGAGTTAATTTACTGAGCTGAGAATTAATTATTTTGCTAAATTGAGAATGAATTAATTTACTGATCTGAGAATGAATGGTTCTACCGAGTTCAGAATGAATGATTATACTGAGTTGAGAATTAATTATTTTATTGAGCTGAAAATGAAGTTTTTACTGAGCAGAGAATGAATGAATGTACTGTAAGAGTGAATAAACAACAGTACTAAATGTTAAGTTACCTCCTTTCTGACTCTGCGGCGGTATTTCGAACTCCAGCTCGGGTATATAGACCCCCGTGTAGTCGCTCTTCACCACTTGACGGTTGAGGTCCTCCGGGGTGCTCACCGTTAGCTCCCATCTGAGAATGAACAGGGTCATAATTGTACATTTACCTTATTGTAGGACCCTTTAATCCGTCCGAATTAACAAGCCTCTAGTTCATTCATAAATGTTTTGTTATAGCGTAGACCTGATGCGGACAGATTAATCAGGCTCTCATAACCGTGTTTTGGTTTGCAGAAAACTGACTATAATTTTATAATCTTTTTTTAAGAATCGGTTTTTATGAAGTAAGCCGCTCGTCTGATGGTAAGCTTTATGCTGCTTTGCGTGCGTGTTTGGTGGAACGATGTAGATTTTAGGAGCCGATTAAATATGTACCTAATACACACATCAACATGGTCTAGGGATATTTCAATTAAACCTAAATAACTAAAATTCTATTAACTTTTTGTTAAAACACCTACGCATTAAAATAAACCTTGTTTAATAGCCTGTCTAATCTGATAATAAACTTTTAAATAGAGTTAAATTTTTAAAAAACTTAGAAGAAGAGGAAAAACTCAGACAAAATTTCAATCTTAACATTATTTTTGAAACATCAAAACCTAAACAAAACATCATTTTTTTTATAAAAATTGTTAAAAACTTAAAATTAAGCATCCGTGGATCCACCTAAGACTCTCCTGACACATCTGCAGTGGTTCGGCATACTCAAAACAAGGGTGTCAATATCCTTTTGTGGAATACTGTCCCAAGTCCTGCTAAGATGCAAGAAAAGCTGGTTTTCCTGCACAGTATCCTCAGGGAAATTCCTAAGAGCTCTTCTCTGAAGCATATCCCAGGCATGCTCAATAGGATTTAAGTCAGGGGATTGAGCAATGTAAAGCTTGGATATTATGCTGTTGTAACCAACTTGTTAATAAAGTTAAGATTGAAATTTTGTCTGTGTTTTTCCTCTTCTTTTGAGTTTTTTTTTAATTTAACTTTATCTAAAAGTTTATTATCAGATTAGATAGGCTTTTAAACAAGGTTTATTTTAATGTGTAGATGTCTTAACAAAAAGTTAATAGAATTTTAGTTATTTAGGTTTAATTGAAATATCCCTAGACCATGTTGATGTGTGTAATTTTTACTCCGCATAATTATTATGTAATAGTAAAAAGTGTCATGATTTTTAAGTTAATATTAAAGATTTTGAATTTACTTTAATATGGATTACTTTCGTTTAGATTACAATAACATATTTAACATCTCAAGCGGGAAACTCCTATATTGAAGCTTATACAAAAACAGATCCTGACACTTTTAGTCCCGTTAACGATTTTACACGAATTAGTGTTTTAACTTGTCTCCTTTTTATTTCCAAATAAAAATAGTTTTCTAGCACAAGGCATCTATGGCTTTATAAACATCAATATCAAAGAGACGGTATTTGTTTTTAAAATAAAGCAAATAGTGTATTAATCACTTTTACATTGGTATCTTATTAGTCATATTTTAGGATTTCATCACATTAAGTTACAATAATCATTGGGCAAGTTATCATAAACAAAACTTTTTTAATAAAACTCTACTGTCACACTCTACTGTTTGTCTGTTTGTGTTATTTTTGAATTGAAAAGTTCTTAGGCGCTTTGCAGACGGCAGGCCGGGGCGGTCAATTTCACCGCGAACGATACCGCAAAGGGAATCCTATACTATCAACGCATATACAGGGCAAAAAGACCGCGTCGCCAGTGCCCGGCGTGCTATTGCTACTTTATTACTTCGCGGTCAAAAAGTCTGCCCAGCCCCGCCGTCTGCAAAGCGCCTTATTATGCGAAGGTGAATAAACAAACGTTACGTAACGCGTTACGGCACCAGTCTGTCTAGCTTCCGTTTCTCTCTCGCATCCTCTCTCCCTCTAACCCACAACGCTAGAGAGGGGCGTCCCGAGACGCACGCCTTTTTTTGTACTGTGGTGTTGCAGTTAAGAGTTATATATCTATGTACATACCTGATGCCGGTTTCCCCGTAAGCACCCCCCGGCTGTATCTCGTTGTTCTCATACCCGCACTCCTCGCAGGAGAAGGACATGATCACCACGTTTTTGTAGTGCGGGATCCGCGTCAGCAGCAGCCGGGTCATACCCTGGAACGAAGCCGAGCTCACGATCAAACCACGTGTTTCATTGAGCTCCATAAAAAACCAAATGTATAAAATTATGTAAAAATTTCAAAAAACCCCCTGTATTTTTTTACAGTATCAGTGTAGCAGAAAAGTCAACATACTCGTATTTACCAAAATTATGTTATTGGCCGACGTTAAATAAAAATGATCAGAATGTGTAGAGTAGTTTATTGCTGTTTAGTTTTTGCTATTGATTGACGACTGCGCATACTTCTCATCATCATCATCATCATCCATCACCACGCGGTGAAAAAGCGTAATTATTAGTAAATCTTAATGCTTGGGCACAGCATAGACAAAATAATAAGATCTCCACCTACGTCAAGCTCGTAATGATGACAGTTCTGTCCAAGTTTGTGTCACTTTCTGATAGCTTGGTCAAAAGCACGCTATCATTTGACAGCTCCATACACTAGACGTGCTCGGCGACCGTCAAGGGTGATGAAATGTAATGACAGTTTTTTCCATGGTGATTAATTTTATATTTGTATGTACGTAGGTAATGTATTTTATTATTAGTTATTGCTGATTGATTTACTAAGTATTTAAACTTACTCATATAACTAGGTAAATATTTTATGACTTTTTGGTATAAAGATGATATGGCCTTGGAGAAAACAATAAGCTACTCGAAGTACTAATACTGCGCAGACGTAATCGCGGGCACCAGCTAGTTTAATATAATTACATAGCACGTCCATAAAGAAATGTATATATGTTTTAAATATGTAATAATTGTATATACCTACAATATTTATGTAAGATATTTTCTATAAGCTAAAATTGTATAGTTGAATTACATCAACTGTATTTTTTTCTTCAGTTAGATTGTTAGTTGAAACATGTAGTAACCAATAGGTTATTGAACTAAAATTTTAGCACAACATAACATCAAATTTCGATACATTTATTTCCTATTTCGGTAATGCGGCCTTGCATTTCAGTATTATGTGCAAATCACATTTCTTAGTTCTGTAAATGGTACAAATCAGGGTAAGTGATTCAAAAAAGTAATGTATTTCTGACAATATAATTAATTTCCAAGTACATTTAAATGATTACATATTTATCAACGTTACTATTAGAGTATTGACCATAATTGTTAATTAAAAATAACAGACCTTATTAAAAAAGAAACGTTTACCCGGGTCTGAAGCGTTCGTGGAAACGTACATTTAGCTTATACCATATTTATTCTGCGACTACGTGCTAACCAAAGCCTTATACGAAACGTGAATCTTTAACAGATGGGTCACAGGTTCTTAAATACGTAAACAACCCCGATTGTAACCTATGTGGAATCAAAGATGATATATATAACTTTTTGACAGAATGTGCCCGAAGTGCATGTATGAGGGAGGATCTATCTACCCACTTCGTGCTTAACCGATGTGACGTGGGTATATTCCAAAGTACCCTAGCTGCGCAAACATCCGACGCAGCTTGGTTTCTAAATCGATCCGTATAGTACCAAAACTATGTGTGTCACAAAGTAATACACCGTTTCTTTTCTCTCAGGGCTAATTCTCCAAAATATGCCTTGTACGTCAAAAAAAACATTGGTGGCAGTACTTGACAAAATTACACTTAAGAAAAATTACAGGAAGCAATCAAGAACATACAAGAATAGAATCCCAACACTCTTTCAACAGTCGTTGGACGACTAAAAGCCCTTAAATAAAAGCAGGAAAAAAAAGGTTCTTAAATACAACTTAACATCTGGTAGGCTTCTGTTTTTGGTCTGACACCTTCTCATATAAAAAAGGTAAGTCGTAATGTAACACAAAACGGCATTCATTTATTTTCAACTGGCAAGTTTGACTTACTGGCAGCGTAACGGATGCGCTCTAGGTCTACATCTCAAACAAAATAAAAGTCAAGAGAGAATGTTGTGAACAGAGAAGTGAGGCCGGTAAAACTACGCCTCGCCGTGTACATACATAATTACATACAACACGTAAAACGAAGCTACGACTTGACTCGTTAGTCGAATTGTCGCGGCGCGGAACCAACACGTAAACTTTTGAATTATCATTTAATTTAAAGAACTTAAGAAAGGTGGGGAGAAGGAAGAAGTCGTGGTTGCGGAATATCCGGGAGTGGACTGGAATATCAGGGGCGTCTGAGTTGTTCTGCAGAACCAGAAACAAGATGGACTGCACCACGCTGATCGCCAACCTCCACTAGTTGGAGAGCCACTTTAAAATTTCATTAAATTTAAGTTATCATGACAGCACTGATGCATGCACTACATATTTAGAAAACCGACCTCACTTCTCTGTTCACAACATTCTGTCTTCACTTTTTTATTTTGTCGGAGGTCTACTTAACCTCACATAGAAAACAATATAAACATAAACTCACCATTCATCTTGAAATCTGTATAAACATAGCCTGTGAAAAAAAATTCGAGGGTAGTCGAAAAGGAAAAAAGGTTAAATACAATGAGTACAATTTTATTAAAATCAGTCCGGCTTCTTATCCAACTTATTATGGAACGTGTAAAAACAGTTCTTATGGTGATTGAAGCAGAGATATATTTTGCATTTCGAACACATATTATTTGTCCTACTCTTACATTTCTCTCTGCGACATTGCCTTTGAGACTTGATGCTTTTATCCGTCACCAACCAATGATCTTTACCGTCAAACCTGTTGTCGATAGAGTCTAAATTCGGTGGTTGGTAAGCTGGCACAAGGGTTGGACTTGGGACCCGTTCTGTTCCATCATCATGTTTCCGTTTCAAAGGATTTTCACCCAACAATGCTTCTATAATCTCCAACCGGAACGGTATAGCTTCAAGAGTGTCCGCTCGCTTGTACTTGCATTGCTTTGCATCGTTACGATACTCAAAGTAAGCATTGGTCAGAGACAATTCAAACAAATATAGGATGACGTTCACCGGCCACTTTTTGCATTTGAACGGTGTGGTGAACATTGTCATCATTTGCTTGTTTAAATCAACGCCGAGGATGTTAAGCTTGTAATTCTTCAAGACTAAAGGACATGGGATTCTTGTGTGTTCTTTAGTTTTTGCATCGAAGCTTTGAAAGTGCTGGCGTGGTTTTGAACCAAACACAGTCGAGGTAAGAATTAAACTGGCTTTGCTTTCCTTCCATTTAACAGCACACACTCTGCCATCTGGTCGGCAGATTTCCTGCCATTCCCCATTGTCCATCTGTTTGTCATTCTTAAACTCGTATATGTTTCTTTTAAACCGACACGGCATCATCAACCCTGTTGCACGAATATCACGTTTGGCAAGTTCATTCATTAAAGGCATCGTCGAGAAATCACGGCCGAAATATAAACAAGCATTTGGTATTGTCCTTGCTAATCTCAAAACTATAGCGGCTGCGGTACCAAAGTGTCTGTCTGGCAAATCTGTTAGAGATCCTTGGAAGATCTCAAAGTCTACGATCAAGCCTTCGGAGTCGGTTACTATGAAGTTCTTTAAGCCGACCGTTCGAGACTTCCAATGGAACTTGGAACCGATTCTTGGTGAAACAAAATCTATAGTATGCTCCCCGATACTATAATGAGAGCGATCTCGAGATATTTGTTGGCAACGGATCCTTACACTGTCTAAGATAGGTTGCACTTTCCATAATCTATTCGTCATCTTTTCCAATTCATCCGGATTGTTCTCGTCTACGATATGTAGCGACGTTCTGATCTGACGAAACTTTTCATATGTGATGCGACTGGATATTGGGCCGTATTGAAACTTTTGACTGAAATATAATTGCTTTTGTGGACATTTAAATACTCCCATGAGTGCGTACACTCCGAAGAATGTTTTAATCATACTTTCCGTGCAATATTTAGAATGTTTTCCTCTCTCTTTGAGAGATTGTGCCGTATGATTAGCGATTTGCGCAAAAAGCTCATCGGGAATATATTTGGAGAAATATTCCATAGGTTTTTTAGCTTGAGGTATGGGTATTGGCATTTTATCCAATATGGTTTTAGATAGAAACTCTTTTTCTATCCATTTCTCGTTGTATTCCTGCTGTGGTTCTTCTATAGGTTCGAAATCTGGGCAGATATCAAACATATCCGGGTCTTCGACTATGTCCGTGCACGATTCTTCCTCGATGTCAGAATGTTCTAGAAGCTCCGCTATATATTCGTCTGATGGTATGAAATGTGACATCTTGCTGGCTTGATATAAAGTATATATTTGTATATCAGATTTCATTCACACTAAGCATGTACAATTATATTCTTTCTAAAGAGCATTGTTTGCAAGATTGAGTAAGGTTATTTGAAATACTATATCTAGTGATTTTTGTTTTGCTGTCGTCACATCCTTAATGTGCCCTGTAACTTCCGTTAAACATAACTTTGTTAATAAGATATATTAAATTCTGTGCGTTTATTTAAAGCCTTTCTTTCATGTAACTGTATTAAAGTTCATCATTTTCATCATCTTATTGATGGTTTTCATTATGTCTATCATTTCATGTATTAACTTTCCATCATTAGTAAGAATTCTGGAAATCTGTGGATATATTATAATTTATCTCCGTAATATCCTCGTCTCCTCCGATAGTATTTATTAGAGATTCATCTAAAACAAGGTATGGTAATGAATTACTTATCTCTAGGAAAATAATAATAGTGTAGTTAAAATCGATGGCAGTTGATTAGAAGTTTCTGCCTGCAGTTTCATTAACTATAATTAGCTTATGTATCAGTACATCACATATCTTGATCGATTGCGAAGGGATGGAGCAAAAGAACATTCCTCTCACCCTATGCACAAAACAAATATAAACAGTAAAGCTACATACAACGCGCGCCCGAGCAAAGCACACAAAGACGAGTCTCACGGACACGATATCTCGGAACGGTTGGGAACAGTATGAGAGCGAGTGCCTTCCGCTTCAGACACGCGTTTTGTGATGTTTTTGTGCAAAAATGGATCAACAAAAAATTGTTATTACATAAAAGTTCAGTTTTATGGATATTTAAATTCTACTTTGGTGAATTCTCGTTTTTTAGGCTACCAGTTATATCAGAGGTATTGGTTTGTACTTTAACGTAACATGTAACAGTAGGTTACCGCCACTTTTTAGCCGGCCACGCGTATTAAAAGCAAACATGAATTTGTGGCCCTGTAATATTTTTACTATCGACTAGATGTATGTATGCGTAGGGTTCTCAAGTACTTTGGTCACGTGGCACGGCGGAAGCCGGATAATTTAGAAAAGCTTATAGTGATGGGCACGTGGAAGGAAAGAGAGTAGAGGAAGATCACCGACCCGATGGACCGATACTGTAACACAGGCGTGTAAATCCACCATTCACGCATCCATCCAAGTTTCTCAAAACAGAGAAGCCTGGAAGATCTTAGTGGGAAAAACCACTTATGATGACCACGACCTTCAGCCATGAGGTAACGACGTAGAAGAAGAAAGAAGAAGAATATATTTACAAGTTATATTATTTATTGTAGTATAAACTGTGTAAGCCTTGTGTTCACCCCTAAAGGTTTTACGATTTTGAAAACACCCTTGAGCGTCCATCGCCGCCTGGCAGCAATTGGACTATTGGTCATAGAGACTTGAAACTTAGAGCATTGGAAAGCTTATTTCATGTATATATTTGTTTTGTCCAACGGACAAGGAAACCAATTTACTGGATGGTAGCCCTCTTGTACAACGGCCACCTTGGCTGGCACCACCAGTGCCAGGTGCTCTACGGAGAAACAATTGTACACAAACATTACTGTGTTAGAGTGTGAAGGCGTAACTAATTACTGGATTAATACTGAAGTATTGTGCCACGCAATACTTCAGTGGCAGTTCTCACTGCTGTGGCTAATACAACTGACACAGGTGCGTGTGGTGCTATCAAATAATTTATATCGACATATTTTGTTCGATATATCGATTACATTAGCCGATATATTTTGATTCAATACCTCGATTTAAAATATTCAAAATCAGAAATCATATTGATATTTTATTTAACATTTTTGAACGAATAGGCAATAACTGTATTGTTTATGAATAGTATGTTATGTGTGCGGCGGCCATGTGTCACTGCAGTGAAGCTAAGATTATTTTTACGCCATTCTGGCGAAAATTTTTGTTCTTGGCGAGATTTTGGGAGATTCAATTCCTTGGTGAAATAGTTGGCGAAAATAAAATTTTAACGGCAGAATTTTACTACTATCGCCTACCGGGATATACTGGTTTGCTATAATCTGGACAGTTATGATATTAACTTTTTAGTTCATATTGTTTTGCAAAAAATACAATTATACCGTTGTATAGATATTTTTTCCTCAAAATATCGAGGTAATATTGATATTTTTATAAATATCGATATTTCTTTTCACTTTCGACATCTCTTAGTTGAACCAGCCTTAAATAAGAAGCCTTGAAGCTCCAGGAAAATTAAAGGTTAAGCGGATCTGATGAAACATCAGATTCAGATAATGCTCCACACTTGCAACTAGCATCCGGAAGACGCGGTCCAGTTCAGTTTTCAAATTGGCGAACTTAATTCCGGTTTTAGGCAAGATTCGACGACATTACATGACATGACAAAGAATAGAGCAGAGAATTGAGAACGAGGGAAAACAATATTAGGTGTACCTTTTTGCATGAATTGTAAGGACAATTAATGCAAAAAGTCTGACGGATCAAAAGTGGTTTTATCAAATTGAAGGCAATTGCATTGGCATCCATTGAAACACTTCCCCGACAACTTCAATTCAGGATTGGAGCACTTTGGGCAACACAACTAGAGAATCTAAAGAGTCTCAACACAATTTGATACTAAAGACACGATAAGCTGGCTGATGTGCACTCTACTTGAGAGCCCGGAATCGGGTAACATAAAATTTGTTGTAAGTCTTGCT
The DNA here is from genome assembly GCA_917880725.1 of Selenia dentaria. Lineage (NCBI taxonomy): Eukaryota > Metazoa > Arthropoda > Insecta > Lepidoptera > Geometridae > Selenia > Selenia dentaria. Next base: position 17,694,713 of record OU862903.1, read on the forward strand.
ACAAATGGATTTTTGTCCCGATCACCAAGCAGTAGGGTGTCCTTAATGCTACGAAATAAATAAAATAGTAATTAAGTTAAGTGTTAAATAAAAAAAATTAGTTACCTTTTCTTATATATACATATTTATGAAAATTCTAATTGTAAACTATTTTAAAACATACCATCAGTAAAGCTGATAGTTTTTGAACTAGCATAATGACTATCGGTAGAATTTTGACAACTAGTTGCAGAAGCCTTAGTCTAAGAACTAAAATGATTATTTTTTATCTATTACTAGCTGCGCATCAATGTTTCACCCATGTGGTGATGGATGTTGATGATGAAAAGTACTTTACAGCCTATTCTCATACAAGAATCAGTCAAGCCTTTTCAGAGGAGTTTTGTTACAATAACTGTGACACAAGAGTTTTATATTTAGATAGGGCAAGACAATTTAATGCTTTATACTATCTAGCAATGAGACATGGAATTTCTTACACCTTATTGTAAGCATCACACTAATCAATCTATGAACAAATTTGTTTTTTACATTGCCCATGCCACTATGACATAGCAATAGTACAAAAGGATAAAAATATGGAGTTTTCCTTACCTGTATTAACTTTGTTTAGTTTCTAATCATTCAGTCACATGAATTCTACATGCCTTGGGCTAATAATACATCAAGAGTCAAACCTCCAGACACAATAGAAATTTCATTGATATAATGACATCGACACATGAGGGGAGACTCCCAAGTGCCCTCAGTACAGAATTATATTATTATGAAATTAATTCACTCGAAAACAGTCTGCATTGTTTTCTATAGATTTATTGTAAAAACAGATTTTGTGCATCTCAACGCGCGTCAGGTCGCATTGCGCAGGCCAAGTTCAAGATGAAATCAATACTTTTGTCGGCAAATATATATTTTTCATGTATACATAGGCGATAGTAAGAGCATGCGCGAGCACTTCATTCTTAAGTAATGTGAGCAATAACGTGCGTAACTTGTAAATAATGTGGACCAAGTAAGTAAAGGAAACTTACTTTTGACAAAGAAATAAAACCGAATTCCAGAATATACTGAAAACAAATAAGTTTCAGTCAAGTTTTACTTGCACTTACATTTTTATGGCAATTCATGCAGAGCGACTCAACTTCCGTGACTTCTGGATCAGGATCATCACCAGACAAGTCTCTGAAGACAGGTTTCGGATCATCTAAGGACATTTTCACTCAAAACTAAACTCTAAACTATTAGACATTTATTTTATAAAGCACACTGCAAAGAGCATAGAATAGATTTTTTCCTAGTATATATTTTAGTCTATGATAGATTTCTTCTTCTTCTTCTTATGTGGCTTTTTAACGTGGAAAAGAATAGATTTATCTCTAGCGTAGCGTTATATTCTCTTTGGATTTATCATCAGATCAGATTGAGATATAAAAGGTGCGTTCGTTTAGCTTATGAAGGCATTAAGCCACCGTTTAATAGAATATACTTAGATAACTTTGGTGAATAATGCGTGGTGGCACAACCATAGACAACATCTTTCTAAGGCGAACCATGTTCCAAGGCACAAGTATTATATTCTCTTCGAGGCCCACAGGACAGCCATATATACTATAGGTGCGTTCGCTTAGCTTAAGAGGGCCCTTCCCAGCCCATCCATCGTCAAAGCGAGCATAATTGAAAAGCTTGTTGTTTCATCCAGCGCAATGTTGGAAAAAGAGGCAAAGCGAAAAGAGAGAGAAAGCGCCTGAGCGCTCGGTTGGTATTCGGTAACTTTCGTCGCTCACTTGCGAGCGGTCCGGTCGGCCGCTTGGGTGAGCCGAGCCATTCATGATAATAATATCGTCACGTGCACGCGCCTCGCTACTATGGCCTCGCGCACGCATCGACATTAAGCTTGTGAATTTCTTAGAAATTTACAAAACCTGCATTTAGTAAAGTATTATTGTATTATATTATATTACTCATTATCTAATACGGACGCAGCGCTTGGCCTCTCTATGTGTGTATAGTATTTTTACCAATGTACCTATGTTTACAACATGCAAATTATGTATAACACATTAGGTTTTATGCATATAAGAACCTAATGGGCGAACAAAGAAAGTCAGACAGATTCTCGTTAGTAAAAAATGTGCATCTCAGAGGCGGCCACGCCGTAAGTACACTCGGCGACACATCAAGTCCAACTTTGCCTCGCTTTGTATCAATTTCCCGTACAATCAGAGATCCGTGTAAACTGGTTTTGTATAGCTTGATTGGTCGTTGTGCGTACGGGCGAACTCACACATATACTGGACTCAGTTTTGTTTTAGCAGGGAGTTCCGACAACTTTTTCGGTTTGTCCATGATATAGGCACGATATAAACAAAGAACGAAAATATAAATAAATTATTCTGCTTATGGAGTAGCAGTACAAGAAGAATAAATTCTTTATCTATCCAGTCTGTCTGTATCGGGGATGCTAAAATTAGGTAACGTACCTACTTGTATACCTACAATGTATTATCTGTTTTGTGGATGTACGTACTGTATCTAAAGTCTACAAATGTATATTATAGGTACTAATTTGTACCGTAGCCGTTGATCAAATAAAGTAGTCTAAATACAGTTAGGTATATAATTTTTATTCTAAAGAACTTTGTTACACTTTTTAAACAATACATAAAATAAGCCGGTTGTCAAGAAGATTCCGATTTCCGAATACCAGCTTTTACACTGACAGAAGTGATGATATATATATATTTAGTACAAAAAATATTATCATAAATTAGAATCATTAGTTATCGATTCTATCTCTCATTGGCAGTTTACGTGGAAAACGTGGGTCAATAATTTCTGGCAGGACACATTTGAATTAAAACTGTGTCAGTTTCAATATTTTATCATGTGACCAAAAGGTTGGATCTTTGTATATCTTTTGTTAAAAAAAATCCCTTCGGCGTCCAAAGAACAAAGTAACAAAAAGTCTTCTTCGCAATTTTCATTTGGGCTTGGACCTGGTAATAGTAATTATGATTTTTTTTAAATTGGATACTACCTCCATCTTCTGTGCAGAAGACAACTTTTTTACACTTTATAGCTTCTAATGGCGTCAACGCAGAAGCCGAAGTTGGACATTTAATTTCGACAATCCCGTCGTCTCCAATCAACCCATCTGGACTTGCACCAAGAAATCAGTAGTCCTCATCAACAAATAACCCACAAGGAGTGATAGTCGTGTTGAGCTCCTTTGAAAATTCTTTGAGGGCTGATATTTCATTTGACTTTCCATATCTTGTTGAATCATTTCCCGTAAATGTCGAATATAACATCATTTTGATTATGGATGTGCAAGGAGTCGTAGGCTTCATTTTACAAATTTGACCAATCATTGAAGCAGTTATTCTTTTCCTGCGTTCCAAAATCCATGTATCGGAATTAGATTGGTCAACAGTATCTCTTTCTAAAGCTAATATTTCCGAATGTGTCTTTTGCAGTGACTCAAGGAATTCAGTTTTTTTTTGTTATGAATACGTCCATCGGCATATCAGGCTCACTTGTTACGCTGCCATAATGCTGATCTGCTGGTTTTGACCGCTTTGCTCGCTTTATGCCTCGTAGGGCATGTTCAGCTCTCCGTTTTCTTTTATTTTTTATTAGATTTTGCTTTTTTGCCACATATTTTTGAGTATATGTATTTTTAATGTTGTCGTCACACATAACATTTTTCTGTATCTCTTGCACTAGATTGTAGTCTTTGGTGTTGTATTCTGAAACTGCTGCGTAGCACCTGTTTTCATAAGTTCCTCGAAGGGAAAAGTTTACTCGCTTCCCAGCAAGGAACTTTGCTATGATTGAGTTAAAATGTTCTGCAGGATTATTAGTTTCTTTTAGAAGAAGACTTTCTGCATTCTGTATCAACCATCCCAGATTCTCATAAATGTCAGCTCATATACCACACGCTTTCAGTCCAGGGACCAAAATTATCTCCACTATATTTTCATTTTTGCAAAAATAATTCTTGCACGAATTATGAAAACCAAAAACGTGACATGGACCGTTCAGTAGGTCCTCTGTTCACGCGAAAGCGTGACGTCACCTCAAGGCGCGCGCCCGCGCCCGCGCGTTCCGCCGCCGCTGTCCTGCAGCTGTCAAACGACAAGCAGGCGGCTGAAGAGCAGCGCAACCAGTCACCCTTTTAGAGTCGAAGCTAGCGGACGTATACCGCTACGCTTACGCGTCGCGACCGCATGGCAACCGCCATTATCAGCACCAAGTCACCGCGATTGACTTCGCCGCGAGTGACTGCCTAAATCAGCCCGTGTTTACACGTAAACCACTGAGCCAGACGCATTCAGCTCGCGCGCACGCTAAATCACGCAAAAATCCGCTCTGCGCCGCCGCGTTTTAGCTACGACCCGGATCCGCCCCCAACCTTTACCGACGTAGAAATACGCGTACGCGAGTGCGGGAACCAGTGCATCCATAAGACAATACAAACATTAAACTACGAGTGAACAGTGCGCCACCCCCTTCAGCACGTCGTCCAAAGCAGGACGCCTCCACCGAGGACTCACGGTCACCAGCTCCCACCAGTTCCAGAGCCTCCCGACATACCCCACGGAACCCAGGTACCTAAAAACCACCCTTTTTCACGAGCCTATGGTGGCAGATTGCCTCACCATATTTCCTTCGAGCGCGGATATCCGGCCAAATCCGGATTTGAACCAGCCAGCCCTCAACCATATTTCCTCCGAGTCGGATAATTGAATCAGCCCCCCTTGTCAAAATATTCTAATTCCTTTAATACAGTCCACCCCCTATCATCCCTATTTATTTTCCAAACTACTCAAAATACATTTTATTGATTTAATATTACCCAAATTACGTCATACAAATCACCTACTTAACTTAAATTCATTTGTTTGCTAATCAAACAAAAACCGACTAGCGATTAGAAGCTTCTAGAAAGGTGACGACATCGTATGACATTAGCGCGCCACAGAATACATGAGAGTTGTTGGTTTGTCATTCCTGACTCATTAATGGCGATTGGAAGCCGTGGTGATTATTTACGCTGTGTTTTTATTTACGATTGTTATTAATATTGCTTGCAAGAAAGATTTGTAATTAAGGAGATTCTTAGGCTAGGTACTAGTAACTACCTACTTCAGGTACTTTGTTGATGTTAATTATAAAATAATACTAAGTACTGTTAAACGGGTTTGCTTGTGTTCTTGAGATTAAATAATTATAATTCGTCCATAGTCGCACGTTTTGAATTCAGCCCAATTTAATTCAAGAACTTTATTCTTACCTAATAGAGATCCGCACACCATTTTAGAGTTCCGTGAAAATTTTTACGTGATTAACATAAAGTAACATCTGTTAGCTGTTGTGATTCAACACTCATATATCATTTAGACATGCTACTTAATTAGGCGACATATGTTATTTATAATTGGATTAACTATTTATATTTAAATTAGGGTACTGCACGAGAGTTAAAGGTTCTGTGCCTAACGAATTTACAGATTATAATTATTTAATTAAGTGATTAAGCCCTCAGCCCACATAAGGTTTGGTACATGCGTTATTAAATTAGGTGTTAATTTAACCGACTTCCTAAAAAGGAGGTGCGGAATTTCACCTACGATTAAATATTTATAATTTTTATTTCCTTTTATTTTTGCTTGCGTCCTTGTGCCTGACTTCGCCTTCGACGTTGACGGTGCCTTCAAAATCACAGGTAGCCAGATTTAGGGAGGAACAGATCACTATTCTTAAGCTTAATTTGGAAGCGTTATCATTGAAGTCCAGCAAATCAAAGCATTATAGCCCAGAATTCAATGCCAGAGCATCTGGCGTAAGGGTGACTCGTGATAAATTCGACGCGGCGTACTATATAATATTAGACACCGTAGGTTTATCAGACGCCGAGGAGGAATTCTACAACGAGCAGTATGAAAGGACAATAGACGCCTATTACGAGATTCTCGTTGTAGAATTAGAACAAAAAACATGGTCATTAGCTACCTATGACGATGTAATAACTGCACCACATACGGTAAACTCGGTCATCCCCCTAACTGAGTTACCAAGGTTTACCTCACAACCCGCGCGCCCTTCGGCGTCAGCTCAGCAGGTATCGAACCCGCAGCCACAGTGAAATGCGCAGGTTTCGAACCTGCACCCTCTCAGCTCCGCGCCTATACCCGCGCGCTTCTCATCATCAGCTCAGCAGGTATCGAACCTGCAGCCTCCGTGCTATACGCAGGTTTCGAACCTGCACCCTCTCAGCTCCGCGCCTATACCCGCGCGCTTCTCATCATCAGCTCAGCAGGAATCGAACCTGCAGCCTCCGTGCTATACGCAGGTTTCGAACCTGCACCCTCTCAGCTCCGCGCCTATACCCGCGCGCCCTTCACCATCAGCTCAGCAGGTATCGAACCTGCAGCCTCCGTGCTATACGCAGATTTCGAGCCTGCAACCTATCAGCTCCGCGCCTATACCCGCGCGCTTCTCAACATCAGCTCAGCAGGTATCGAACCTGCAGCCACCGCACTATGCGCAGGTTTCGAACCTGCAACCTCTCAGCTCAGCGACTATACCCGCGCGCTTCTCGCCCCCACCTGCGAAGGTATCGAACCCACAGCCTCTGTGCTATACGCAGGTTTCGAACCTACAACCTCTCAGCTCCGCGCCTATACCCGTGCGCTTCTCGCCCCTACTTCAGCAGGTTTCGAACCCGCAACCTCCGCGCTATGCGCAGGGTTCGAACTCACGACCTTTCAGCTCCGCACCAAGACCCAAAGGGTCACAAGCTACGGGTATGTACCCGATACTACGCACCACCAGTGCGCTTATTGCCAGTACAACAGCGCGAGGTACCACGGCTCCGTCCCTCACCTGATACGGGCCAGATGATGTACTCCCGTCGTACTCCACCGCGCACTACCTCGCGTTCTTTACCGCCGTCTAGGCAATGACTAGGACGGCACATTCAGCACATACCGACTCAGCCCACAAGGAATCAGCACATATCAGCTCAGCTCATAGCTAATCAGCATAAATCTCAGCACGCAGATCCGCACACATTTTACCTGCCCACAATTCTTCAGCACACGCACACAACACGACGACAAACTGTCGTCGCAAACACCTTAAGTCAGCTAGGTGCTGACATTCTGCACTCACCCTTACGCCAGCAATTCTGGACGTTATCAGCTCGTCGCGTAATGCGACATCGAGTATACAAATTTATACATTGTTTACGTCTCCGCGCTAAACCCAAGGCTCCGTACATGGCCGACTTACCCGCCGACCGTGTGATTGTTCAGCTCGTATTCAGCAAAGTCACAACGTTATTTAGATATAATTGCGGTACAATTTATGTAGGCGCTAGAAATGAACTTAGGGAAATACAAGACTTTCTTGCAACCAATAATAACAATATCGCACCTACACTTTCAGCTCTTTTAGCGCGCATTGCAGCCATGCTCAATGCACGCCCTCTCAGCCCACTCTCTTTTGACCCGCGGAATTTGAATTACTCACCGCGGGTCATGTCCTTTTAAAACGTCAGCTCAATGCCCTACCTGAGTATTCGGTAGGAGGACGAGCCATTTCTGCACACAAAAAGGTTCAAGCTCGTCCTACCCTTATCCCAACACCTTTGGCGATCCTGGTCCAAACCCTACCTGCACACCATCCAAACCCGCTCCAAACGGACTCCCCGATCCAGCCCACCTCAAGTCGGGGAACTGGTACTGATAGTGGACGACCAGGTGCCGCCTCTACACTGGCGCATGAGCCACAAGACGAACCCATGAAGGGATGGCGTCACCCGAGTGGTGGAACTCAAGATCGCCCACCTGACTGTCGATTGATCACCACACCATACCTTTGCCGCGTGGGGAATATGTTCACGCGAACGCGTGACGTATACCGCTACGCTTACACGTCGCGACCGCATGGCAACCGCCATTATCAGCACCAAGTCACCGCGATTGACTTCGCCGCGAGTGACTGCCTAAATCAGCCCGTGTTTACACGTAAACCACTGAGCCAGACGCATTCAGCTCGCGCGCACGCTAAATCACGCAAAAATCCGCTCTGCGCCGCCGCGTTTTCGCTACGACCCGGATCCGCCTCCAACCTTTACCAACGTAGAAATACGCGTACGCGAGTGCGGGAACCAGTGCATCCATAAGACAATACAAACATTAAACTACGAGTGAACAGTGCGCCACCCCCTTCAGCACGTCGTCCAAAGCAGGACGCCTCCACCGAGGACTCACGGTCACCAGCTCCCACCAGTTCCAGAGCCTCCCGACATACCCCACGGAACCCAGGTACCTAAAAACCACCCTTTTTCACGAGCGTATGGTGGCAGATTGCCTCACCATCCTCCTTCAAGCTCTTTATTTGTTCTTCTAATGGTAAGACTAGCTTAGCAGAGTGTTCTATAGCTCCAGCGACTGCTTTATGTAGTCGTCGAATACGATCACTCAGTGCTTTGCGTAGTGTGACAGGTACTGGCCCGTTCTTATTTTCAGTCTTTTTTACAATTTTCCTCAATTTATTTGAGTAATTCCTCATCAAATGATTGGAGCATTCTATTTTTCTTATAAAGACATTTGGTCCATAGGGCATTGCATCTCTCAAAGCATTACATACGCTGCTATCACCATCGTTAATCAATTTTGAAAACTTTAGTCCATGCATACTAACACTAATTTTGTATCCCTCTACAATCGCATCAGCTTCCATTTAAGTTGAAGGTCCAGACCAATTTTTATAACATTTGTGAGCAAGAACTTCCGTTTTCCGCTTTGCAGCTATAGCACAAATGCAACAATAAGAGTTCCTGACCCCAATAAATAATATTTTTTTAGTCCTAAGCCCTATGATGCAACCAACTCCCGACAAGGAATTGAAATTTGTCCCGTAACTTCGTTTACCCCATGATCCGTCTGTTATTACGGTTATATATGGTATTCCGTCTTTGTCGATATCCCCTTGCTCTATTGCCAATTGTTTTTCTTCTTTGCCTGCTTTAATCATGTGTTGCAGAGCGACATCTCTGTGTATATCACCTAACTTACTACATATTTTGATATAATAATGCTCAGACATATTTGGCATATTTAAACTAGCACATATTTCGTCCAATTGTGCATATCCATTCCCAGTTTGGAAAACGCCTTCTACTACACTGGCATTTACATAATCTTTTTTTTGAAAAATGTATCTATACAACATTAGCTATATTTTGATACGTAGGTAGTTAGTAGGTAGGTACTTATCTACCTATGTTCATAGGTAGGTTAGTTGTAGTAGTAGTAAGTACATACCTACTATCAACATATGGTCAATAAAAATTGGTTTGATATTTTTTACAGTACACTTAGCTAAATCTACTTACCCATTTTACAAAACGACTTTTTAGTTCTTCTCTTTAGTAATAAAATCGATCTCCTTCAAAAATTCGGTATCCTTACACACTAGAACCAGGTTCGTTTCACATTATAAAACTACTAAACCTTTCGCAAGCAAAATCAGTGTCCGGTATAAAAAAATAAGGTCGTTGTAGTAGGTAAAACAGAATTCACTCAAATTCAAATTCAAAAATTATTTATTCAGTTTAGGCATCATAGACACTCTTATGAACGTCAAAATTTTTAAATGATTCTACCGCTGTCTTCGGAAAAGAACCACCGCCGAGAAGAAGCAGCAAGAAACTCGTGGGCCGTTATTTTTTCAAGTCTTTGTACATTGAGGTTACATATGAGTAGTATTAAAATAACAAATTTATTCAATAGTTGGCTACTAGGCAGAAGTGGAAAGCTTCCAGGCATCTTTGTCTTCTAAGTAGTGACTCAATTTATAATAGGCTTTTTTCATTAGTATATTTTTGACACGTAACTTGAATTTCCCTTCAGTGAGCTCAGTAATGTCTTTCGGGATTTTATTATAGAAACGTACACAATTGCCTAAGAAGGACTTATTTTTAGTTTTCGTGAGTCTACATTTAGATACAGCTATCCTATCCTTATTTCTAGTATTAATATTATGCATATCACTATTTATTCTAAACTTCTTTATATTTTTACGAACGTACATTATATTTTCCAGGATATACAAAGATGGAAGAGTTAATATGTTAATTTCTTTGAACATTTGTCTTAAGGATTCGCGGGGACCCATTTCGTAGATGGCTCGAACTGCCCGCTTTTGCAATATAAAAACTGTCTCTATGTCCGCCGCTGACCCCCACAGCAGGATACCATATGACATTTTGCTGTGAAAGTAAGCAAAGTAGACCAGTCGAGCAGTAGCTATATCTGTCAATTGCCTAATTTTATGAACCGCATATGCAGCTGAGCTCAGTCTTCCGGATAGTGCATCAATATGAGGACCCCATTGTAATTTAGAGTCTATGCTAATACCTAGAAAGACTATTGCCTTGTCAATTTTCAATTTATTTCCGTCGAGTAATACGTTTGGCTCTATATGTCTTACATTAGGCATGGAAAATTTTAAACATTTCGTTTTCTTTGCGTTGAGAAGCAGGTTGTTTGCGGCGAACCAATTTGAAACAATAGTTAACGCGTTGTTGACTTGAACTAGTTCTCTATCTTTCCTATCTACTTTAAAAATCAGAGAAGTATCATCCGCAAAAAGAACTATGTCAGCAAGGCCCTCAACCATATGTGGTAAGTCATTGATATATGCTAAGAATAAGAACGGACCCAAGATCGACCCCTGTGGAACCCCCATTCTGACCAAAGATCCAGAAGATGTCACGCCATTAATGCCAACTTTTTGCTGCCTATCAGATAAGTATGATTCTACAAGATTCAGAGCAGCTCCACGAATTCCATAGTGGTGTAGCTTATAAATTAGAGTGCGGTGCTCTACACAGTCGAAAGCTTTGGAGAGATCACAAAATACGCCAATGGCATCCTGTGAGCTCTCCCAAGCCTCCAGCACATGCTTGACTAACTGGACTCCTGCATCTGTTGTTGATCTGCTTTTCGTGAAACCGAACTGATTTTCGTGTAAAATCCTATGTTCATTAAAATGAGACAAGAGTTGTTGAAGCATTATCTTTTCGAATATTTTGCTCAAAGCCGGAAGCACAGAGACCGGTCTATAATTTGAGGGGTCGGCCTTACTGCCTGATTTAAAAATAGGGGTGATTTTACTCATTTTCATTAGGTCAGGAAATGTACCTCTATCAATACATAAATTAAATATGATCATCAAATGTGGCGCTATAACTTCTATTATTGACTCCAGCATTTTTACGGATAATCCCCATAAATCCTCTGTTGCTTTAACGTTTAAACTTTTAAATGTTTTTCATGTCACTATAAATTAAATCCAACAGCACACTCACGTACGCGCAGGAAAGAAATTCAATATCTACTAACCATTCCGAGAGGCCCGAGAGCCGAGCGGGTGCGCTAGCAGCGCTTGGCATTCAACTCTCCGTCTCACTCCGCCCCGACCCCGCACGACTCGTCCCCCGCATACCTCTTTCCGCAACGTTGCTAACAGCAAGTGAGAACGAGATAACATTGATCGAAAAATAGTGTGCGTAAACTTCATAAAATTTCGTCCAGGAATTACGTGTTTTTCAATAAGCCTTATAAGTTTGTAAAATAAATGTTTGTCATTTAGAATCTCCATTATATTTGTAAGGTTTCTATCAAAATATTTTCTCTACTTTTACAATTTATGAGAAAATTCTGAACGCCCAAAGTTCAGGTAAAATTTGTGCAAAATAGCAGGTTTTTGGATGCATATATTGAAGTTGTTTCTCGAAATTTTACTTATATTTTTGGATAAAAGCCTAGATATAGTGCACAAGATACATACTAGCTAAAAAGTTTTGAAGAAAGATCTGTTACAACGCCATCATCACGTACGAGCGTTTGTATGAACAGTATGACGGGTTGGCCGCTCATATGAGGGCATTGGTGGCGTTGTCATTGATGGCTCTTTTGAGCGTTCGGAAAGCTGAAAAACGTAATTTTTGCACTTTTGCCACTTTTGCACATACCTTATTCGAACGCTCAACTGAGCATAAGACCTAAAATCGCATGATTATGCTGTTAAATACATAGCTGTCTAATAACGATCACAAAAAACTATGCTCCGAACGCTGAACAAAAAGAGGCATGAAAGACATTTTCACCCACAGATTCCCAATTCGAACACCCCTTGTGAGCGTTTTTAGCGTTATTTTCGCTAAAACGATCTGAAGTGATTTATTCGAACTCATTATATACCTATATCACAGAATTCGCCCTATTTATTACTTAAGCTATATATTACCTATTATATTACCCCACTCTAGGGATGCGACTTTGTACCAAAAAATCGATTTTTCATTAGTCGATTTTTTTGCAGCATGAAAAATCGATTAATAAATAATCGTTTTTCTTAAGAAAATAATCGATTTGGTTATATTTATTGATTTTTTGTTAATTTGTCAATTAAGTTCAAAATAAACGCCATAAATATCATATCAATAGATTTATTAATTAAAACTAAACAACAGAAATAGCAAGCTTATATAATCATCACAAATTAAAGTTTTAGCAATCAAATTATAAAAGGTTCAAATTAAAATGTTTTTCACGTAAATTAATAAAGTTAAATTATTCAAAAAATTAAAAAAAAAAGTATTTAAAAACTAGAAATCCGTAGGCAACGTGTTGTATTAATTTTGTACTATGATATAGCAAAATATAGTGTTCTTATTATTATATCTTATAGTATTCATTAAAAAAAACTAATCATTGACAGGTTAGTTGTATTAATTGTGGTCCAGTTTCTTTATAGTTAATAATTGTAATTAAATCCAAATTGTAGTAGATGAAAAATCGGTAATAATTGATAGAATGATTAATTATAAAAAAATAGATTATTAATCGATTATTCATAAAAATAAAATCACGTATAAAAATCGATTTTTACTTTAAAAAAAATCGATTTAAATTGATAATGTCCATAATCGATAATTTTTTTCGAATCCCTACCCTACTCTTTGAGTTTGCAGACTTTGCAGGACAGTAAGGAAGTGGAAGACAAATACACCAAGATACAATTAAATTTATACCGAGGTGTGAGGTGGAACGTCAAATCGTAAACACGCGAATTTTATGGTATTTTATAAATTTTTTATTTTAGTTAATTAATCTCACCAGAATAGGTTTTTGTGTTCCATTTCATTAGTTTATAGACATCACTTGTTAGTAGGTTCATTTCATTAGCGTTTTTAGTATATTGTTGCGTGATGAATGATCCCCCTGATCCTGGTGGAGGCATGGACTTTGTCCAGCCGCCTTCCCCTGCGGCGTTTACATCAATTTCATCATCTGTTGACGAAAAGGCTTTTGAAATAGTCAACAGAAAACGACGATCGGAAAAGCGTAACGTGACTAAAGATCCCCGTAGTGACCGTTCACGATCACGTACAAAATCAATGGTTCACGATGAAACAACGTGTAAATTTACAGATGCGTCTGACGTTGTTCTCCAGGCTGGACAATGTACCCCTCCCAACTCCTTCTCCCCTAGTTCCTCTAGCCCCCTTCCTAGCGGACCCCCTGCAGCTTCACAGAAAACTTCATTTACACCTATCGGTCGGCAATTATACGACTCAACAGATCGTGGCCCTTTTACGGTCCATGTTCAGAGGGAAGAGACTTCACCTACCGCTGGGACATCCCTTCACCCGGTGACATTTGGGAGATTCCTCTTTAGCCGCGCCCGGGAATTTCAAGGAATCATCGATGGCTCAATAAAGAATGTTGGTCGCAATCGTATAGCTCTAAACTTTCATTCCGCCATTTCAGCCAATAATTTCATCTAGTCCCCTTCATTGCCAAACAACAAACTCAGAGCTTTCATTCCGTCGTTTAATATTACTCGGATGGGTATAATTCGAGGAATCCCAGTGGATATGACTCCAGAGGATGTTATGAACGAGATGAAAGTTCCTGAAGAGTGTGGTCCAATTTTAAAAGTTCGCCGGCTCAATTTTAAAGTTTCCATTGACGGAGTTGTGACGTGGAAACCGTCGCAAACAGTGGTTTTGACTTTTGATGGTCAAATTTTGCCCTCTAGAGTTTATCTATGTTACAACTCTTTCCCTGTTGCGGCTTATGCCTTCCCGACTATTCAGTGCTTCCATTGCTGTAGATACGGACACACCATGACGCAGTGTCGGTCAAAACCTGCTTGTTTTAAATGAAGGTCTAACCACTTAGGAAAGTCATGCAACGTGGATGAAGTTGATGCGAAATGTTTGTGGTGTGGTGGCAATCACTTTGCTAATAGCAAGTACTGCCCTGAAATGCAAAGGCAAAATAACATTAAATCCCGTATGTCAGAATTATCTATTTCATATGCTGAAGCATCTCAGTTTTTCCCTGCATATAAAAAGTCCTTTGCTGAAGTTACTTCCACCTCTGTTGCAGCTCCTTTACCTAGTCCATCCAGGAATTTAACTACTGAACCGTTCAAAGTTCATTACAGGGGAGGAAAAAAATCTATGAAATCCCATATATTGCCTTCATCTAGTGTTGGTTATGATCGTGAAGCGCACATGAGCATCATTCGAGAAGAATCCTCTGGAGCATCGCAAAACGGTTGTGCTTTATTAAATCCTCTGGCCCAAAAAAATGAGACTCCTTCTGTTCAAGCTATAATAGCTGAACTCCTGCAGCTCTTGAATCTATTATCCTCTCTCATGTCTAATTCCTCCTCTTCAAGTAATTCACCGTCCAACGCTGCCTTCAACTTAAATTCGCTTATTTCCCTACTTCAAAATGGGTCCCTTTGACAGTATTCTTCAATGGAATTGTCATAGTATTTGCAACAAAAAGTCTGATTTGATATTTCTTATAAATAAACATGAACCAAGCGTCTTGGCCGTCTCGGAGACTTGGCTTAGACCTGATTCCTTTTTTAGGTTGTCAGGCTATGTTGACGTTCGAAGTGACCGCCAGGATGGCTTTGGTGGTGTTGCACTATTTATTAAAAATAATATTAACTTTTCAAGTATTTCTATCCCTTTTCATAATGATGGCTTTGATGCTGTTGCTGCACTTATCAACGATTTTACAATTGTCTCCATATACATTCCTCATCCTTCTAAATCTATTATTCGAAATTTAAGTTCAGTAATTATGTCTCTTCCTAAGCCCCTTCTTATTCTAGGTGATCTGAATTGTAATATTCAATACTAGACGACTCGGTGAACTTCCTATCATATGCATTAGTATCTCTTTTTGCACTTAACTAATCATCTTGGTATATGATTATGACTACAAATTGTTGATTGTAGGTATCAATAATATGGTGAGAGTATTTCACTATACTCACCCCATATTAAATATTAGGACACAAAGTTAGCTGAAATATCTTAGCAATTAGATACGTTTGAGATCAAACGCGTAAAGAGAGGTCTCATAGATGGTCTAGGCTCGGTCACAAAATCTATTTCCGGCAACCTAGATTATACAGATGCTGTAAAGTATGACAATGCCATTTCAGTCTAATAGCAAAACGAAAACAGCTTGGCTGTTGAGATAAACCATCAAATGAGTCTAAGCAAGCAGTGGCTCTCACGTAGTTCTAATGTCACACATAAAATAATTGACAATCAAGCTAAATTAGCCAGTGACGTAAGGATTGAAAGGAACATGTATAACGGCCGTTTTCAATAACCTATCTATCGTCGGTTTACCTTACTAGAGATAGATATTTGACACTGTCTGTATGGAAGTTATGTCAAATTTCTATCGGTAGTAAGGAAAACTATGGATAGATAGAATATTGAAAACGTCCGTAAGTATGCACATTTAGCTCAGCTACTTCTTATACTATATACACCATAGATAGCTTATCTAGCGAGTTTTCTAAAATTGAAAATTTACTAGCATTCATAAGAGCTAAAAGTATTCACCATCCCTGACTAAACTATGATTCTTATATTAGTATTCTCTTCTCTTCGGCTCTATATATTTTGGAACGCGGCGGTAGTCTTTAAAGTACATTATAATGAAAAATTGACGTTCATAAGTGCGTATTTGATGCCTAAATTGAATAAATGATTTTGACTTTGACTTTGACTTTATTATGGAAAGACTAAAGGTTTTTATATAATAGGAAAAAAATATTAGATATTACTTTGATATACTTAAAAGCATCATCATCTCAGCCGTAGCACGTCCCGTGCTGAACATATGCCTCCCACCCTCAATACTTATAATAGGTTATTATTATAAGGGTAACGATATAATCCTGGTTATCAAATTTCCAATTGTCTATCCTACTAACTACATCCTTTACGGAATATCCTTAGCCCCTAACCGCGATAACAAAACACTCATCCCAGCCTATCCTTATGTAGCAATCCACGAGAAAGGTCTATTGTACATAGAGACAGAATGTCCGAAGTACAATCACGGTCACCTTTGCGAGGACGACACCAGCCGCCACCACGGGGACCAGTCAACCTGCCTCCGATACCTCATACTCCAGCAGCGTATCCATGAGTCCTGTCATTTTACCTCAGTTATCCTGTCATCAGAAGCCATGGAGCAGCTAGATGACCACCACTACGTGCTGAGCTTTCCTAATTCAACAAAAGTTCAAATAACCTATTCTGAAGATCGATATAGAATGCTGCAAGGAAGCTACCTAGCCGTCATACCAAAAGGATGCACACTTCGAACTCCAGGTTTGACTGCAAGTAACCATCACGATCAACTTAAAGGGCAGATATTGAAAATTATGGATATAGCAATCAGTAACAAGGAACCGTATAACGTACCGGTGAAGAGGATTTTGAAGCTGATCACCATAGACTTGGGTCACCTGCATTCGAGTAATACTAAAATCGCCTTACAAGACCAGTAATTTTAAAACCCTTAAACATAGATTCTGTATACCACACTAAAATACCGGTATACATTATACTATTAGGCGCAACTATACTGTTCATTATCGTCATTTTCTGTCGTCATAAAACGAATAAGTCTGAAGATGAACACAATATAGAAAACTACCTAAGATGCAGAAGTGTCTAAAGAAGCCGAATGTAGCAGCCCCAGCGATCCAACATCTCTATCTGCACTATTTTCGAAGAAAGTCTGCAAATAGTTGCATATCTTGCGGAGGGAGATGGCAATGACCCACCATGGAAACCGATGCCGCATATTATTGAATGATCGATGATGAATATTATTCACATTTACAATCCATATAAGAACGGTACTGAAGTTTCGCAATCAAGCCACCGGCATTTAACCTACCAAGTGCTACCCAGAATAAGACCACCACGCATTGTGGAACCATAGACTCGGCATTTCGTAATTGTTTTCTTGCGGACCATTGTATAGGTTAACACTCACTTCTTATTCTCATATCGAATGGATTGTCGCGTCGTTTAATTATAAAATAAATGTAATATTTTAATTAATTAAATAACTTTAAAATAACTTCAGTTTTGTTTGCATCCTCGAATTCAGTCGTACATATTTAGTTGGTCCAGTCTACTTGTTGCATAACATCGTCCACGCCGCTATGACTCAGCTGTCAAAGTAGACGTTGCAGCTCGCGCGTGAACCAATCCCTGCTTTCCTTCTAAATTTAAACCAATCACCAAATTTGTTATTATACTTATGTGTACCCTCGGAAATGATTCGTATTTGGAATCATAGTTCGCAGTTTTGGTTACACTTTTTGTGTGGAATTTTTATTGAATTAGGCTTCCTGACATTATTTCTATGTAGATGATGTAGATTCGACAGAAACAAATCTTTATATGTAATGTGCACATCTTTATGCATTAAACATAAATTATTTGCTTCAGGTACCCAAACGTAAGATGGCTGATTGTGAGTCAGCGACGGAAAGAAAACTGCATAAACATAACATGAGAAACAGTGGTACAAAACCATTTACATGCAATTCGTGTCATTATCAATGTTCTACTGCCAGACGCTTGAAAGCACATATTATAACACATACTGGAGAGGAACCTTATAAATGTAATATGTGTAATTATGAATGTGCACAAGCAGGTCACTAACGAACTCATATTAGAATACATACTGGAGAGCAACCTTATAAATTTAATACGTGTGCTTATAAATGTGCAGGAGCAGGTAGCTTTCGAAGTCATATTAGAACGCATACTGGAGAAAAACCTTATAAATGAAATATGTGTGATTATAAATGTGCATATGCAGGAAACTTACGAAATCATATTAGAACGCATACTGGAGAGAAACCTTATAAATGTAATATGTGTGATTATGAATGTGCAGTTGCAGGAAGCTTAAGAAGTCATATTAGAACACATACTGGAGAGAAACCTTATAAATGTCATATGTGTGATTTTAAATGTGCACAAGCAGGTCACTTACAAAAACGTATTAGAACACATACTGGAGAGAAACCTTATAAATGTAATATGTGTGCTTATGAATGTGCAGAAGCAGGTACCTTACGAACTCATATTAGAACGCATACTGGAGAGAAACCTTATAAATGTAATATGTGTGATTATAAATGTAAAAAATCAAGTAATTTACAAAGTCATATTAGAACACATACTGGAGAAAAACCTTATAAATGTAATATGTGTGATTATAAATGTGCAGAAGCAGTTTACTAACGAAGTCATATTAGAACACATACTGGAGAGAAACCTTATAAATGTAATATGTGTGATTTTAAATGTGCACAAGCAGGTCCCTTACGAAGACATATTAGAACACATACTGGAGAGAAACCTTATAAATGTAATATGTGTGATTTTAAATGTGCACAAGCAGGTCACTTACAAAGACATATTAGAACACATAATGGAGAGAAACCTTATAAATGTAATATGTGTGATTATGAATGTGCACAAGCAGGTAACTTACGAACTCATATTAGATCACATACTTACTGGAGAAAAACCTTATAAATGTAATAAGTATGATTTTAAATGTGCACAAGCAGGTCACTTACGAAGACATATTAGAACACATACTGGAGAGAAACCTTATAAATGTAATATGTGTGATTTTGAATGTGCACAAGCAGTTACCTTACGAAATCATGTTAAAACGCATACTGGAGAGAAACCTTATAAATGTAATATGTGTGATTATGAATGTGCAGTTGTAGGAAGCTTACGAAGTCATATTAGAACGCATACTGGAGAAAAACCTTATAAATGTAATATGTGTGATTATAAATGTGTAGGAGCAGGTAGCTTACGAAGACATATTAGAACACATACTGGAGAAAAACCTTATAAATGTAATACCTATGTGATTATAAATATGCACAAGCAGGTTACTTACGAAGTCATATTAGAACACATACTGAAGATAAACCTTATAAATGTAATATGTGTCCTTATAAATGTGCACAATCATATAACTTACGAAGACATATTAGAACACGTACTGGAGAGAAACCTTATAAGTGTAATATGTGTGATTATGAATGTGCACAAGCAGGTTACTTACGAAGACATATTAGAACACATACTGGAGAGAAACCTTATAAATGTAATATGTGTGATTTTAAATGTGCACAAGCAGGTCACTTACAAAGACATTAGAACACATACTGGAGAGAAACCTTATAAATGTAATATGTGTGATTATGAATGTGCACAAGCAGGTAACTTACGAACTCATATTAGAACACATATTTACTGGAGAAAAACCTTATAAATGTAATAAGTGTGATTTTAAATGTGCACAAGCAGGTCACTTACGAAGACATATTAGAACACATACTGGAGAGAAACCTTATAAATGTAATATGTGTGATTATGAATGTGCACAAGCAGTTACCTTACGAAATCATATTAAAACGCATACTGGAGAGAAACCTTATAAATGTAATATGTGTGATTATGAATGTGCAGTTGCAGGAAGCTTACGAAGTCATATTAGAACGCATACTGGAGAAAAACCTTATAAATGTAATATGTGTGATTATAAATGTGTAGGAGCAGGTAGCTTACGAAGACTTATTAGAACACATACTGGAGAAAAACCTTATAAATGTAATATGTGTGATTATAAATGTGTAGGAGCAGGTAGCTTACGAAGACATATTACAACACATACTGGAGAAAAACCTTATAAATGTAATACCTATGTGATTATAAATGTGCACAAGCAGGTTACTTACGAAGTCATATTAGAACACATACTGAAGATAAACCTTATAAATGTAATAAGTATGTGTCCTTATAAATGTGCACAATCATATAACTTACGAAGACATATTAGAACACATACTGGAGAGAAACCTTATAAGTGTAATATGTGTGATTATGAATGTGCACAAGCAGGTTAATTACGAAGTCATATTAGAACACATACTGAAGATAAACCTTAGAAATGTAATATGTGTCCTTATAAATGTGCACAATCATATGACTTACGAAGACATATTAGAACACATACTGAAGAGAAACCTTATAAGTGTAATATGTGTGATTATGAATGTGCACAAGCAGGTCATTTACGAACTCTTATTAGAACGCATACTGGAGAGAAGCAACAGCTCTAAACCTACATAGTCTCAGTTAGAAGAGAATTGAAATCGTAGGCTGTAGAATACACCAGGCGTGATTCTAAAGACGGCTAGCTAGACGTCATCCTATGTATTATAGGCCACCTATGCGAACCTGTCCTACACATCTGAACGTTTTGGCTTGTTTTAGGAGTTCGTTCTTCCGCTCCATACAAGGCACAGTAATGTGAAAGAATTAATTTATTAAATAAACAACAACAAAAATTAGAGGGGAGTCTAGTCCAGTTCTAGTAGTTATATGCTTTGATTATATACATGTTTAGATAGAGTGTTATAGATAGAGTGTAGTGAAAAACAACAGGCCAGATTTGCAGCGCTTGTGTTCGTGTTACCCACACAAGTAAGTGTAGCCTTACAAGCGCGCGCCTGCGCGCGCATCACTTGGGAACGTACTGAGTGATACCAGCCCTTGAATAATTCCCATAAAAGAAGGGAAAATAATATTATGTTTAGATTTTCAGGTAATAAGTAATTTGTTTTAAATTTAAATTCATTCAATTATGATTTTTCCACATATTAGGAGTTTGTGCATATGAATTACTAGGTAAAATATACTTTAATGAAACAGATATTGCTATTAAAGGTTATTTATTCTTAATATTCTAGATCGGAATTATTTAACAATAACATTATTATTTTTATGCTGGTAAAAATATTCCCTTTACCTTAGAAAGGGTTAACAAATATTTAATTTTGTTTTATGCTATATACCTACAGCAGGCAGCATACAGCAGGTATGAATCTTAGTGACCTTCTCTTTGAATTTGTTTTTTGAACAGTTTACGTTTAGATGTTACATCCCGGTTGATATTATCCAATTTTGTCTTATAGTAATATCTTAAATCCAAATATTTTTCCACAACCAGTCTTATTAAATTTACTTGATGCAGAAGACCGCAGACATGATCAGTATTCACTTCAAAGTAATTTGTACCTCCAACAAATTGTTTCATTACAGTGGATACTATTTTTGCATAATTGATGGGATGATGGATGATGATTATAAAATCTTGTTTAATAAACTTCCTTATAACGTTTTCAGCAGTCTTACATACAGAATATACATCACGAGAGGCGTAAATAAGTCCACCTTCATCTCACATGTTAACCAATTTATGGTATTGCAAAGGTTTATTTGACATCAGACTTTTAATGCAAGCGACACATTTTTTTTACCTGTTTACGTAAACATCTGACAACAAAACCTGCTATATATCCAACAATTTGCTGTGTGTATTTAGATAATTGCGAATCAACTAATAGCCGAATTTTACAGTCTTGATTATCATTAAAAAAATTGGCGATATATTCACTCTCGTCCTCGTCGTCGTCGTCATCTTTCCTCAACCATGGAACTGTCGCATTGATGCATTTGAGTGAAGAAGAACACATTAGAATACTTATGACTTCCAGTGGCACACAGTTTCCTGACGAAGCAGATTTAAGTTCCATATGGCAAAGTAATTTCTTGTCAATGCCTTTTAACTGGCGAGCATTCGGGTTATCATTATAGCCCCCTTGCATCCGAATCGCACCAAAAAATAATTCTATGTGATCTTGACAGATGCGATACGTGGTTAAATATTTCATCCTTTTTGATTCTATTAAAGAATCATACAAAAATTACAAGCTATTTATGCATGTCAGAACGCCAAGAAATCCAGTAAATGATTGCGATTTTAGAACTGGTACATAGCCTTTCAATACCAGTTTCTTTGATGTTTGATGTTCCTTATAAGTTCTTTTTCTGGATTCTTCGGTTTGTGAATTCATAGTTTCAATTTTAATTCAATTTCATAGTTTCGGTTTGGGAGTTATATATTGTAAAACTAACTTGTCGCATAATTACAAGAACCTAATGATTTCTAATCTCTTTCTAGATTCTCTCTCTAGATTGGATTTCATAAACTCTTTCAGTGACCAGTACTTCTTCCATCCATTTGCTATACGTCTATTAATCTCTTTTGTAGTTTGGTTACTATGAGATATTATCTGTCCTAGGTAGAGGTAATCTTGTACATATTCCAGTGGCTGATAATCAATTTTTATACTTACTGCTTTGGAGTTTGTGAATAGTTTTGTTTTGTCTTTGTTCATTGATTGACCTAATTTGTTGCTTTCTTCATTTAGTGACTATCATTTCTTCGAGGTATGTTGGATTTTCTTCAAACATGACTATATCATCCGAAAATCTCAGATAGTTCAATTTTACCCCATTTACATTGAGACCGAATCTGTTCCAGTCCATTTTGCGGAAGATACTTTCCAACACGGCCGAGAACAACTTTGGATCTCCAAAGTTATGTAGGCCGTTTGTCTGGATCTTCTTGTCTTACTCCCCTATTGATCATAAACCTTTCTCCCAGTGTTTCTAATTGTATTCTTCCTTTGCTGTTTGAATATATGTTCTTGATAATTTGTTAATTTGGTTCAATACAAATAATCATCTCCTCAATGAGAAGAAAACTAATTGTATAAAGTTCTCGACACCAAACGTGAGACAAGTAGAATCCAATATACAATTGAATGGAACAGGGTTGGACCTTGTGGAGTCAACGGTCTTTTTAGGAATTACTATAGACGCTAAATTGCAATGGGGTCCCCACATTAAAAAATTGTCTAGTAGGCTAAGTTCAGCGGCTTATGCTGTTAAAAAAATTAGACTATTAACTGATGTAGACACAGCTAGAATAGTTTATTTTAGTTATTTCCATAGCGTTATGACTTATGGCATACTGCTCTGGGGATGTTCTGCAGATATTAGTTCTATTTTTATACTGCAAAAAAGGGCTATACGAGCGATCTACAGTTTAACTCCCAGAGTTTGCCTTAGACAGAAGTTTAAAGACATACACATTCTAACTGTTGTCTCTCAGTTTATCTATGAAAATCTAATGTATGTAAAGAAAAACATTAGCAGTTTTGATAAAAGGAGTGATGCTCATTCCATCAACACGCGAAATAAGCACAAGCTACCCGTACATGTAACGCGTCTCCACAGAATAAGTCATTCTTTTATGGGACAATGTATACGATTTTATAATAAAGTTTCCAATGTTATCCGAGATTTGCCTATTAATAATTTTAAAATTACTATTAAAACTAAACTCTGTCAAAAAGGTTATTACAAAATTTCGGATTACTTGGAGGATAAAACTTGAGCTTGAGACTGATCACTCCAGGATCTATCTACTCATCCCCCCTGAGTGTTCCCGCCTTGCCGTGGCGGGGGGGCTCAGTAGCCGTGGCTTGGTTCACCACGGTGAAGCTAAGAGGAACCAATGGGTCTGCCAGTGATAGCCGATAACTGGCGGGCCCGAGGTGGGACCGCTTCTATGGGTTTTGCCCTCCAAGTCCACACGGGAGCGGTCACTGTAGGTAGCGGTGGTGTATGGGCGCCACTGCAACTGAGGCGGGCTGCGGTGTCGTATGGGCGGCACCGCGGCTGAGAGTTAGAGGCCGCGGCGGGAGAGGAGTGGCGGTGTTACGGTCAGCCGCTCTCCCTGCCTACCGCGGCCTTGACGGGGCCGCCACCGTTAGATGGCGGACGCGGTGGGGTCGCAGGGGAAGAGGACTGTCGGTATTGAGAGGCGCCGCTGTCCCTATCCTCTGCGGCCGAAGTAGCAGGCGGTGGGGCTACTCACCTGACCCATCGTAGGGGGACTGAGGGCGCCCAGACTCGGGGGAGTCTGGGGTCCATTTTAATTTGCTTGGTCCCCCGTGGCGGTTGCGGCACGCCAAGTGTTCTGGCGTGCTGCAAGAGAGAAGGGTCCGGCAACGGACAGCCGCGGCGGGTTCGCGGTCGTGTGCGAAATCTGTCCCGCGTTCCCGCCAAAAGCGGAAGTGACGGAACACCGCAGAGGTTTGGTGGGTATGCTGCCCTTCTGGCGGAGACTCCCACATAACCACCGTGCTCCCCCCGGGGCCGGTGGTATGCATAAAGGATTACTCTGCGTCAAAAAAATAAATGGATCTATCTACTCGTGTACTAAGATGTCAAAGTGTAGCGTGTCTTGCCGTACTGATACAATTATTATGTTCTCTTTTGTAAGGCAACACACTGGAGCTAATATTTGTAGTACCTAAGTAAAAACATTTTAAAAACATGTACCTATATAAAAAGAATGGCTCCGAGTTTCTTGCCGCTTTTTCTCGGTAGGCTCTATATATTTTGGAACGCGGCGGTAGTCTTTAAAGTACATTATAATGAAAAATTGACGTTCATAAGTGCGTCTTTGATGCCTAAATTGAATAAATGATTGACTTTTGACTCTTGTATGTAATTTGATGATATCCCTTGTTGTTCTAGGCTCATCCATATTGCTTTGTGACTTATGCTGTCGAAGGCCTTGGAATAATCAATGAATGCCATATATAGCTTTCTATTATACTCCTTATATGTTTATGTTATTTGTTTCACCATGTGAATATGGTCCAAGGTCGAAAACTTTTGTCTAAAGCCAGCGTATTCTGGGGGTTGATTTTCATTAAGTTTTTTGCTTATTCTTTCTAGTATAACTTTGGAGTACACCTTGTAGATATTTGACATTAGGCTTAATAGTTACTTATGTCTTCTTTTTGGCATTTCTTAAATATAAGGATGACGTGTGATGTTTTCCATTGTATAGGGATTATACCAGTATTCATTATTTCATTAAATATTGATGTTAGTATAGGTAGTAGTTCTTCAAGAGTGCCTTTGAGGAGCTTATTCCTTATATTATCTGGGCCGGGAGCTTTTTCCATCTTCTGACTTTGTATAACTTTTTTAGCCTTGGTTTCCTTTTTCAGAGGTTATTACATATTGTATAGCTGTGACAAAACATTCTCTGTCATAAACAAATTACATATGTCATGCAATGAGATACAAAGAAAAGAGTTCATCATCACATCATGTATAAAAACTCTACTTTAACATATGCGTGTAACAGAACCAGTAACGTCAACATCTTTGGTTTCTACTTTCTGCGCAGGATGCGAGGAAAGTAGAAACCAAAGACGTGCACGTGAGCATTCTATAATATAAAAAAAAACACTAACAACGCCTGACAGTTGACAATATCGATAAGGTTACACTTACACAGGTTTCCGTGCTAGGCCCAGAAACATCCCACGAAACGAAGGCGTCACTGTCAACACTGTCAACTGGGCATGGTATGTGCATAGAAATTTGACTACAATTTCGTTGGTTTACTTCATTCTGTGTTTGGCATTCGTTGATAATGACGCTGATCAGTGTTCCATAACCGACCTGAGGCAATATTTGAAAAAAGTTAAAGTTAAATCTACTAATTTAATATGTTATTTTATTTTGTTTTCGTAGCCGTAGAGTTTAGAAGTGTGGTGATTACAAACTTAAAAAAAATATTTCACTTTAATTTGAATATACTAAACAGTAATAACTAAACACGGAGTCCAAGTGTTCGATCCCTAACGTGAGCGTTTTACCGGTTTTTTTTAAAATAATAGTTTAACGGAGTCAACGGTGAGAAGTTATTATTATTAACCGGCAAAAAACTCTTGTTGGCTCGGCTCTAGCTAGTAGGATAATTGTGCAGAAAAGGGCAATGCGCAAAAGTAGCGTTTTTTTAAGTTCGTCAGTCACTAATGAAATAAGTGTTATTGGAAAGAAGTCTTCAAAATAATCAATTTATAGTTTTACAACAACTCAGACTCAACCAATTTTACAGAGCAACAACTGCATAAATATATCGGGGCCGAGCTATTCTATATAGCTTTCCTAGTATATATTTTGGTCTATGGTACATATATAGTGTGTTCGAATAGATCACTTCTGATAGTTTTTGGCGAAAATAACGCTAAAAACGCTCACAAAGGGCGTTCGAATTGGGAATCTGTGGGTGAAAATGTCGTACATGCCTTTCCGAACGCTGAACAAAAAGTTATTCAGCGTTCGGAAAGTTAAAGAAGAGGAATTTTTGCCACCAAAAAGTGCAATTTTTGACCCACGTCCACACACACGAGCACAGTTGTTTGTGATCGTTATTTGACAGCTATGTATTTGACGATGCGATTTTAAGTCTTAT
Organism: Selenia dentaria; assembly: GCA_917880725.1. NCBI lineage: Eukaryota > Metazoa > Arthropoda > Insecta > Lepidoptera > Geometridae > Selenia > Selenia dentaria. The sequence goes on from OU862903.1 coordinate 17,721,373, forward strand.
GCTCAGTTGAGCGTTCGAATAGGGTATGGGCAAAAGTGGCAAAAATAATGTTTTTGAGCTTTCCGGGGTCCCGGATTCCGTGTTTAAAAAAAAACTAAAATATTTGAAACTAGAATATAATTGAAAATTAATTTATAATTAAATAGAAATTGGTAAACTTAAATAATATACTATCTAAAAGACAAGTATGCCGCGCGGGGAGTTAGGATCGACTGGCTTCCAACAGAACTATCTGAGTTAATACAAAGGTGCTTATGAAGCACCTTTCAGCTATTTTTATATACAAAGGGGAGGATATAACAACCCCCATGTTAAAAAGAAACTCACGAAAAGAGAAGTGAGTTTTGTTATTAAATTTAACCAATACGTAATCGGGGTGTGATTGATTCCATTTCCACTCTTTCATGGGAACTTTCGTTATCATTAGTTACTTCATTATATTTACTAAATAACCTTCCGAGATACATGTCCTTTTTACAAACATACAATACTAGGCTAAGATATAGGATACATGATAAAATACTTAAAATAGGAAAACTTATATGATAATTCCAGTTATTTGGATTTGGAGATTCTACAGAATTTAGATCATTAAGAATCTGATCTGACACAAAATTAAAACTTTTAAAACTATCTAAATTAAGATTTTGTATTTTGGAAATCGGTAAATTCAGTTCTTTTATATGACTAAAGCTACAACAACTATCCTTAAGAATATTGAAATTAGATGATATAGTAGGCACACTTATACTAGGTTAAATTTTCCTAACAAATCTAAATTTCTTATGATAAGCTATACATTCTAATGGAATGTTCAGTACACCTGTACCGGATATAACAATTTCAGTGATTTCATTGTTTTTACATTTAATAGAGAGCTTAGCGGGTTTTGACTGAATAAATATCCATTTCTCGTTGTTTTAGGAAAGATAGAGAACTAGTTCAAGTCAACAACGCGTTAACTATTGTTTCAAATTGGTTCGCCGCAAACAACCTGCTTCTCAACGCAAAGAAAACGAAATGTTTAAAATTTTCCATGCCTAATGTAAGACATATAGAGCCAAACGTATTACTCGACGGAAATAAATTGAAAATTGACAAGGCAATAGTCTTTCTAGGTATTAGCATAGACTCTAAATTACAATGGGGTCCTCATATTGATGCACTATCTGGAAGACTGAGCTCAGCTGCATATGCGGTTCATAAAATTAGGCAATTGACAGATATAGCTACTGCTCGACTGGTCTACTTTGCTTACTTCCACAGCATAATGTCATATGGTATCCTGCTGTGGGGGTCAGCGGCGGACATAGAGACAGTTTTTATATTGCAAAAGCGGGCAGTTCGAGCCATCTACGAAATGGGTCCCCGCGAATCCTTAAGACAAATGTTCAAAGAAATTAATATATTAACTCTTCCATCTATGTATATCCTAGAAAATATAATGTACGTTCGTAAAATATAAAGAAGTTTAGAATAAATAGTGATATGCATAATATTAATACTAGAAATAAGGATAGGATAGCTGTATCTAAATTTAGACTCACGAAAACTAAAAATAAGTCCTTCTTAGGCAATTGTGTACGTTTCTATAATAAAATCCCGAAAGACATTACTGAGCTCACTGAAGGGAAATTCAAGTTACGTGTCAAAAATATACTAATGAAAAAAGCCTATTATAAATTGAGTCACTACTTAGAAGACAAAGATGCCTGGAAGCTTTCCACTTCTGCCTAATAGCCAACTATTGAATAAATTTGTTATTTTAATACTACTCATATGTAACCTCAATGTACAAAGACTTGAAAAAATAATGGCCCACGAGTTTCTTGCTGCTTCTTCTCGGCGGTGGTTCTTTTCCGAAGACAGCGGTAGAATCATTTAAAAATTTTGACGTTCATAAGAGTGTCTATGATGCCTAAACTGAATAAATAATTTTTGAATTTTGAATTTTGAATTTTGTTTAATTTATGCCAAATATTTACATCACCATATAGGATTTTATATTGACAACTTTTAGGCAGTTTCGTTACAGCTTTAGTAATAATTTCAATTTCGCAAGATGGGTTTCCAGCTACAGTATACACATCAGACATATCACAAAGGTAAGTTTTAGTAATAATAATGTTCTTACATGAGTGAAGATTTCTCAGATAGGTAAATGTTGATTTATCTTTACTGAGGGCTACATATTCATCAGAGGGTATAATCATTACAAAGAGTTGCTAGCATTAGTAACATGCGAAGTTGGTAAAGGTAAGTTTTTATACAAATTGTATTCCTGAGCATTCACTAAAGGTATCTTAACTACAAAAATTAACTTATTATCAAGGTAGTAGCATACTAAATCAACGACGTTTAGAAGTACATGAATATTACTTAATTCTAGGTTTACTGGAAAATCTCTATACTTAGGAACTATCTTAAGATTACTAATGATATCCTTATATAATTGATTAGGTGTCAAAACAGACGGATGCATTGTATTAGCTTTGACGAATAAAATGGAATTTAGCATATCTTCGATCTTAAATGAAAGGGTCAACAAATTTGAGTGCAAAATATTTAGAATAGAGTTAAGATTTATCTGGAAATTATTAGCTTGCACTACGTGTGATATATTACTTACTACTGTGGATATTTTATCAATTGCATCACTCAATTTAGCTTGGTTGGTATTGAGTTCGTGTAAAGACTGATTTATGTTAGATATAGCTATTTGGGATACAATAATACTTTTCTTTATTGAGATTATTTGTTAAGATTTTGTCATTATGGTATAGAGTTTGCACTGCGTCATTATAATGTTTTGCGTCGTCTTCATGCATGGTACCGAATATATGTTTAAATACCGTGCCAACACCGGCAAACCATGCTGCACGTTTAGATACACTGTTAGAAATTATATGTGCATTAGAATCAAAGTCACGCAAAATATCTTTGTGCAATGATTCTAAGGGTTGTAACATATTCCGGCATTTATTGTTATCTATTTCTGTACTTTCCCGGCATTGGAATCGAACAATATTAAATACATCATGAATATTTTCAATATAGCTTTTATATTGGGAGACGTCCATAGGAACAACAATATGAAATTGGTCATTGATTGTTTTTAAATTGCCAACGGGGTCGAAGAGTATACCAGGAGTCTCGGTGATGAATTCCACAAACTGGTTGTCATCAGTTGCCAGCACGGCACTACAGTAAGCGGCGATGATTCTGTAAATCATAGTAATTCTAATAGAACTACGGTTTCTATTACTAAGATATAGTAAAACTACTGTGTATAATAGATGTATATTGTATATAAATTGTAAATAATAATAATAATAGAAAACAATTGTAAATAAAGCTAATTTACGCATCTGTCCTTATATTCATTCATTCGTTTTGATTTGCAGGTTTTACTTTATCAAAGTGATGGGTGATATGACGTCAATTTATGAGGAGAGTCAAAGTATTGTTATTATTTACTCTAACAATTTTGTAAGGTACTTTCCACAAAGGTGAGAGTGCTTTCCGGAGTCTGAGATGGTTTTTCAAGTAAGCGTAGTCTCCGACTTTATATTGAGCTGAGCGACTATGTTTATCGTAATAGGTTTTAGATTTTTCTTTAGAGCCTTGTATGTTTTGTAATGCCTTTTCCCGAGATATTTTCAGACGGTGATGTAGCATTTTGATGTATTCGGGGTATGTAATATCAGCACGTAGTTCGAAGACAGAGTCAGGAATAAAAGGTTTGTGCCCGAAGACAAGTTCATACGGAATGAAACGGGTCATTATAAGTCAACATGGCAGTATATACGAATTTATGCCAATTGGACTGATTCTCGTTAACATAGGATTTCAAATATTCTTTTAAAGTTGAATGGCTCTTTTCAAGTGCTCCCTGAGTTTGCGGGTGGTAAGAGATGACCAAATTTGCTTTATTTTCAAAAACTCACAGGTTCTTTTGAACAATGCGGCTGTGAAATTAGTTCCTTGGTATGTGAGTATTGATTTGGGGATGCCAAATAGGGTAATAAAGTGAACTAAATATTCGCAAGATTCTTCCGCTGTAGCATTTGAGATAGGATAAGCTATGGAAAATTTGGTTAGGTCATCTTGAAGTGTGAGTATGTATTTTAATTTTTGAATACCTGCATCAGGCAAAGGGCCAACGATATCGGGGCTAACTCTTTCGTATGGACGTGTGGATGTAGTTGTGATCTGCATAGGGGCTTGATTTATCTTACGGAGAGCTTTATTTGACTGACAAAGTTTACAACTCCTTACGTAGTCTTTTATTTCAGTGCGCATGTTTTTCCAATAGTAACGCTCTTTTATTCTATCATACATTCTGTTTGAACCTAAATGTCCTGCGATAGGGATGTCGTGATTTTCCTTTAAAATTTTTGCTATTTTGGTAGGGACTGGGTAAATAACTTTTGTGGTGAATGTTGACCATTATGTTAGTGTTATTAAACAGGTACACGAGCATACCGTAATTTTTTACAAAGGAATTCTGTTCAAATGGGTTTTTGAAGTCTGAGACTGCTATTTCATTGATATCACCGGTAAGTATGATATCATCTCGGACAGCTTTTAATGTTTTAAATATTTTAGGATAGGAACAGTTATCGATATAATAAACTTTGGTAAATAGAAGGTAATAATGTTTACCGTTTAAGTTAATTTTTTTGAATGAATGGAGTTCGCGTTCACCATCGTTGATTGAGTCGTCTGTTGTGGATATAATGTCGTGAAGGTAAGGATTGGATTCATCATAGTCGATGGATAGCGGAATAAGTATGGTTTTACAATTACTTTTCAGGAGGCTTTCGTTGTGTTCTTTAATATAGGTATTGTAGGTTTCATTTTTATTAGTAAAGGATTTGAGGAATTCAGAGTATTCTTTATTCAAATTAGAGGGTCTTTCGTCAGGATGTCTGTTCGATTCAGTCGGAGTAGCTGGAAGAGTAGGATAATCTGTTGTAATGTTAGGAGTCAGAGGATTTGTAGGATTCAGTGGGGTCGTAGGATTTAGTGGAGAGATAGAAAGGAGATCCAGAGGAGTAAAGTCTATATTTGGCTCATGTAGTGGGCTAAAGTCGAGATCACCTAAGTTGATTAAGTCGCCAATGATTTCGGAAGGAATTTCAGGATTTTCAGGTGTAACATTTTGGGGTAAACCCGATGTTGGGTTGAGGTTCTTCGGTTTCTTGTAGGATAAGGGTAACTGGATACCGAGATAGAGTATCTGCATTGCTGTTGATTTTACCCTTTTTTTTCATGACTTCATAGTCGAACTCTTCTAGTTTAAGTCTCCATCTGACTAATTTGGAGCCTGGTTCTTTGCAATTAAATAGCCATTTCAGAGGTCGGTGATCAGTTATAATTGTAAATTTATATCCATATAGGTAAGGTCTGAACGTTTTTGTACCAAATATTATGGCTAGACACTCTGTCTGTGTAACGGTACAGTTACATTCGGCTTTGTTTAGTGTTCGTGATGCATATGCGGTAGGACGGTCACTCCCTACAGGACCTTGGGATAGGATAGCAGAAATTGCATAATTAGATGCATCACAGGTTAACATGAAAGGTTTTGAAAAATCAGGATATGCCAGAAAAGGTGCGAAGGTGAGTGCATTCTTTAGATGTTCAAAGACCAATTGCTGCTCATTATTCCAATTGAATGGAAATTCTTTTTTGAGGATATGAGTAAGAGGCTTAGTGATTTTGGAAAGGTCTGGAATTAAACGTCTATAGTATGAAACTAAGCCAAGGAAGGATTTTATATCCTTAGGGCAATTGGGAGTTGGAAACTCTTCGACGGCTTTCGTTTTTTCAGGGTTAGGTTTCACGCCATGGTCAGTAATGATATGACCAAGAAAGGAGACTTCCTTGTGGAGGAATTCGCATTTATCTGGCTGGAGTTTGAGATTGAAATTTCAGAGTCTTTCGAAAACATTGGATAGGTTTTTCATGTCAAGGTCATATGAATAAATTACTATGTCATCTAGATACACAAAGTATTGTACACCTTGAAGGCTGAGAGCGCAGAGTTCATTAACCTCTGAGAGCTAGCCGGAGCGTTTTTCAGCCCAAACGGCATCCGGGTAAATTCGAAGTGACCTTGAGGTACTGAGAAGGCAGATTTAGGGGCATCTTGTTCAGAAATTTTGATATGGTGGAAACCGGAAGCAAGGTCTAATGTACTGAAGTACTTGCACTTGCCCAATTGGTCCATTATTTCGGATATGTTGGGAATTGGGTAAGAATCTCCTATTGTTATGTCGTTTAGTTTGTGGTAGTCAATGACTACACGCCATTTACGTTGACCGGATGCGTCATCCTTTCTAAAACTATCCATATTGGAGATGACCATGGAGATGTTGAAGGTTTAATAATTCCATCATTAAGCATTTTACTGATTTGAGTTTGCACCTCTTGCTTGTGTATTTCAGGGAATCAGGGAATTCAGGGATTTTGTATTAATCGGAACTGAGGAAGAAGTAATGATTTCATGTTGCAGTGCATCCGTGCATGTCAGTTTGTCATCTGGGAGATGGAAAATGTCAGAATAGGTAGAACAGAGGTCATACAATGAATTTGTTTCTTCTGAGTTAAGGTGAGACACACGTAAAAGGTTTAGGACTTCTTCAGTCCGGGACAAGCAATTTTGATTGTTATTGACATGTGTCATGCGGAAGACTTCATGATGGTTGTTTTTATCAAGAGCTGTTATTTTGAATTTCATGTTAGGGTTGACATGTATTGCTGATTCGGATGTGTTTACCACAGAAATATTTACTCTAGAATTTGGTTTGACTTTAACGATACAATTTGCTACTAGGAGGGAGTCGATTGGGTTTTGATCAAGAATGAGCCCTTCTTCTACGTCTGAATTTAGTACTGAGCATTCGATTATTGTTTCAGTCCGCGGGGGAAAAACAAATATCGGATCAGTAAATTTAAGATGAAGTTTCAGATCATTAACAGAAAGTAAACTTTCAGCATAGTCAATTTTGCAGTTATGTGTCGAGAGAAAATCATTTCCGATTATGCCGTCATATGGGAAATCTATATAATCTATATTTGGGATAACGTGAAAGTGGTTGTCCAAAGAATCAAAGTTCATTTTTATATGACCAAATGAATACATTGGGTTGTTGATTGATCCTATTCCATTGAAACTAATTATATGCTTTATTATTTCAGGCATCTTATCTACGGCGTCTATTTTCACTAGACTAATGGTGCACCACTATCTACAAGGAGCTTCATGGGTTTGGAGGAGACAGAGGTTTGGACTTCCACGAAAGGTAAGTATTTTTTTGTTGGATTTGTATTGATGTTGTACGTTATTAAAGTGTCTATTTCTAGCAGCTAACTTCACACTATTGGTAAGTAAATCTTGTGATTGGGTTGTGTCGGATTTTTTGGGTGTGTGTACGTTGTGGTTTTTCGATTTATGAATGGGAATTGAAACAGCGGTATGGGAACCATGAATACGGAGTTTGTCCTTAATTGAATTAGAAATAGAGATAGGGCCACTTTTATTTTAGGGCTAATTACCCTATGTGTAAGTTGGCCTTGAAACAGTGATAGAATTCGATACAGCGATAGATCTTGATTTAGTATTAGGGCCACTATAGGTTTGGGGCTGGTTACCCTGTTTGTCAGTGGACTTTGATACAGTGAGATTCAGCGGTGGGTGTGATGATTTAGGTTTATTCAAAGTTTAACATGTATCGATTTTCCTCTTTAATTTTCCCGCACGATACTGGTCGGGAAAGCTTGTTCGTTTAAATTTTGGTTATCAAAATGAAGGCCTTTTGCGTCGGGAGAGTTGACACAGTGTATGGGTTGGAGTCTATTTTGAAAATTATTTGAAGGTTGTCGGTTTATGTTTTGCTGATTTTGAGTATAGTTAGATCTCCTACTGTTATTGTATTCTCGTTTTCTGCAGTTTTCTATCGTGTGACCTATATTTTTGCAATACCTGCAGTCTGGAGCATTTGAATTAGGTCTGGGTTGTGCTTGGCCTTGAAATAGCGGCCTTGAGTATGACACATTGTTATTATTTCGCCTGCGTTGTTCGAAGTGATTTGTGGTAAATGTACTCGTAGATGGTCCCGCATATTTATTGCCGGCTAGTTCTACAATTTTCTCTTCGGCTGAGGCTAGTTGAGGTTAATTGCTTCATTTAAAGTATTTGGGTCCATACATCTGACAACTGTTGACAACTGTAGCGAGAAGCCTATTACAAATACGTTTAGAGCTAGGTCTTGCATAGCGGCTACATGGCCAGCAAGTTCGTCCTTCTTTCTAGTTGGAATTGAGATATTAATTTCAGTTAGAAGTTTGGCTTAACAAGACTCTACTCTAAGAGAGTAGCTTCTGACAGACTCAATGCGACCCTGTTTGCATTCTTGGAGATCAGATAACAGATATGCGTAATGTTTTACGTCGCCAAAATGAGTTTTCAAAAATTCTTCTAATTGTGACAATTTCGTGAATTCTTAGATGGCGCATGATGTTTCAGCTTTGCCTTCTATGTGGCTAAGAATATATTTCAAAAGTATGTCTGTTTGAGTTGTGGATGCAAGGTTAATAGCATTGCGGCAATTGTTCAGAAACGGGGTTAATGTCTCCCGGGGCCTGAGATTCTTCGTCCTTTACCTCTTTTTGTTTCGTCATGAGTATACAATAATTAATAATTAAAGTAGTAAAATTACCTTGACCTACATATAAATCTCACAAGGTTATAACTCGATAAAATTAACTTATTTAAAAGTGATACAGAGCTTCAGGTGCGACCCGTCGTTATCAGTTCTTAGAAACACAGCCAGTGTGTGGGCGAGAGACGCTCAGCTCGCCGTAGATAAACAGACATGAACACTAGACGAAGATATTGATGATTGTTTTTGGGTATGGTAAAATTCCGTAATTATGTAGATAATCACTTTAACACAAAATATCAGTTAAAGTCACAGGAATTAAAATGACTCACAGGAGTAGCATGAACATAGCGTGTTTTGACCTTGTAGGATGCAGTGAGCTTACTGGTACTTCAGCGGCGAAGGGTTGTACTGCAGACTTCCAGGACACGGCGATAGAGGTAAGTGGGTGTTGTAGTTCTCTTCTTTTCAGATTCAGCGGATGCGGCGAGAACTTCAGTGGAAGAAGATGCGAGTACTTCAGTATTTGTAGTTCTCTTCTTTTCAGGTTCAGCGGATGCGGCGAGGACTTCGGTGGAAGAAGATGCGAGTACTTCGGGATTTCGTGACGGTAAGTGTGTAGAGATTTCTTCAGGACACAGTATTTTAGATTTTTAGAATTTGAACTTCAGTTTGTATTTTACATAGATTTGGTGTTGACACTGATTTGTAGAGTCCGGGGATTTTTAAAATCCCTTTACGCTGCCACCATTATTATCCGGGGTTCCGGATTCCATGTTTTTAAAAAAAAAACGATAATATTTGAATCTAGAAGATAATTAAAAATTAATTTGTAAAGAAATAAAAATTGGTAAACTTAAATAATATACTATCTAAAAGACAAGTATGCCGCGCGGGGAGTTAGGATCGACTGGCTTCCAACAGAACTATCTGAGTTAATACAAAGGTGCTTATGAAGCACCTTTCAGCTATTTTTATATACAAAGGGGAGGATATAACAGAACGCTATAACAAAAGAGCCATCAATGACAACGCCACCAATGCCATCATAAGCTAAACGAACGCACCTAAAATCTGTAGGTCTACCATGAGTTTACAACATTGACACCAATCGATGCTCGCTATCGACTGTCGCGAAAAAATGTATGAAAAAATTAACAGTACCACCTTGCGGTCAATTGTAGAACTAAAACTGACAGCGAGTACGCCAATCACAAGCTTGATAGGTAGGCGAGATCGAGTATCGACTATATAGATGACATTTATGTTGCCAACTCATGGTAGAGCATGGACGTAATAATAATAGCAGGACTGAGCACTGTCAGCCAAAACCCGGTCCGAGTAGAACAAAAAGCACGGAATGCCGTTTGTTTCTTTCTAATATGGTGACCATGATATTCTTGATCCATGGAACAGAAATTTATATTTGTAAGAAGCAATCTTCACACCATATAATTCAGGCTCATTATTAAGCCGTTCTAGTAGTGCAAAAAATGTAGAAAACAAACCCGCTTTGAACGCGACTTCTTTCGCATTACAACCGATCATCATGAAATTTTGTATACGCGTTGATAATGCTACGGAGGACATAGGCTAAAAATCAAGCGGACAAAGCCGCGGGCAACAGTTAGTATTATATCTACACTAATTATAAAGAGGAAAGATTTGTATTACTGTGTGTGTGTGTATGTTTGTAATTAATAAACTCAAAAACTACTGGTCTGATTTTAAAAATTGTAACATAAATGTAAAAACTATTCTAAAAAGGTTTCAATAAAAGAACAAATGGACTAAGATATTTTTATTGCATCAAACATCAAGAGCTACTCCTGAAAGGAACAATTTTTCAGCATGCTTTATCACTTCAAATGCAAATCAAGACACATACTTTAAACCACCATTATCTATAAATGCGGTAAAAGACGAAAAATTTGTGATATCTACAAAATATGTGTGATCATAATGCTCCTTAGCAGTTACTAATGCATCGCGATAGTGTTTACATGAAATTTTATCTAACATCTTATTTACAAAATGACCTGCGATATAATACAAAGTATTCATCTTGTAATCGGACATGGTGATTGATTCAATGTAATACATCAAAGCATCCAATTGTTCTTCTTCATGTGAATCAGAAGATTGATCTTCAGTCACAGATCGCTTATCACTACGAAAATCTAAAATTGGAGACAGTTCAAACTTATCATCAGTACAGTTAGCATTCATACTCGGTTTAATACTATTGCGGTAAAGTAATTTTCTCAGAGCATACCGAAATTGTAACGCATTCGGATTATTATTTCCACCACCTTGTATGCGAACACAAGAGAAAAACACTTCCAGGTGATCTTGAGAAACTTTGTACGGCAAGAAATAATTTAAATTGTTTTCAACTAAAAGATCCATCGCTAAGTTTGAAACACTGTACGTATCCACTATTAATCCTAAAACACCCATTTTTCGCCGATGTAAAAGAAGTGATTGGTTATCAACTTTAAGCGTTGATAAATATTCTCGGGTTTCAGTTAATATTCCCATCCAATTTTTTTATTATTGAGCCGCATTGGTGATTTAAAGCCTTTTCCTAAAGGTGATTTAGCATTTAAGACATAGAAAACTCTATCTACAGTTCTGATGTACCCGGTAGTCGCTTCGCTGTTTTTGAATTCTTCATTATTAGTAACACGTAAGAAGTCAATAGCATTAGCTACCGAAGAACTCAAAGTCTGAGCCGCAAATTTTACGTTCATTTTCTTCCCCATAAAGTTTATATGGGTAACGTTTATTTTATTAGCAAGTTTTAACCCCTCTTTATCTTGCAAAGCATGTAATTTTTTAACAAAATTGAAATCAATTTCTCCATTATTGGAACTAATGCTTTTTTCAGCAAATACATTTCGACATAATTTAAGCATGTGAACGGGATCAAAAATACAATGAATGTTAGTTTCTTTTTTTGGATGCTTAAAATTTGTTTTGATTTCTGGCAAATTGAAATTGCATCCCAAATTTTCATATGTGGCCAAGTTACTAGCAGTTCCATCACATGTTAGGCTTCGAACAGTAATACCGATCTCATATAATATGTTAATTGCTGTGATTATTAACTGTGCCTGTACTGAGGATGAAACTTTATCAATAAAAAAGTAAGCGATGGGGCATTTGAATTTGCGTTTAAATGACACAATCTGAAGAACAAGGACCTCTGTCGTTAGACATTCCGAATCGTATGGTACAATGCCAACAAAGTCAACGTAGCCCCACATTTTATCATTGTGTTTATCATAGGCTTCTTCTGATTTAATAGACATAGAATCAAATATTAGAGCAACATTTTCGAGATCATTTTCAGATACTGACAATTTCAAATATTCAAAAACTTCAACCATAAATCCTACATTACATTCATGACTGGCTAACATTTTGCGTTAGGTTGCAGGATGAGGTAACATGGTGTGACTTCTAAGAAACATATATGTTTTAAAAGAATAAAAATACAAAGATAAAGCAAACTGTTTAAGCTCCTTTGAATATCTTACACCTTTGTTACTTTTATCTGTATTAATATGTTTATGTATTTCCACAAAATTATTTTTCATCATATGTTCAACTTCATCAAAATTGTTACTTCTTTTTTTTTAATTGCGAAAATTGACTTCAAACTGTCCAAACGAACATCACGCCTCTTTAACTTCTGGGATAACACTTTCACTTTACGCTTGAGTATATTTTTTGAAGGACTGCTGCAGTTGATTTCAGTCTGGATTGCTACTTCTTTTACGTCCGAGCAGAACTTTTTGGCAGGAGGTGTGTAACTTTCAGATTCGTAAGAATCTTTTGAGGTTGATGGCTGTATAACAATGTTACTCAGAACATGTATCTCTTTATTTTGTACCTGCAAAAATAGTATCATAATAAGTACAGGGGCCTTACTATGAGCTCAGCAGGACTTCTAAAGAACTGCCCGGTTTGTTCGTACCATGACAACTTTAAAGCAGGCCTGCCCAGGCCTACTATTCAAGAACCGCAGAAAAACCGTTCACCTGTTTTTTTCGTATGGACTCTCGTTAACATGTCGCTCTAAATCCACTCAGTTTATTTGCTTACAAACGTTAGGCGCCTGCAATGTTGGATATAGTAAATTGTTAGGATGCCAAAAACAATATTATACGTTCACCTTTGAGAAAACAATATTCAAACAGTTCACCTAAATGAGCGTCGTGGTATGATTTCATTCAAAACTGTTTAAGTCAGTTTTAAGAACTGCACGGAACTTGCATGGTTTTTACGAAGCTGATAGTAAGGCCCCAGTTCTCGAGATGGATGACTCAGTTTTGTAATGTATTATTATTATTATTTTTTAACGATGACAGACTAGGCATTTGACCACCAACTCACCTGATGTTAAGTGACGTTGTGAGGGATGGTAACATACTAAGTCTGGATTGGAACTGGTTCTCAAGTGAGGCTAATGAATCACATCACAAGGTGCATTACGTCAGATTTTCAACTTGAGGGTGGTAGCTGCCCATCCGGGTACCAGAAAGTACCCTACCACCATGCTATGGTTTCCTCACGATGTTTTCCTTCACCGGCAGCTCAAGCTCTTTTTGTGTTTTTTTGGGATCCGAACTCGCGCCCTTCAGAACGCAAGTCGAACGCCCGCCCACTGAGCTATCATCGCTACTAATTATTATTACTTTATGTATAGTTAGGCAAGTTATCCCAACTAATATTATAAATGCAAAAATGAGTTTGTATGTTTGTTTGTTACTCTTTAACGCTCTATCTATTGAAAACCAATCGTCATGAATTTTGCATATACGTTGATAATGATACGAAGAAAGACAGACTACATATAACGCGGGCGAAGCCGCGGGCAACAGATAGTTCTTAATAAAGAGCTAGTCAAGTTTTGGGCGAACTGATATAAGTTTTTAAAAACTAAATTAAAATTAATAAAGAGAAATAACACTTGTTGCCGATTTGGAGGCTAGTTTATTACTAAAAATTAATCTATTATTAACGCTACCTTATTACAATTATCATGTCAGCATAAAGCTGAGTGCATGGGCTGAATCAGCCTACCTTTGCTGAATCAGCCCCCTTAGTCTAATACACAAGGGCGAGGGGGAACCATAACTCCTCCATCCCTAAGACCAAAGTTATCAGAATGTTCGATTTGAGAATTTTCTCGATAACTTTGTATAAAAGGCACAATTTTTATAATCTTAGATCTAAACACATACAATGAAAATACAACAAAACTTAACAGTACGAGGCTTAATGCGGTGTAAACCAATGCGTCAGATTTAGAGTCACTTTCTCGATTTAACACTTTTTCAAACACTTCACTTTGCTTTAATACGTATGACATATGTTTCACTTCGTCTAGGTTAATCTCCTTCATATCGAGTGCGCGTGCACTTAATAGTGACTGGTTTGTTCGTAGAGTCGGTAAATTGATTATAGGAATGGGTATCATAGCATCCTGCTCTGTGTAGACATGGTGTCGACGGATTCGAATTCCGTGTATCTCTAGCTCACAGGGCTCTTCCAGGGTCACAAGGTATGTTCCAAAGATCGGATAGTTATTTATTTCGCTATTACATCGTTTCCTGAGGGTACTTTTAACTTTAGAGAATATGATCCAATTTGAGGGATTGACTTTCTGCACCTTCACCTCTTCAATATCAATCTGGTGTTGTATACAATGGGTAAGGTTGTTGCTGAATTTCATAAGTTGCTCCATGCAAGTGAGGCCAGCGTACAATGCTTTATTTTCTTCGGTACATAGAAACTCATCGCCAGCGGTGAGAGGGCGACAGGGTGTAACGATCGGTAAGAAATTCATTCCTTTCGCCAAAAGGTAACGGTATTTAGGAAATATTACTAAGGTTTGGTTTTCAGCTTGATGAAAAATAGGTAAGGAATAGATTTTAAAATAGTTATAAGTACAATTATCTGTAAGAGGAATTTCCATTATAAATATGATCTGGTTTGCTTTTATATAAGATTTCACACAAATTGTTTCTTCTAACTTAATTAGATTAGTGTCTGTAGGAGTATATATTAGATTACCAACGCCAGATATCGGTTTTAAATGGTTCAATAGTTCAGTCGAGTTTATTATCGACTGGTGTAGTATTGAGCTTTTGCTCAATCCCAATGCAGTCTCAATTTCACTTAGCTTAATGTAAACTGAACGAAAACTACTTAAAAATAGATTATATAATCCTAGGAAGTAAGACGATAGTACAATAGAATTTTCTCTAGTTACTAACTCCTTAAGTTCTAATTCAACCTTTTTCAGACGGGAATCGAGAATCACAGAATTATTATGGAGTATATCAGATGTGTTGATAAGACTGTCCAACATTTTGGAGATAATAGTTAACTTTTTTGATACAACTATTTGGTTCTCACCAAGTTCAGAGGTTAATTTATCATATTTAAGTGCGTCTTCGTGGTCGAGATTTCCTGTTACTAGTTTTATTAAAGAGCCTAATGGATTTAAAATGCCTCTTTTAAAACGCTGTGGCATCAGCTGCCGATATTTATCAACCGTCATATCGCGTTGTTGCTCTGCGTGCATTAACATAGTAACAAACTCATGCGGAAAATATTTATTTAATGCAATGAGCTTCTTAAATTCTGTAAATTTTGATGTAATTAAATTCAGATCATCGTAGATTCTATCTAAGTTAATGGTTTTAATTATGGTCCATTGGTCACTCTGCAGATATGCTTCACCCTCCTTTACAGGCAGGATTCCGGGGTTTCCTTCAAGTGATCGTAGTTGAAGAGCTTGCACCTGCATCACTGCTATCAGGATGCACCACCTGCGAAGGCCGTTTTATGTTTTTAATAGGGGCCTTAGTGCTTCTCTCACCTATCTTTATCGGGACTATATTCCTTACTACATTGTCAGTAACTTTAGCCTTTTCGTACCTAGCTTTATCTTTGCTTTTTCTTTTATTCACTCCTTTCACATAAACAGTCTTTCCTTTTGTTAACTCTACTTCTGATTCACCACCCTTCTTTTCTTTAATCTTTTCTTTAGTTCCTGCAATCTTTTCAGCTAAATACTCGTACAAAACTTTTGTTCTCTTTTCATGGTCCTTAACTGTTGTACATAACTTTTTTGAAAATCTGTGTTAAAAGGATTATCTGTATCTGCATGACCGAAAACAATTTCAAATGGAGTGAGTCCAGTAACGGAGTGAATGGTATTATTGTAGGCCATGACTGAATATGTCATGACCGAGGCTGCATCTGTACATTTTTGATCATATTTTGCAAGTCTATATATTTCAACTATTGTAGAGTGAAACCGCTCTATTAAACCCATAGAGTTGGGGTTATTAGGTGTACCAATGTGGCGTTCTACTTTGTGTAGGCTCAGAAATTCTTTTAATAGTTCGTTGTTGAATTCCATCCCGGCATCAGAGCTAATTTTTCTCGGAATGCCGTAAAAAGAGAAATATTTCATAAGTGCTCGTACCCTTTCTGGTGTAGATTTGTTTGATACTTCGATGGCTTGCCCTAATTTACTAAATGCATCAATCAATGTTAAATAGCATTTGCCTTCTATTGAAAAGAGGTCTATAAATATTTCTTGAAAAGGGGCGTCTTGTGTCTGTGTCAATTGTAGTGCCGGTTTAATAGGTTTTCTGTCATATTTCATTATTTTACATGCTTCGCACCCGTTTATGATTGCGGTTACCGTTTCCTGCATCTTATTCCAACAATAACTTCTACGTAACCTAACTAGCGTTTCTTTTATGCCACGGTGGCACGTCTTTCCTTCATGGTATTTCAACACGATTGCCCTCTGTTCGTTTTCGTCTTCCACATAAACTACACGTTCGGTACATTCACACAGTTGTATCATATCCTTCTTAAACAGCTGAATCACTATATTACTAAATTGCCTCCGGTGTTCATCTTCTTCGAAATAAATAAAATATTTAATTTTCGGGCGTATATATATTCTTTCAAAAAATCTTTTATTAACTGTTGGTTATTTGTTGGCAGGAACACTTCTAATATCTTTTGTTTTTGTCGAGATATATTTTTAACGTGCATTTTGTGTTTGAGCCAGGAAAATACTAAAATTTGATTTGGCTTGTTGTCTATAGCCTCTTTCAAGATTGGTATGCCTACAGATTCCAAGTCAATAGCAGAATGTATAGTGTGTGATTTAACACTATGTTCTGAAGGTGACCTGACAGGATATTTAAAGAGCTCTTTGTTTGAAAATGTAGAGCATTCTGAAAGTGTTTCAGAGGTGACTGAGATTGTATTACTTGAGTCTGAAATAGTTAAAGTTGCAGAGTCATCATTATTTTTCTGATCAGTCGTAAGGTCTACAATATCTTTGATTACGCTGTCTAAGTGGTCTCAAAGTTTCCTATCATTGTCATCTACATTAACTATCATCGACTGTCCTTCGTCATCTGAGTCTATAGCATTAACCTTGATTCTACTTAAGGCGTCTGCGTTTGTGTTTTGTTTGCCTTTCTTATAGATTATTTCAAAGTCAAAGTCTTGTAAGCGTAACCTCCAACGGGTAAGTTTACTATTGGGGTCTTTCAAAGAGTTGAGCCATGCTAAGGGTCTATGGTCAGTGTATATGAAGAATTTTGTCCGTATAAATATGGTCGGAAATGTTTTGTTGCCCAAATTATCGCTAGTAATTCGCGTTCGATTGTACTGTAACGTGATTCAGTATCACTCAACGTACGGCTCGCGTACGCAATAGGTCGGTCACTACCTATCTGGCCTTGAGACAATACTGCACCCACCGCTACATTTGAGGCATCTGTCGTTAGGACAAAAGGCTTTTCATAGTCAGGATATTGCAGTTACGGAGCATTAGTCAATAGTTCTTTGCATTTGTTAAATGCGTCGAGATATTTTTGGTCAATAATAATTTTGTTTCTTTTCTTAAGACATGATGTAAGTGGTTGCGTTATTTTGGCAAAGTCTGGTATGAATCTGCGATAATATCCTATAAGTCCCAGGAAACTTTTGATTTCTGTCGTAGTTTTTGGTATAGGGAAATTAAGTACAGCTTCAATTTTATCGTCGTTTGGTTTCAGTCCATCTTTAGTAATCGTGTGTCCCAGGTACAACACTTCTTTACGCAAAAATTCAGATTTATCTAGTTGTACCTTGCAGTTAGTCTGTCGGAGTTTGTCAAACACAAGTCTAAGTTTCTGTATGTGCTCGTCTAAGCTAGATGAGAAGATTATGACGTCATCTAGGTAGACCATACAGTGTAGTCCATTAAGTCCTCTCAGAACATTGTCCATAGTTCGTTGGAAAGTCGCGGGTGCTGTTTTCAGTCCAAACGGCATCCTTAGGAACTCAAAATGACCATTTTGCGAACTAAAGGCAGTCTTCTGTCTGTCTTGCTTCTCTACTTCTATTTGGTGATAGCCACTGGCTAAATCGATGGTGCTAAAGTAGACACTTTTTCCCAATTTGTCAAATAAATCTGTTATATTAGGTAGAGGATATTTGTCGTCAACAGTTACGTCATTAAGTCGTCTATAGTCGATTACCATTCGAAATTTCACTTCCCCAGATGCATCCATCTTTTTGGGTACTAAATGCACCGGTGCATTCCACGGTGAGTGTGATTCCTGTATAACATTGTCTTGTAGTAATTTCTGTACCTGTCTGTTAATTTCGTCGGCTTGTGTCGGGGCCTGTCTGTAAGGTTTCACATATATTGGGTCTTCATTACGTGTTCGAATTCTATGTTTGACCTGATTAGTAAAAGTCAATGGCAACTTATCACAATGGAATGTCTTGATATTCTTTACAAAGATTATAAATTTTACTACGTTCTTCACTATTATTGTGGTCTAACCTAAGTTTATTTAAGTTTTCTTCCAATAGTATGTCCGTTAGTCCGTCTGTTGTATTATTCGTAAGGTTCAGATGACAGTTAGTACTTTGATGTGTTGTAACCTCTAGGGGATGTGTTATGGTTAACATCAGCCGCCTATCCGATGTGTTCTGGATTACAGTGGAGGCGTATCCGTTCACACAATTCACCAAAGCACTAGGCATACGTATGCCATCACTAAACTTTCTGTAATCAATTATTGCTTCACCTGAATGCTGGTCTGTAGGCAACTTCACGCGTTGCTCGCATCGTGGTTGGAGCTCAATTGTATAATTAAGATTGTTGTTAGTGATTGGAATGCAGGTTGTTTTAGTTTTTAGGACTAAACGTTTAAGGTCGATTATTGCATCTAGTTGGTTTAGAAGATCGTTACCTATAAGGCCATCATAACGTGGATCTACATCGTAGAGGTAGAACTTGTGTATGTCATTACTTTGGAAAGTCGGTAAAAGTGGAATTGCAATAACCTCGTTGTGCCTACTAGATGCATGTGTACTAACAACTTCAAATGGTTCCTCTTGGATATGCTGGTAAAAATGATGGTAAGCTTTTGCTGGACTTAAAAATGATCTAGTACTGCCAGTATCTATCATCATTTTTGCATCAATTTCAGGAATATAGATGTATGGCAATTTAAGGGTAGGGTCGCAGTTCAATTCTATGATTTCTTTTCTTTGATCGAGGCTTGCTTGGAAAAAAATTCCGCTGCATGAGCCGGAGTTATGTCTGTCAGAGACGTGGGGTCATCATGTTCTTCATAAGTTATAGGCAACGCGTCATTATCATCAGGGTTATAACCGTCATAGTTAAAGTCATTGTCATAGTAACTTTCATAGTCATATTGTTGGTACTGCTCGTCATAATAGTCATTCAGGTCAAGTTCATTAACCTTGAAACCTTCCTGTGGCCTATTAGGGGCAGTTCGCATTGTCACGTCAGAATCTTGAAAGCGTGGCTTTTGAAATTGCGGAGGCCTATATCCGAACTGCGGTGGAGCTATCGCTCCATTATTAGCAGGCCTATACCCGAATTGCTGCTGTTGGTTATTAAATTGCGATTTATAACCAAACTGCGGCTGTTGTTGACCTAAATGTGTGCGGTACCCAAACTGTGGGCGGTACCCAAACTGTGGGCAGTACCCAAACTGTGGGCGGTACCCAAATTGTGGTGGCTTGTAACCGAATTGCGGGCGAAAACCAAAGTTTTGTGGTTGAGCTTGACCTACTTGCGGCATCCTTTGCTGTGGTGGAATTCCAAAATTGAATTTTTGTACTGCATTATTAGGTGATGGAGTCATAAACCTAAAACCACTTGGCTGTTGGTTGACTTGTGGGTTACTATTGAATTTAAAACCTTGTACTTGATTTGGAACTGATAAAAAGCGTGATGCACTTGCGGTACCAGAATTACCGTGTATGTGATTTCGCATATTATATTGATTGTGAAAATTCACTTCCTCTAGTACTACGCTCAGAGCAGCTTCCAACGTAACAGGTGATTTTAACCTTACTACCCGGACCATGTTTTCTGGCAAGTTGTACAGAAACACATTTAGAGACATGTTATTATAAATGGCAATTTTAGCTCGTTTTAAATCCGCGTCGCCTAACATATTCACTTTAGAAATCAATAAAGACCTAACACTCTGAACTCGATTACAAAAATCCAAATAACTTTCGCCCGATTTAATCTTCAACGATTCTAATTCAATGCTAATGCATAGTTCACTACGCGGATCCCCAAAATGCTGCTCTACCAATTGTTTCAACTGAGACCAAGATAAGACATCCTCGCGTTCCGATAATTACGCAGCTGCATCGTCGATAAGACGGCTCGTTATGGCATGGTACACATAAAAATTATGTGCTTCACAACCTCTATACTTGCTAATTACATATTCACTTTTTCGCAGAAACAAATTTAACTGTCTTTTATCACCTCCGAAAAGAGGGATCATTCGTAACATTTCATTGGGGATTGATACAATTCCTTCCATGATTGTATAGGTAAGTTAGCAAGTATGAGAACACAATTTAAATCACACTAAACAAAATTCACACGCGATAACAATTTAGAAAGACACACGGTAAATACAATAAAAGCACACAGTAAAATAAAAGTGAATTGTTTGCAACAGTTTTCAATACACTTATTAACAAGTTATATAAACTTTTAATATATAAGCTGTTTAAATATCACTTTTATTCCACAAATATTAAAATAATATTTTATTTATTTTATAAGACCTTAAGCGAATCAGTTAATTTTAATAATTTCCCTAAAACGTTTAACACAAATGTCTATGTGTTAAAATTACTATATACTATTCAGCTTAACTGATAAGGCGCTTCGTAAAGTTATATAATATGCAAACCAGACACATTATGATGGGAGAAGTCTAATCTCAAAATAATATAAAAGTACAGGAGATAGGCAGGATGGCGAAAAGTTTTACTTACCAACCGACCGCACCCATACTCAGCCCTCAATCAGCAACCCGTATACAAACTTATTTGGTTCGTTGGATTTAACTCTATTCGCGTATTTTCGTAGGCACTTTTCTAGCTAATTTGGAAGCTAGAAGTCTTGGGAAAACACTGAAAGTAGCGAGAAAAATCCGCTCCGGCTGCGCCAGTCAAGTTTTGGGCGAACTGATATAAGTTTTTAAAAACTAAATTAAAATTAATAAAGAGAAATAACACTTGTTGCCAATTTGGAGGCTAGTTTATTACTAAAAATTAATCTATTATTAACGCTACCTTATTACAATTATCATGTCAGCATAAAGCTGAGTGCATGAGCTGAATCAGCCTACCTTTGCTGAATCAGCCCCCTTAGTCTAATACACAAGGGCGAGGGGGAACCATAACTAGCTATTTAGACTTATTTTAAGTTAGTTATTATGTTTTCGTTAATATTTACATAAGTCTCATGAACAAGGATAAAATAGTAGGTATTCTATAGTAAAATATTAGCTTACCAAAGGAAAAATAGATGGTATTACATCTGCTTTCAATAGCTGTCGCGAATTAGCTGCATAAAAGTCTTCTTTTTTGAAGTGACGGCTACAAACAACAGAGTTTTTTGTAATTTTTTGTGATACTGGAACAACACCAAGCCACTTTTGTTTAGATTCTTCATCCTTCGGAAAACTGTCAAAGACATAAAATCACGTTATTATTTTTCTCGCTTATGACATACACTATCATAAATACCTATGTAACGAAATGTGTGTTTTTATGTAATCATATTGAAAAGGGTTATGTTGTAGGATATTTGTCAAGCTAACATTTACAGGGTGCCCTGGTCAGGACTGTATTCAGTTGCAAATATTATACAGCTCTATCTAACCTCGTACTAATATATTCTTGAAATAATAACCTTCATAATATTTGAATGTCACATATAATAATCATCCTTAACTACTGTCAGTAAACTTGTTTGAATACTTTGAGCTTGGTGTAGTACATACAAATACAATAAAATTATGTATATTGCTTAGTATGAATTGTTTATAGACAAATTAGAGATTTGTTATCAAATCCGCATGGTCGCCCTATTTGTAAAAAGTCTATCGAGTCTTTTGACTTACCTGTGAAACGATTTTCCACAACCAGCGTAGGATTCACTTTTACAAAATTGTATACAAAACTTTTTCACCATTTTGAAGTAATAAGTCCATTAAAACAGAATTATTTCGAATAAACCACAAGACACCACAAGATTTACGCATCTGCCGATCCACCATGACACTTTCAAAGTGTTGACAGCTTTATCAAAAAGAATTTTTCCACAAAAACATATTAATTGTTTATTTTAAAGTTTAATGAATAAAATACAAAGTACTACATGAATTTTAATTAAATAAATAACTTACGCTTTAAGTATAGATGAAAATGTCATTAATTGTCGAAAACAATCATTTTAATTTTCTACTTACTGCCAACTTTTTTCCGCATGGTATGTGTTAGAAAGTGACAAACGGCCTCCGTTATACCCATCCTGCTTGGACCGTTTTGTCCCTGTACATGCTGGTAGCGTAAAATTATGTCTTAAAGTATACGATTTAAGGTTTGTTTTACAAAAGCAAAATGTTGAGATTTTTGCTTAGTACTCAGTCCTGCTATTATTATTACGTCCATGTGGTAGAGCTACTGTTAGTCTGTGATTGTCTGTGTCTATGATCCAATCTCTTTAGTTAGATATAGTCTGGTTAGTTTATGATCCAAATACAAAGTACTCTATAGTGCCACCAACTTATCTGTTCAGGTGGGCAAAATTGGAACTACAGTGTACATACCAACTAACTTTGGCGTTTATAATATTAGTAGGATTCTTTGTAGAATTTGCAAATTAATGAGTGGCTTGAAAGACTGCCCTATGTTTTGTTTCTCTTTTTTCTTGGTGAATTTCTTAGGTTGCAATACCAAAATTCTACACTAGCGACGCTGTCACCTGAACAGATAAGATGGTGGGACTGTAATGCGTTAGCATCTGTTAGTCTGTGGTACTCTGTGATCCAATCCAAGCCAAGCCGAGACTTTTTAGTCTGTTTAAATAATTATTTTATAAAACTTTAGATTGTATTTTGCTTAAAACATTAGTTTCATCCCACTTCAACAAAGCATCCTGTAAGTAATAATATAATAGGTACCCTGTAGATATATGTATAAGTAAGTAGAAGTAGTATGTAGTTTCATAGATATTTTACTTTGTTTCAGATTGCCCTAATTCCAAAAATCGTTTATATTATTTTTTTTCAATAACTCTTTTGACGT